>CM053625.1:345096764-345131642 GCA_028646595.1 Phalanger gymnotis | reverse complement strand
GTTTAGCCATTCTCCAATTGATGGGCAGCCCCTCACTTTCCAATTCTTTGCCACCACAAAAATAGCTGCTATAAATATTTTTATACAAATAGGTCCTTTTTCCTTTTTTGGGGATGTCTTTGGGATATAGACCTAGCAGTGGTATTGTTGGATCAAAGGGTATGCACAATTTTATAGCCCTTTGGGCATAGTTCCAAATTGCTCTCCAGAATGGTTGGATCGGTTTGCAATTCTACCAGCAGTGCATTAGTGTCCCAGTTTTCCCTCCAACACTCAACATTTTCCTTTTATTAGCCACTCTGATAGGTGTGAGGTGATACCTCAGAGTTGTTTTAACTTACATTTCTCTGATCAATAGTGATTTAGAGCATTTTCCATATGACTATAGATAGCTTTGATTTCTTTGTCTGAAAACTGCCTGTTCATATCCTTTGACCATTTATCAATTGGGGAATGACTTGTATTTTTATAAATTTGACTCAGTTCTCTTTATATTTGAGAAATGAGGCCTTAACCAGAAATAATTGTTGCAAAATTTCCCCAGTTTTCTGTTTTCCTTATAATTTTGGCTGCATTGGTTTTGTTTGTACAAAACATTTTTAATTTTACATCATCAAAATTATCTATTTTACATTTTGTAATGCTCTCTACATCTTCTTTGGTCCTAAATTCTTCCCTTATTCATAAATCTCACAGATAAACTATTCCGTATTCTCTTAATTTGCTTACGGTATCATCTTTTATGTATAAATCATGTACCCATTTTGACCTTATCTTGTAATATGATATGAGATGTTGGTCTATTTATACATAGTTTATGTCATGCTGTTTTCCAGTTTTCTCAGCAGTTTTTGCCAAATAATGAGTTTTTGTTCCAAAAGCTTGGATCTTTGGGTTTATTATATACTAAATTACTGTGGTCATTTGCTATGATATAATTTGTACCTAATCTATTCCACTGATCCACCACTCTATTTATTAGCCAGTACCAGACTGTTTTGATAATTGCCGCTTTATAATGCAGTTTGAGATCTGGGATGGCTAGTCCACCTTCTTTTGCGTTTTTTTCATTGATTCCCTTGATATCCTTGAGCTTTAGTTCTTCCAGATGAATTTTGTTACTATTTTTTCTAGCTGTTTAAAATAATCTTTAATAGATTGGTATGGCACTGAATAAATAGATTAATTTGGGTAGAATTATCGTTTTTATTCTATTGGGTTGGCCTATTCATGAGCAATTAATATTTTGTCAATTATTTGATCTGACTTTATTTGCGTGAAAAGTACTTTATAGGTATGTCATATAGTTCCTGGATTTGTCTTGGCAGGTAGACTCCCAAGCAGTTCATATTGTCTATAGTTATTTTAAATGGAATTTCTCTATCTCTTGCTGCTGGATGTTGTTGGTAATATATAGAAATGATGATGCTTTATGTGGGCTTATTTTGTATCCTGCAACTTTGCTGAAGTTGTCAATAATTTCAAGTAGTGTTTTACTTGATTCTCTAGGATTTTCTAAGTATGCCATCATAGCATCCACAAAGAGTGATAGTTTATTTTTCTAATTCCTTTAATTTCTTTTTATTTTCTTATTGCTATAGCTAATATTTCTAGCACAATATTAAATAATAAAGGTGATAATGGGCATCCTTGCTTCATTTCTGATTGAGTTGGGAAGGCTTCTAGCTCATCCTCATTACTGAAAATGCTTGCCGATGGTTTTAGATAAATATTACTTATCATCTTAAGGTAAGCTCCATTTATTCCTCTGTTTTCTAATGTTTTTAAAAGAATACTGTATTTTGTCAAAGGCTTTTTCTGCATCTATTGAGATAATAATATGATTCTGTTGATTTTGCTATTGATATGGTCCATTACGCAGATAGTTTTCCTAATATCGAAACAGCCCTGCATTCCTGGTATAAATCCCACCTGAGGTCATAGTGTATGATATATGTGATATATTGCTGTAAGCACCTTGCTAGTAGTTTATTTAATTTTTTTTTGCATCAGTATTCATTAGGGAAATTGGTCTATAATTTTCTTTTCTCTGATTTGGCTCTTCCCGGTTTGGATATAATCATCATATTTGTGTCATAAAAGGAATTTGGTAGGACTCTTTCTTCACCTATCTTTCCAAATACATTTTATGGCATTGGGATTAATTGTTCCTTAAATGTCTGGTAGAATTTGCTTGTGAATCCATCTGGCCCTGGGTAATTTTTCTTAGGAGGTTCATTGATGGCTTGTTCAATTTCTTTTCCTAAAATTAGGTTATTTAAGCATTTAATTTCTGCTTCTGTTAATCTTGGTAATTTATATTTTTGTAGATATCCATTCATTTTATTTAGCATATAACTGGGCAAAATGGCACCAAACAATTGTCTTAATTTCCTATTCTTGGTGGTGAATTCATCCCTTTCATTTTTGATACTAGTAATTTGGTTTTCTTCTTTCCTTTTTAAAACCAAATTAACTAACTAAAAAAAAATCAAATTAACTAATGGTTTGTCTGTTTTATTGTTTTTTTTTTCACAAAACCAGCTTCTAGTTTTATTTATTAGTTCATTGGTTTTCTTACTTTCAATTTTATTAATATCTCCTTTGATGTTCAGGATTTCCAATTTGGTGTTTAATCGGTGATTTTTATTTTGTTCTTTTTCTAGTTTTTTCAGTTGCATGCCCAATTCATTGATTAGCTTTTTCTTTATTTTATTGATGTAAGCAATTGGAGATACACATTTTGTTCTTTGGCTGCATCCCACAAGTTCTGGTATATTGTCTCATTGATGTAATTTTCCTTAATGAAATCATTGTTTGTTTCTATGATTTGTTCTTTGAACCATTTTTAGGATTAGATTATTTAATTTCCAATTAATTTTTGATCTCTCTATCTATTGTCCATTATTGACTGTAATTTTTATTGCATTATGATCTGAAAAGCATGTGTTTGCTATTTTTTCTTTTCTGCATTTGGTTGTAAAGTTTTTATGTCCTGAAACATGGTCAACTTCTGTGTAGGTGCCATATACTGCTGAGAAAAAGGTATATTCCTTTTTGTTCCCATTCAGTTTTCTGTAGAGATCTATCATATCTAATTTTTTTTTCAGAATTTTATTCACCTCCTTAACTTCTTTCTTGTTCTGAGAGGGGAAAGTTGAGGTGTGTCACTAGTATAGGTTTATTATCTATCTCCTCCTGTAACTCATTCAACTTCTTCAAAAATTTAGATCCTATACCCTTTGGTGTATATGTTTAGTATTGATATGACTTCATCGTTTATGGTACCTTTCAGCAAGATATAGTTTCCTTCTTTGTCTATTTTAATTAGATCTACTTTTGCTTTTGCTTTGTCTGGTATCGTAATTGCTACCCCCATTTCTTTGCTTCAGCCGAAGCACAATAGATTCTGCTCTAGCCCCTTACCTTTGTCCTATATGTATTTGCCTCAAATGTGTTTCTTGTAAACAACATATTGTAGGATTCGGTTTTTTTAATCCATTCTGCTATCTGCTTCTGTTTTATGGGTGAGTTCCTCCCATTCACATTTATAGTTATGATAGTTAACAGGGCATTTCCTTCCACGCTATTTTTCACTTGTTTTCCCACCCCCTCTCTTACCCCTCACCTTTTCCTTCCTCACAAGTGTTTGATCACCACCTTCTCCAATACACACAAGAGTTCTCAGACCATTTTGAGAATCACTGGTAGTGGTTAAAGAGCTCACCTCGAAGCCTGAAAAAGCTGGGTTCAAGCCCTGCCCTCTAACATAAACATGCTATGCAATTAAGTGGTGCAGTGGATAAAGCTTTGGGCTTGGAGTCATGAAGACTTGAGTTCAAATCCAGCTTCAGATACTTACTAGCTGTGTGAACTTGAGCAAGTCACTTTACCACAGCCTACCTCATTTTTCTCATCTGTAAAATGGGGATAATAACAGCACCTACCTCCCAAGGTTATTGTGAGGATCAAATGAGATAATATTTGCAAAGCATTTAACACAATGCCTGGAACATAGTAGGTACCATATAAATGTTAACTACTATTATCATTGTTATTATTATTATAGCACTGTTTGTGTGACCCTGAGCAAGCCATTTAACCTCTTAGTGCTTTATGGAACTCTGTAATAATTTAATTTGTAGAGAGGTTTTTTTTATCTGCATTAGGAGAAGGAACTTCCTTACTTGGGAGTTCCCTATACCAGTGAAGTCACAAGTCCTGTCTCTATCTCTAGCCTTACTACTGTCTCACAGGGTAATAGATTTTGAAGTAAAAGGGCACTTCGGGTAGACCTTGTACAATCTCCTCATTTATAGATGAGGACACTTAAGCCCCAGAGAATCTAAGTCACTTGTTCAAGCTTATATGAGGAGTAAATGGTGGTGGGTGGAATTCAACACATGATCTCTGAGTCTCTAGCATACAAAGACAGATGCCCAGTTGGTTGCTCCAAAAGTGACCTATAGCCTGCAAGGCTCTGTGCTCAATGCTACAAGGAATATAAGCCCAAATAAGATGGTCCCTGCTCTTATAGGACTCAAAGTCTACTAGGGATGATGACATCAGAGAGATTACACAGTGATGGGGAAAGAGCAGTAGATTTCGAGTCAGAGGACCTCCAGCCACCACCTCAGGAGACAGTGAGGTGGCAAATGGCATCTGGAAGATCTGGGTTCATATCCAGCTTCAGATCCATACTAGATGTGTGACCCTGGGCAAGTCACTTCTTCTCTGTTTACCTTAGTTTCTTCACCTGTAAAGTGGAGATAATAATGGCTCCTTCCTTCAAGGGTTGTTGAGAGGATAAAATGAGATATGTGTAAAGTGATTTGCAAACCTAAAAGTGTGATATAATTGCTAGCCGTTATTATTATTCATTGGAATCCATTGGATGATGGTATTTTGCCTTACGTGGTATGATGTTGAAACAGGAATGCATTAGACTTGATGGCCACTTCCAGCTCTAATTGTTTGACTTGCATTTGAACGCTTCTCCTGCTACTATAACCTTGGGGCTGGGGGAGAATATCCAATGATCTATGATAAAAAGGCATTAGCGCCTTTGCTAGCTGACCTCTGAGGTCATCACTAAAAGTGCACCAAGTAAGATAATGTTCATTCTGAAGGGGAGAGATTGCTTCCAACTGGGAGAAGTGGGGCAGGCTTCAGAGAGAAAGCATTTGACTTTGGCCTTCAATGATACCTTCAAATGGATAGGAGAAGCCAATAGAGGGGCTATGCCAGTAGAATGCTTCTATTTTTACTTATCGCCTTGGCAAATAGTCTCTACAAGTAGACCAGAATTTATATGGGCTGGTATATTGGGCTCTTTCTAACTGCAAGGCTATTTTCTAGGTGGTATGATGAGAAATACTGAATCTCGTGTTATTCTTTAGAGAATAATAATAAAATATAGATAATTAGACAAAATGAAATTGATAAAATAAGATAAAAATAAAATAATAAATAAATGAAATAGATATAGATATTAATATAGATTATTAATAATAACAATAACACTCTTTAAAGAAGAATTATCCCAGAAACATGGTGCAGTAGAAAGGGCACAATCCATCAATAAATACTTATTAAACACCTACTGTGTGCTGAGTACTGTGATAAGCTCTGGGGATACTATAAAGGCAAATGACAGTCTCCCTTCAAAGAGCTCATAGGACATAAGTTTGAATCCCAATTCTATTATACCTACAACATTTGCTAATTGGGCAAGTTCCTTCCTCTGCCTAAGACTCAGTTTCTTCATCTGTGGAATGAAATAGAGATGACCTCTAAAGTTCCCTCCAGCTCTAGTGCTCTGACTTCATGAGCCTCTGGTCCATTCAACTTTCTCCTTATTTGCCCGTTAGAGAGTGTTTCTCTCCAGTGAGGTCAGGCACTTTGTAGATTCCTGTTTGTCTGTTCATTGTGTTCAAACTGCTTTCTCAGTGTTCCCTTGGGGGATTAGTGGAGGCCAGGCATTCCTCTCGTCATCTTCCAGATGAAGAAAATGGGGGCATGGCACAGGCAACGGACCTCCTCAGGGTCACATGAGGTCTCCTGTTCTGTCTTTGTTCTTCCTCTCTGGTTCTCCTCTCCAATGGCTGGAGACACAAAGTGTTCCCACCCATGTAAATGCTGGTGTCTTCTGCAGCCAAGCTGATTTCTGCTCTTCCTGGAAAGAGTTGTACTAATCCATGGAAACTGCCTGATTTGTTGCCTTATCTGGCTACCCTGGTCAGTCCACAAACAATTCCAATGGGCATTGCTCAGGCTAGAGGGAAAGGGTTTGGTTTCTTCATTTTTCACAGAAAAGACCAAAGATGTCCAACCTTTCCCTATCTGTTGGGCAAGACTATCTGTCATCTTTTTCTTATGCCAGCATTTCAGATTTCATCCCATCTTCCTACATCCCATGACACCTGAATGTCAGAGAGAACACATAACCAAGGCATGCCCTTGATCACAAACCACTCTCAGTTGTGGTCCCCCATGAGGGAACCTCTCTATGATGACATTTTTGATCAAATGGAATTTAGCATGAGGTCAGTCTATCTTGATCATTATAAGGTGGTCCCACCTAAAATGGAATTTGTCACTAGAATTACTAAAAGGTCTTGTCACAGACACTCTTTCATCTAAACTACAGTACCATAGCATAGACCTGAAGCTTATGGCCAGTATGTTGTGATGAGTTGGACATTGAAGGCCTAGGTTCTAATAAAGGTGAGTCTCCACATAGTAAAAAAAAAAGAAACAAAATAGGTGCGCATCAATTAAGGAAGGGCTGAATGAACTGGTGGGTAGTAATGGAATGGAATGGAATGGAATATTACTGTGCAGTAAGAAACAAACAATATGAGGAATTCAGAAAAATATGGGACAATGTGTATGAACTAATGATGTGAAGTAGAACCAAGAGAACGATACACAAAATGGTCACAGAAATATGAACAGAACACGAAAGTGAATGCAGAGTGACCATCTGGAACAATCTTGAACCCTGAAGAAGAATTAATTGTAGCAATATCAGCCATCTTTGCAGTAGAGAGGAGGGAGATGACAGGTACAGAATGTTGCCATGCTGTTGGCTGGCTCTGATGTGCTGTTTATCTTTGTTACAGGAAGGATTTATTTTTTTTTTTATTGGTGGTATGGGGCATAACTGGGAATGATTGTGTTGTTAAAAGCAAAAGTTGTCAAAACTGATTTTTTGAAAGGATAGTCTCTACCCACAGTGTAGGCTCTTCTGTACCAAAAAGCAGTGGCCTGGGAGTCAAGGGATGTGAGTGCAAATCCTGTATCTGCCACTAACTTGTGTGCTATTTAGGCAAGGTATATTTGAGCCCTCTGTGCCTCAGTTTCATTGTCTGTAAAATAAGAATATTGAAATAGATATCTAGAGTTCTTTTCATCTGGAAGATTCTATGAACTAAATATGAGATAAAAGCTAAAAAGGTCTTCAATTATAGACCTTGCAACAGGTTGAGGTAGTTGGGGGTGTAATGGTTAGAGCATTGACCCTGGAATCAGGAATATTTGAGTTCAAATCCAGTCTTAGATACTTCCTAGCTGTGTGACCTTGAGGAAGTCACTTAACCTCTGATTTCCTCACTTTTCTCAACTGTAAAATTAGATAACAGGATCAAATGAGATAATATTTGTAAAAAGCCTTGGCATATAGTAGGTGTTATGTAATATTCATTCCCTTCCTGCCTTCCCTAAGTCCTGGCTTGTTTGAATGCAGATAATCTCATCACATTGCTTTGTGTCTTCTGCAATAGAGGAGGACCATCTACTGGGATATGGAGAATTTCTGATTTGTGTCATTAGGTTTTTAAAGGTGAACAATTATAAGAGGCTACACATTGACAATTTTCAGGAAGAATCAAAGTTTAAAAATAGTGGCAAGAACTCTGGATTTAAAGACAGAAGACCTTGGTTCTTGATATTTACTAGCTGTATGACTTTGGGTAAGAAACTTAACCTTTATGGACCTCGGTTTCCCCATCTGTAACATGGGGGCAATAATATCTTCCCTACATATATTGTGAGATTGTTATGAGGGTCAAATGAGATGACCATAACTCCTTTATTTCAAAGCCCATTTTATAGATGAGGAAACTGAAACCTAGAGAGGGTATATGACTTGCTTAAAGTCACACAGGTCATAAGTGCCAAGAGTCAGGATTCAAACCCAGCTCCTCTGACTTCAAACTCAATATTCTTTTTATCACACCATCCTGATCTAGGTATGGAAAGTGCTTTTAAAACTGTAAAGTGCTATAAAGATGTCAGCTTTCTTATTATTTCTTATGTGTTGGAGGTAGGTGATCTCTGGAAAAACTCCTTTGCCAAGTTGAAGGCCATTATGTGCACTTGGTGCAGCATTCAGAGTGTGCCAGGGAGACCAGTTTGGAGGCTCTTATAATAAGTGGGACTGGCATGAGGTGAGACCTACCTAGGCTAGGGTGGTGGCTGTGATAATCCCAATAATACTGGACTCTATTTAGAGAGTAGTTTACAGTTTATAAAACACTTTGCTTGTATTATCTCATTTGAGGGATGGGAGCAGCCTTTTCTGAAACTCTTTTACTTATTGGTTCTATTCAAATGCTTTTAATACCTGCCTTATCAGCCACCTATAGATATGCTGCTAATTAGACCATGAATCTCTGGGTTTTATTGCCCATGCCCCAAACAGGAAAAATATTCTTGGTAAATGTCTGCTTGTCTTGACTGGCGCCTGATGGGCACTGGCTGCTATCGAGAGTAGCCTCTGCCAACCAAGAGTCCAGCAATTGATTTTCCTGCTTTCTCTTTCAATGGGGAATCTCAGGGAGGCTGGCTCCTGATGTTGTTGGCTGGACCCAGGGGAAAATTCACACTTCACAAAATTGACGGCAGAAGCACCATGGTGGAGGTATTTTTGTAACTTTGGGTCTGCTGAATGTCACTAAGAGCAAGGAAAAACTCTGGAAGGGGATGACCAAGATGATTGGATGTCTGATCTTATTTATTTGTGTATTTATTTTTAATTTGACACCATGACCTAGCAGAAAGAGCCGTGGGTTGGGAGGCAGGCAAATACAGGTCCCAGAACTAAAGAGCTCCCTGGGATTTAGTTTCCTCACCTTTAAAATGAGCGGGTTACATTTGATGAACTTGGTGGGGTTTATTTTTAGCTCTAGTAATTTTTTTTTCTGATTCTATAATGTTGTAATAACCACGGGATACCAGAGCTAGAAGGAACCTTAGAGATCATTAAATCTAACACACTCACTCTACAGAAGAGGAAGCAATCTAGGATCAGCTCTCTCCTTTTCTGTTGAGTAAGACTGACAGTCACTGCCCAAAGCTGTGTAATAATAACTGAGTCTTCATCAGAACCTGGGTCTCAATGTGAATTCAGTGGTCTTTTCTCTGCACCAAACTACCCTAATCTTACCTCCCCTAGACAGAGGTATGAGTGTTTAACGCAGTGTCTGGCACATAGTATTTAATAAATGTTTTTTGACTGACCTCCTACTGAATCACACATTCTAACAGGATGTCTTTATGACATATTCGATTATTTGGATGGTTGAGATGATACCTATGTAAGATTTGACTCCAAATCCAGCGCTCTTGACATTATCAAATAAGATGTTTGTACAACGCTTAGTATATTGCCTGGCACACAGTAGGTGCTTAGTAGCTACTTGTTTCCTTACCTTCTCCTTCCTCTTTTAATCAACAAGGATTTATTGAGTTGTCCTGCGATGCATCTAACAGGAATCTCTTCTGTTAATGTTTACAAAAATAACATTTCTAAACTTTCCTAATAATGGTGATTTTATCACAATCTTGTTTTTCTCATTATGTTGAGAAGTTTTTGCTTCTGTAACTTCAGTAAGAGTTCCCTGTTAATTTCTTTTTAATTCAGTAGCAAGCAGGATTATGAGGGGTAACTGTTTTCGGAGGCCTTTTGCCCTGCTGAAGCAGGCTGCAGACTTCCAAAGCCTGAGGACCACTATATATATATATATCAGAGTGACCGTCAAAATCATCAACATGCGTGAAATAGCGCTCAGTAATATTGACTCCCCAGCTAGGATTGGATGGCTGGAGAGATTTGAAGGACAGGGAGGAAGAGTCCCTTCTGAGAAGGGGTTTAGAATTGCCTTAAATCTTGGGGATTCGGTCAGAATTGTTTTGTGGTTTTCTGGGTAAATTTTCCTTTTTAAAGTGCATTTTCAAAATGATAGGAGGATAGGGTTTAACAGGGATTTGCTAATTAAAGCAGCATGAGCCATCCACTCTTCTCCAAACTCTCGAACTGAAAATAGCACTCCTTTAACATGAAACTACGCTGGGAGAATTCTCTGAGTCTAGTGTCTCCCAAGGCACAGTTCAGTCGGCTAAGTGGGATTACAGACTGCTATGAAAAGAAAAGCCAGTTTTGTCAGAATAGCGGGGTGTTTTTAAGTCACTGCCAAATTTATACAAGATCCAGAGGTAAAGGGAGAACTAACCCAGCCCATATTGTCTATAGGTACTCAAATTACAGTGTGGAAACACACATTAATTAAAAAAAAAAGACTCCAGGTGGGGAAAACACACACACACACACACACAACCAACCAATTAACCAATAAATAACCCACATTCAGTTCCCCTACTACACTTTCTAGTATTTTAAAAATTAGTTTTTAAATTATTATTGAAATTATTGTTTAAAATTAAATTAGTTTTAAAATTATTGTTTAAATTAATAATTAAAATGAAATGAATGTTTTTTATTAATAAGCATTTATATTTTCTCTTTTTCACCTTGCCCTCACAAAAAAGAAAAAAAGAAAAAACAAAACCCTTTCAAAATATTCACAGTCAAACAAAACAAATCCCCACGTTGGCCATGTACAAAAACGTGCATCTCATTCTGCACATTTAGTCCATCACCTCACTGGCAGGAGGTAATAATCTCTAGAATTAAAACTGGAGAAAATTTAGTTTGAAAATAAGATCTATTTTTTTTTTCTGTGTGTGTACCTTTCCTATGCTTAGATCTGGAATTTTTTTTGTGTGTATGTGTGTCATGGACTCCTCTGGCAGGTGAAATCTGTGGACCGCTTCTCAGAATAATGTTTTTAAATGCATAAAAGAAAATACGTAGAAAATAAAGGAAACCAATGGTGTTGGAAATACAATGATCAAAGCTAAAAAAAAAAACCTCAAGTTCGTGGACCCCAAGTTAAAAACCTCTAGCTTGGAATAATGAAATCTAACTGGTCACCACACCCTCTGCTTTTAATCAATTCCACCCTATAAGGATTCTAATCTGTTTAAGGCTGAAAAAACATCAGAGTCAAATGTTGAATGCCATCCTCTCCCCAGGGCAGAATGTATGTACAGCTTTAAAAATGCCAAGTTAAAATTTTTAAATAACCCAATTAAAAATATCCCCTTGTTAAACCGATTTTGCATCATTTATCTAGAATAATTATCATTATTACAGTTGTATCTATTTACCTTCCAAAGGTTAAACTCACAAACACTAACCCTTACTGACAGATGCTGTTTTTTCAACAGTACATTTCGGAGTTGTATACGCTGAGTTGTTTTCATCAGAATAATTTTTAACAGAGCCAGTAATAAAAACAGAACAATAGCAAACAACAACAAGGGGAAAAAAAGCAGATGCACAATTTTATGACTGTCATTCAGTCATAACTTGACAAGACAAAACAAAAAAAGGCACAAGCTAACCTCTGAGCCCAGAGTTTGGTCGAAAGCGCATAATAACAATTTCTCAAATATCTTAGCCTCAACATCTGCGAATCTGACAAAAATAAAACCCAAAAGCCACTTTGAATTATATTCCAAGTTGATGGAGTCCAGGAAACTCATGGTGTGCTTTATTAATATGGTCTTTAAAATGTTAAAAACAGCTCAATTCTGCAGAAGAATCCCATTCCCTCCATTGGTAGCCAGTTTTTTTCCCCAATTCTTTTCTTGTAGCCGATAATCTAAATGCCTGAATTCCCATTGTCAGGAAAAAAGCTTTGGTAGCCCCAGCTCTCCAAGCCCCGTACAGCTGTAGAATCTAACCCAGAGTTAATTTCAGATAGATCTTTGGGGTGGGGTTGGTGGGGAAAAGGGAGGTAAGAAAGATGGGAGGTGTCCCTAACTGTTGGTGGAAAAACAATTCTGAGAATTATAGCAAAATGAAAATTTCATTTAAAAATGTGTTGAAAAAAATTCCCGCTTGGCTTAAAGTCCATCCTGGGCATTGACTTGCATTTGAGCTAATATATAACCCTGTGAAAATGGGCTTTAGCTTTGGAAAAACAATGCATAGCCTGTGAATTCCACAGGAGAGTTATCCAGTTTCCTTACGATTTTCTGACATTCCTATACAATATTTTTTTGTATGGGGAAAGAGGGGATTACAGCTGCTTTCCACTTGACTGTACTGGGGGGGATGCTAAAATCTTGGCAGTTGTGAATTTCTGCTATTCCAAAGGCAAAAGGGTGTCTGAATGGCTGGAGGAAGGTCTCACCATTGGTATCTGTCCCTATAGGCTACTCTGATCTGTATTTCATTGTGGTAGAGAGCTCTGGGTTCAGAACCTGGGGATAGTAGACTAGAGGACTGTGGGTAGAAGTCATTAGCTCTTAATGACCTAGGAACCCTCCAGAAAACAACAGGCAACACAAATATTAACTCAAAAGACCATTAAATGATCACTCGGGTTTGTTCCCTCTCTCTCTCTCCCCCTCTCTCTCCAAAGTTTCATGGGGTAACTTTTTTTAAAAAATTCCATTTCCAGGAATCTTTCCTTTCTCAGACTTTGGTAATTTCCAAGCCATGTTAATAATACTATTTGTGTAGATATGTATGCTTTTCGGGGGTAAAAGTACAGTTATTTTATCCAGTTAAAATGATTTTTCTCTTTTACAAATGATTCTGGAAGTGATACAAATTTTTGTCAAGGGAGATTTCCCCTAAGTATTGTTTGCTTCATTTCATTTGGTCTAACTTATTCAGGATGCTCTGCTCGCTCTTTGGCTTATTCTCGGGCTTGCCATTGAAATTTACATCCTGTGGCACTACTGTCCACATTATATGGTTATCCTTTGGCTTAGGAAAAGCACTTCATCCCAGAACCTTGACTGCTGTTTGCTGTAGGAGCTCAACTGGAGATGTTGTGAACCCTTAGCACCCCCCTGTGTACTTGCTTTCGAGCACATCACAGCTGCAGGACAGATTTGCTGGGATTGCAAAGCAGTGCACAGAACAGATGGGCAGACTGGTGGTAGAGATCCCTGCCTCCATTCTGCCATTAGTTTTCTTATGGTAAGAACATAAGGAAAGGAAGGATTGGGTGGTCAGAAAGCATAGTGGATAGAGCACTGGACTTGGAATCAGAGAGACTGGGGTTTAAATATGCCTCAGACACAACACTGGACAAATTACTTCACCTCTCTGGCCTCAGTTTCCTCATCTGTAAAATGAGGGGCCTGGATTCATTCATCTCTCAGATCTCTTTTAACTCTAAATCTATGATCCTATAATCCGATAAGCATGAATTGCAGCGTTGGTGCTTTTCAGCTGGACCCCTCCATTGCTACGTCAGAGAGATTATGGTAACTTTATAGAGGGCTCTCAAATGTTATTTAGCATGTTGGAAGGTGAGGATCACTGAGCAAAAGTAAGTGGAAGGGAATATGGAATGAATAAAAGTGCTTCAGAGATATGTTATGGTTATTTCATTTTCATTTTCCTTCAATGGAATTCAGATAGAAATGGTTTGGGTACAAGCTGCTATCTAACAAGTATTCTTTCATGTCTAATTTACAGAATCACTGAATTAACTGTAAATAACATATCTCTGTGCGGGCAGAATCCTTCTTTGTGTCTTGGAGGTAGCGAGTCTTCTCTGAGCCCTCCCATCCTTGACTTTTGATTGAGTTTGATGGAGGGCCAGTAGAGAGAAAGCAGTGTGAATAACAAAATTTAAAACTGGAAGAGAATTTAGGGACCATCTAGCCTAATCTTCTCATTTTACAGATGGAGAAACTGAGGCCCACAAAAATGAAAAGACTTGTCTAAGGTCACACAGGTAAGCAATTACACAGCCAAAATTTGAACCCAGTCCTTTCATTGCAAATCTAGTTCTCTTTACCTTTCATTATGCTGCTTCTCATGCTGGAGAAGAATTTAGATTCTTACTTCCTTTGGGTTCCAAGATGTAAAACTAATAAACAAATATTCAAAGGATTTATAACTTCATCAGAATAGGGAGCTCATGTTGTAGGAACTCTCTCCCAACCAAAGCAGGTTACATCTGGTTTATGACTTTGTCCTTCAGGTTGGGGGAGTGGTCTGTGGCACAAAGAGGTTTCAGTGCCTTTCCCAACATCACAGAGTTACTAAAGATGAGAGGTGAAATTGGAACCCAGATCTTCCTAATATCAAGGTTATTTACCAACCACCTCACTCTGTCTCTACTGTTTTTGTCATCACAATCTTCACTGTCATCATCAATGTGGGAACATGAGCCAGCCCATACCGTTCCTGCCTTGATGTCTGTCACTGGGATTGTCCCAAAGATACTTTCAGCTAGAAGAGCTTTTGTCCCAATACTTCCTTGTTACCAAATAGTTATTTATACATGATTTAATTGCCAAGCACAGTTATTTTACCAATTTGTATAATAGGCATAGAACATGAAAGAATACTAGGTGAATCACAGCTTGTCCCTGAACCAATTCTATCTGAATTCCATTGAATGAAAATGAAACGAATGAAACAACCAAGTCACTTTGTGATTTTGAAGCACTTTATACTTTCCCATTGGCTTTACTGTATTTGTTCCTTACTACAAAGAAATCCACAGAGGTCCCTCATAGAGGGTTCAGAAAAGTTGATGGTTAAATTTTCAGTGGGAGTACTTACACCTCGGAAACTGGCAAATGCCACAAATGATGGCTTGATTTACTGTTTTGTTGATTGTCTGGGACCTATGACAGTGAAGGAGAAAATGTTAATATTGCAGATTGTACTTATAAGTATGTTATGGGTACATTTTGGGGGACAGGGAGAGTTGGTTGTAAAACATTTACCAAGCCACCACTGGTCCCACCCTTAGAAATATATGGCACTTAGAGAGGAATGAGAGGTTAATGAGTGGGTGTAAAAGTGAAATGCATTGAATGGTACTTGTTCATTGAAGTGGTTGTTGGTTCAAGTGACATATGGATGTTACTTGTAAGTAGATGGAATGATAGCTAATTCCAACTTTCCAGTCCATTGGTATAGAAAAGTTACTCTGATGATTTTTAAAAATGAAAGTTTGCTATTTGGAAGAGTTTTATGCTCTAAGAAGGCAAAATACTTGATAGGGATATCAGCAGGTTATAACCAAGGACTGGAAAGAGACCTGGAGAGGGAATCTGGAAACCTGGGTTATCGCATTCTACTAATGAGAAGTACAATCAATGTGAGGCAGGCCACTCTTCTCTGGGCCTCAGTTTTCTCATCTGCAAAGTGAAAGAGTTGAATTGGATGGTGTCCAAACTCACTCCCAGTTCTGGCATTCTGCGATCACATGAGTCATTCCGGGGCCATGTTTCCAGACCTGCTCATGATGGTTCCTGTGAGATTGGAGCCAAAGCACTTAGTCTTCTTATCACTTAATGTGCTTCTTGGGAACAGATGATCTCTTTCTTCATTCATTCATTCATTCAGTCAGTCAGCAAGCATCCATTAAGCTCTGACCATGTGCTGGACAATAGGCTAGACCTTGGATAGAACGATAAAAACAATACTGTCTGCTCTCTAGGAGCTTGCTTCCTGCTGGAGAAAGCACATGCACTCAGCTAAGTTGATACTATTGTGTGTGTGTGTGTGTGTGTGTATACACACATAAAATTGTATATATAATACATATACACATACAAATTATATATGTAGTATTATATATATTGTTATAGATACATATATACAATATATAGTGTTGTATATATGTGTACATAAACACACACACAAAGGAGGTGCAAAACAATATTGGAGAGAAATGAGGGTACTGACAACTAGGGGCTCCTCCTACTTTTTGGTGTGAGGAGGCTTAGTAAGTGCATGTATACAAAGAATTTTGAGGTCTGTAGTTGATAAATTCTAAGGTTCTAGCAAGGATTTTTGACCTGGGGTCTGTGAACTTGTTTAAATAAATGAATAAATAAATGAGAGAAGAAGAAGAAGAGGAGGAAGAAGGAAGAAGATCTTACTGTAGTTTAAAACCATTAGCTGTATTTTGACAATCTATATTTCAATATAATTTTGGTTTTGTCAGGTGTAGTGGCACACACTTGGAAGCCCTGCTACTGGAGAGACTGAGGTTGGTAGATCACTTGAGCTCAGTAGTTCTGAGCTGCAGCAGGGCTAAAGCTGATCCGATGTCTGTATTTTGTCCAGCACCAATATGGGGAGCTCCTGGGAGCCAGTGCCACCATGACTACCGTACTTTCACCCATATATACACACATACACACATATGTATACATACACATATATAAACAGGTACACTTATACATATCTATACATATATACATGCATATGTATATACATCTCTATATACATGTATATGCAGTAGACGATACACATAGTATATATGTATAGACACACATCTATGATCTATTCATGTACATATATATGTACATATACATATACGCATGTGCATGTGTGTGTATATATATATATATATATATATGTACATGCACACATACAAGCTCCCATACAGACCCTGAGATGACCTCATTTTATGTAGATGGGGAATGGTAGAAGGGACCCAGGCTAAAAGCCAATTTTGACTTTTTTTGCAGCCGAGCTGTGCAAACTGAGACACCACCAGGAGATGGTTCTACATGGTATTTGTCTTTTAGACCATCCTGAGTATCTATTTTGAGACCTAGGATGCTCCCTGGCTAGCCTTCTACTGCTATCTGACTAACAAAGACCAGCCTCCTTGGCTTGTAGTCTCCACAGCTCATCTCATAAAGTTGAATCTTGCAGGCAATCACATAACAGACCAACTAGACTCCTTCCTGGAACTTCTGAAGCAACTGCAGACTCATTGATGTACGTGGCTGCTTGTGACAGTGTGTCTATGTGATGGTGTTTCTATGAAACTTTGCCCTATCTATATTCCTACACCAGGCTCTCCCACTATGGTCTGTAGGGCAACCCCATGTCTAGCAGGAGAGTGTTGGTTTTCCTAGGGTGGTGCCAGTACACACTGACCAACCCGAAGGTGAAATTGGTTCCCGTCTTTCTGCATTGTTGCAAGAATGCACCACAGCATAGTCTTTTTCCTGGGTTATTGGAATGTTATGTAGACGCTAAGAAGTTTTTTTCTGCGACGTATCAGTTTGCGATCATGAGTCCCCCATTGAGTATACTTTTAGTTATACCTTTGACATGGGTGACTATTTTGACCCATGGTAGTTGGCTAACTACCTGGAATGGGGAGAATCTCACAGTCTCATTATGATGATGGCAACAGTTCAATTTCTTATTTATATTTCACACACACACACACACACACGTGTGTATATATGATTGGTTCCTTTTGTAAACCTCTGTATTTTATTTTGTGCGTTTAAAAACATGATTCTGAGGAGTCCCTGGGCTTCACCAGAATGTCACCAAAGGGGTCCAGTACACAAAGTTAAGAACCCCTGTGCATCTAGAGAGCAAACTTGTCATCTTGTTCTTGTTCTCTTCCTCCTCCTCCTCCTCCTCCTCCTCCTCTTCCTCCTCCTCCTCCTTCTTCTTCTCCTTCTTCTCCTTCTTCTTCTTCTCCTTCTTCTCCTTCTTCTTCTTCTTCTTCTTCTTCTTCTTCTTCTTCTTCTTCTTCTTCTCTCTCTCTCTCTCTCTCTCTCTCTCTCTCTCTCTCTCTCTCTCTCTCTCTCCCTCTCCCTCTCCCTCTCCCTCTCCCTCCCCTAAAATAACTGGTTTCTCTTATGCCTACCATGGTGGTCAGCACATGTTGCTGACAGCTCATCTGTGTTATGTTAATGCAGAACAGTATGAGGCAATAAATATCTGAAGAGAGAGAGACAAAGAGAAGAGAAAGGGAGAGAGACAGAAAAACAGGGGGAGGAGGGAGAGGGAGAGTGAAGGGATGGAGGAGGAAGAAAGAGAGACAGAGAGAGAGCATGTGCATGGAAATGTATGAAATGGAAAAGAACATTTTCATGATAGCTGTCTTCACACTTCTGAAGAGCTGTCATATGGAAGAAGGATTAGCCACACTTAGCCAATGTGACTCCCAGAGTTTCTTTCCCTGGGTCAAGGAATTAGGGATGTCTCCTTCCCTTTGTGGCCTACAGGGGTTCAAGAACCCTACTTGGGGCTCTCTTGTACTATGTAAGTGTCTATTTCTCCCTGGAAAGTGGGGGAGGGAGCACAGTCTTAGGAGCCTCTCCTTCCCTTCCATCAGGTCTGTGAAGTTAGCTCTGCCTCTCACCCTATCCAGTGTCCTATGATTTGGCACTCCAAGGGAGTTCCACATGATCCCATGATCTCACTCTAGTTGGAGGCAGGGAAATGGGCAAATCTGAGTATAATCTAACCCACCCATCCCAACCCGATTTCAAGATTTCACTGAATAGAATTGTCTAAAATTGCAATGGGTTGCTTTATGAGATAATGAACATGCCACCACTAAACAGAATATATATATATTTATGTGTACAAATATATGTATACATATATACATGTTTAAACATAGATTTATATATGTACATATAGTCTCTCTCTTGCTCACTAAATATATATATACATATATATATATTTATGCAATGGATTGCTTTGTGAGATAATTAACATCCTATAACTAAACAGAATATATGTATGTATGTAGATATACATATATGTTTAAACACAGATTTACACTTGTGAATATGCGTATATACACTCTCTATAAATATATACATATATATTTATGCAATGGATTGCTTTGTGAGATAATGAGTACCTTACCATTAGATATATTTAAAATGGGAATCAGGGGCATCGTAGAAGGGTTTGCTTCATGAGTAAGCAGGGTTAGATTGGGTTCTATCAGTTCCTTGCCAACTCCAAGATTCTGTTATTCCCCTTCAATAGAAGGCAGTTTATTTAAAAGTAGATTTGAGAAGAAGATTACTCTGGTGCTAATGTGGCCTAGGATAGGGAAGATAATAGTTAATCCTTCAAAAATCACTGTAAGAGAAAGCCACATGAAAGTAACTGCTGGGCTGTGATCCCCACTTTGGTTCTGGGGGGATTTGTCAAGTTATATGTGCAGTAGCACTGTGGGAAGTGTAAATGGTTGAGAGCTGCCTGGTTGAAAGGAGAAGAGGCCATTGGGAGCCATAATTTTCTGATCTTTGTGTATGTTAAATGGTAATTGGAGATGGTATGTGGAGGAAACAGTTCCTTGCTACTCCCAGAAGCCTCTGGGGTTGGAGTTGATCAGACAGACGTGGAGACTATACTCTCCATGTATGTTTAATGGTATTAATGTTTTTGCATATGGAGGGCAAGGATGAAAACTCTTCTTGTAATCATAATAACAACAAGCCTTTATTAAACAACTACTATGTGCCAGTCGCAGAATAAGATACTGAGGATAAAAAGATGAAAATGAAATAGTGTCCGACCTCAAGGAATTTGCATTCTATTGGAAGGAAACAACATTTGCATAGACAAATACAAGCCACATATCAAGTAAATTCAAAGTCATTTTGGTAGGAGAAGAGAGCCCTAACAACTGAGAGGGGGATGGGCAGAAAGGCTTCATGTGGGAGGTGACATTTGAACTGAGCTCTTTGAAGGGAGCTGGAGAAGCAGAGGGAAGGATGGAAAGAACATTCCTGGCTCAGTGGACAGCCTTTCTCAAAGGCATGGAGGTGGGAAGTGGAATATTGTTTATTAGGAATGACAAATAAACCTGTTTAACTGGAACTTAGAGTAATGGGAGGTCAGTCTATAACCTGAGGTTGGTATAAGCATGGGGTGGACTTTAAAAGTTGAACAGAGAAATTTTATTTTTTCCTTGAGGTACCAGGATGAGGTAACAACAGAGATTCTTGAGTAGGCTACTAATGATAATACTTTTGCTTTAAGGACATTAATTTGGTATTTATGGACTGGACAAGAAGAAAGATTAGAGGTAGGAATACAATTTAGTAGGCTACTGCAGGCAAAAGGGGGTGTTAAAGATTTGAATTAGGATTGTGACTGTGTTTGTGGAGAGAAAGGGATGGATACAGATGTTATAGAGGAAGAAAGGTAGCTTAAGATATAGAAAGGTCGTCTTGTTTGTTGGGAGAATTAAATAAGGGGATGTGGGATATTTTTAAACCTCAAATATTATTTATACAGACTTAAAGTATGTGTGTATGGTGGGGAAATTTACAACAAACTTTATAAAGAACAGAAATTGTCTAACAGGGAGTATACTTTTTTCTTGGAGAAAAGCTCCTTTATTGGCAAAGATCATCAAGCTTGCCCAAATGACTGATGGTGGTCTATTGTTTCTCACCATATATTTGAAGTTGATCTAGGAGATGGTCATGAACAAAAACAAATAGAAAAGACACTTTAAGGTTCTTTTGAAGTCTTTGTTAGAAATGCAGTCTGACATAATAGAGAGCCGAACCTGGAGTCGAGAAGACCAGGGCTAGAATCTTGCACTGGTCACCCATGAATGCGTCTATGGATCAATAGCTTAATATCTGTGAGTTAGACTAGAAATCTGCTTAAGTCTCTTTCAGCTCTAAAATCAATGATCCTTAGGATATAATTCTCTGGACTTCTTTTCCCTCCTCCTCACCATCTGCCTTACCTTCACGGAAGTATTTTTCCCCTCTGTGTACCCCCGATTCCAGCTTCTCAGTTCCTTTTTATGGGATGTCTTCCACCATTAGAATGTAAGTTCTTTGTCTTGCTTACTTATAACTGCATCCCTAATACTCAGGAGAGTGACTAGAAGATAACAATAACTTATCTATTGATCAATTATCATCATAACTAGCATTTTGTTTATGAAGCACTTTACAAAAATCATCTCATTTTATCCTTATTACAAACTTGAAAGGTAAATACTATTATTATCTACATTTTAGTGATGAAGAAATTAAGGTAAATAGAAGTTGCCTAGGGTTATACTGGTAGTGAGTGTCTAACGTAGGCTTTGAACTACAGTCTTCTAGACTCTAGGCCTAGTGCTCCAGTGTGTTTGTTCTCTCTCTCTCTCTCTGTCTCTCTCTGTCTCTCTCTGTCTCTGTCTGTCTCTCTCTGTCTCTGTCTCTGTCTCTCTCTCTCTCTCTCTCTCTCTCTCTCTGTCTCTCTCTCATCTATCCCAAGATCTTGGTAAGGTCATAGAAGACAGTTATTATGTTAAAAAATCTGTAGTGAATTATGTTGAAGTCTTTGGAAGGTCCCATTTGTCTCCATTCTATTAGGAACTATCTTATTCTGGGAAGAGATGAATGTGGAGTCCCCAAGGGAAGTCTAAGTAAGGATACATCTTCTCTCCTGTACTCTTAGCTTATGATGAAACAGCTACATTAATACTCTGGAAAAGCAATGAGAACCACTTACTTACATCTAGGGTGATTATTCAGATCATTCAAGTGTCAAACTTTCTTTGGTTACATCCATCCAATTGTTCGTTCTTACATTTAAAAGCAATTTAATTAGCTACTAACTTACAAGCACTTTGAAGGCAAAGGCTTTTATTTTTCCATCTCTGTAACTCCCAGTGCCTAATATAGTACCTTATACATGATAGGGGCTTAATAAATCTTTCAAAAATTGAATTGTACAGAACTATAATGGGTGTGAAGGGAAGTACATAGGAAATGACAGGTATCTCTTCAAGGAGGTCATAGTCTAGGGCAGAGGTGGGGAAATGCAGCCTTGAGGCCACATATGGCCACATTCAAGGATCTAAAGGGCTATATGTGGCCTTGAGGCCACAGGTTCCCCATCCCTGGTTAGGAAACAAGTCATACTTAAGGTACATATGGTACTCTGAACATTGTAGGTGCCTAATCCCTTAAAGATACATACAACCAATCAATGAGCATTTATTAAGCAGCCACTATATGTTAGGCACCAGGAATGCAGTCTTTAAAAATGAAATAGATCCTGCCCTAAAGGAGTTTACATTCTATTGGGGGTTAATATGTATATAATAAGTATTTGCAACATATACATATATATGTATCTATATATGTATATGTATATCTATTTCTATATCTATCCATCTATCCATCCATCTATATCTATCTATCTATCTATCTATCTATCTATCTATCTATCTATCTATCTATCTATCTATCTATCTATCTATCTATCTCAATGTATTGTGGGGAGGGGCCCTAGCACATGACCAAGGCACTGACTACAGAACCAGTTGAAATCATCAGCTATACAGCCAAATATGTGCTAGCCTAATAGTGACCCTAAGCAAACTCAAACTTGGGGAAAGATCACCATCTGGTGGGATTAGTCAGGGAAGGCACTATGGAAGAAGGGAGTCCTGGGTAGACCCTTGAAGGCAGTTGAGGATTTAGACGCAGGGTGGATGGCAAAAGGCAATCCAGAGAGAAGAAAGAATAGGAGTGGAAGCTTGGGCTTGAGACACCCTCGAGCTCATTCTGCCTGAAGGTCTATTATGAGAGTATCTTGTTTATTCCTGCCCAATTGTGTTCTATCATTGTTTATAGGCAGTGGCCAGCGCAGGCCTGGTCCCGGGGTATCCAACTTTACCATTGGGGCTGCAAAAAAATCAGACTGCCTTTTTGTGGAGCTGGCCTATTATTCTAGCTGAAGGCTTTGAATTTGGAACAGATGGACTTTGTGAGAAATGAAAGGACTGTTTTCCTCCAGTGTTCTTAGTAACAAAGAATCAGAGAAAGCACAATCAGTAAGCACTCTTTCCGTGGAGACCATCTTTTTCTTTTCAGCTTCAGCTCCTATTTTATCTACAGAAAAGCTCAAGAAGACGTTTTTGGGTAAGCCTAGGGTTTGATTTATCCTTTAGGCTCTATGCATTACACATTAAACATTACGCCTTTCGCTAAGCCTCCCTCATTCAGCCCAGGGTTGGGAGTCAGTTAGCATGCTGCATATGCACTCAGGACCAATGCCTTTGTCTTGAAGAGATGGCCTTTGTTCAGTTCTGCATACCACTGCCTCACCACCCCACAGGAGCCAAGGACTGGGAGAAAGATGCTGTTAACTCTGCCTCCAAGTGGAAGGCTGGAGTGATTGCCTCCAGGTTGTAAAGTGTTTTTCCAAAAACTCGCCTCCAAGTGGCTCCTGGAAATCCAGTGCTTAACTGCTCTGGGCCTGGCTGCTTTGTAATGTTTTCATTTTCCAAATTTGAGTTTGATGGATTATTTCCATGCTGGGTCAGGGAGGAGCTCAAATATGTTGCACTAGATGGTCTCTTAGGTCTCTCTCTGCTTGACAGAACTATAACTAGGAATTTTGCCCTCCAGGACAAGTTCAGTTGAATTGGGGGGGCGGAGTTAGGGCAGGGGGCCTTAAAGGGGAAGAAGACAGTCCACCTTAGTTGGAGTCCATTGGACTGAGAAGGAGTGGGGTAGGGAAGCAGCAGGCAGGCAGGATGAGGCTGAAACCCTTCTGGCAGAACGTGGGCCTCTGGAGAGGGTCTGGCTCCTCATTTAGCTTTCCCCTAGGTTGGCAACTCTGGGACACAGACCCATTTGCTTTGTTTTACCCCCTTAAAATTGTATAATTTCATTAGTCTTCTGCCTTGTTTTCCTCATTTGAACAAATAAAATACTATAGAAATGTTAGCTATTGTTGGTCTGAGGAGGGAGATGCAGATGTGCCCTCCGAAGTCTTTTATACCTTGGAGTTCAACTATTGTATATGTCAGTGAGTGTGCAGAATTTCAGAAGAGAAAACTAGATAACCTAAAATGAGTTTGATGTATTATTCAAAATGGCAGCTTTGATGTATATGCAGACTGTACAGATTTCTTAGGTCTCTTTCACATATGTGCCTTCCTCTCCATAGTAAACTACAAGAGCTATCTCTAGGGGGGAGCAACCAGGACTTTGTCCCAGGGTGGTATGTTTATAGAGCTTTAGCAGAATTAACACCTGGAAACAGGAGAGCTTAGCACCTGGTTAACAAACACAATTAAACTCTGCCATATGCCATATAGCAGTGAACAACTCCAGTCCAAGTAACAGTCTTCCTTCCAACTGATATCACCAACAGGCCGGTGTCCTTCTTCGCCTCTCCACCATTTCAAGTGCTTGTCCTAGGTTTATTTTATGACACTTGCCCCAAGGCTGAATCCATATGATGCAATAAATACTTAATATGGGATCAGGAGGGCTTGGTTGAAAACCCAGCTCTTTTCTTACTACCTGTATGATGTTGGCCTAATCATTGCCCTCTGTGGGTTTCAATTTACTCTTCTCTAAAGGTAAGACAAGAGTACGGGATTAGTTAGTATTAAAATTCATTTCCATTCTAAATCTTTTAAAATTTTGATGAGGGGTATTCAAAACCATCTCATAAGATTATTGCTTAGAGAACTGGGGATATTTACCATTAAAAAGAGTAGATGTATGTGTGTGTGTGTGTGTAAAACTTGTCCTGTTACAATAATTTATTTTTGTCCAAGCCTAAGGGCCTCTTAGGCTCATGTGGTTCCCTTTTCTCAGGAAGAGTTGAGCCCATGTTGTTCCCTTCTCTGCTGCTTAAAGAAGCAAAAACGTTCAAAGTACAATCACAATTGCTCTGAGCCCCCGCTTAGGAAAATTCTTAATATTAAACCAGAATTTGGCTTTCTGATTTAATTAGCATGAATATTTATTTCTAGCTAACCTCTAACTTTTTGTGGCTGAGAGACAATTCAGGTTGCCGGAAATGTTTGAGCAAAGAAACCAGAAGAATATATTATTAGTGTCTGTTAATATACAGGCACTAGAATGTGAAGGTACGGGAACTTCCCAAAGTCTTTGACGAGAAGGGTATAGTTGGTAGCATCAGCCCGAGTGTACTAGTCTGAGACGTCCATATCAGGCTATTTGGAAGTAGAGACTTTGGCTCTTCATTAAAGCCCATATGAATGAATGGGGAAAAAAATATTAAGCTTTGTGCAGAGTCCTGGGCAAATAAATACTAACCCAAAGACGATTTGTGCCCTCAAGGAATTTACATCATAATAGGAGAAAGTGCACATAGAGGACTGATGATGGTCAGGGAAAGGAGATTTGGGGGAAAGTTTCAGGGATGATGAGTGGGGCCACTGGGTCACTGATTGACACACATTTCTTCCAGGAATAAATTCAGAGTTAATTGGATTATAGTTCTGAAACTGGAAGTCGGAAAGGAAGAAGGAAGAGGATGGAGATTGGGAGCCATAATTTTCTGATCTTCGTGTATGTTAAATGGTAATTGGAGATGGTATGTGGAGGAAACAGCTACTTGCTACTCCTAGAAGCTTCTGGGGTTGGAGCTGATCAGACAGATGTGGAGACTATACTCTCCCCATGTATTTAATGATATTAGTGTTTTTGTATATGGAGAGTTGACGTTGACCAGAGGAAGACCAGGACATAAAGAATGAAATGAAGCCTGGCTGATACCTGCCTGAAATAATGGTCCAGGGAGGTAGTCATTGGGTACCTAGATGAGAAGTTCCAGAGACAAAAGGGTTAAAACCTCTAAGCCAATGACTAGGTGGTTGCCGAGGCTGTCAGGAAGATGGCAGATGGTGGCTAGTAACTGGGGAGAGGTAGTCACCCAACAGGAAAGTGGGACCCTAGGACAAAAGCTATCATTTATGTTGAGTGTTTGGGAATTTGTGAGTGAACCTTTCAATGGGGGCAAAGGAAACCAAACTCATCAGACAGAGGCCTATAACTATTTTACTAGAATGCAATCAACATTTATTAAGTTGACTAAGTAACAGGCACAGTGCTAAGTACTATACAATATTAGCTTATTTGATTTTCTCAACAACCCTGAGAGGTAGGTACTATTTTACAGATGAGGAAATTGAGGCAAGCAGAGGTTAAGTGACTTGTTCAAGATTTACCCAGCTAGTCAGTATCTGAAGCTGGATCTGAACTCATGTCTTCCTAATTCTAGGGTAACTAGTTGGTACGGTGGATAGAGTACTGGACCTGGAGTCTGGAAGACCTCAGTTCAAATCCAACCTCAGACACTTACCAGCTGGGTGACCCTGGACAAGTCACTTAACCTTGTTTGCCTCAGTTTCTTCATCTGTAAAATGAGTAAAAGAAGGAAATGGCAAACCACTCTAGTATCTTTGCTAAGAAAATTCCAAATAGGGTCATGAAGAGTCAGACATGTCTGAAAAATGGCTGAATAACAACTTCCTAATTCTAGACCCAGTGGTCTATCCAAGGCATCATCTCTAATTTGGGTTCCTCCTTCATGCTATACATTCTTTTAGTCAACTTATTTTTAATTTAAAAAACCTGATGTTTGCAAAGGAGCTTGTTGAGAGACATGAGCCAGATCCTAATGTTTCCAGGGGAGACTTTTGGGTGGAGACAATGAGCCACAGAAATTATGGGTATTATTATTATAGTGAGAAGCTCTCGATGTTGAATTAGTCTATCTGATGAGAGGATTCTAAAGGCTTTATTGACACATGAGCTACATGAAATCATCAGGCCATAAGGATGGAAGAAGAGCGCTTCCAGTGAGCCAGATAATGCGTCTCAATGTATTGTAGTTGTTGGCTGTCCCAGCAAGAGCAGAATAGACTTTTTTTTTCCTTTAAAAAGTAAAATCTCTTGCAGGCAAAGTAAATCAAATGATTCAGTAAAATAATATGCAGTACTTACTGGGATGGAAAGGAATAGGATTTGGTGAGGTGGGAAGGAATTTAATAATTTGGGGGATGAGAAGAATGGGACTAACATATATACCCCTAGCATCTCATACACTACTGGGCTTATGGCCGGTGCCCTATTAATGTTTATTAGACAAGTGGATGGATTGAATGTAAATGGACAGATGACCTGTGGTTAAGGAAGAAGGAAATCTGGTGCTGGAAGACTTTACACAGGATGAATGTATGGCTAATGCTTCTAGTTGTCCCTTGTGTAATAACTTCAAAAACTAATTACTTTTCTGACACAGTCAGTCACCCTCTGTCTCAATAGAGTTCTGGTCACTGGGAATTATAACCCTTTTTGAGTTTCTTTTTTCTGCCCCAGACTCCTGGCCTCTGATGTTTCTCTTGATGTTCAGTTATATTTTTAAATCGTGGATTGTCCCAGATTTGAACTGAATCCTGAATACTAGGTTTTTGGAGTGCACAGAGAATGAGCATGTCAAAATTTAGGAGTGTTTCCTGACTTGATGGAATTCCATATTCTCTGACCCTCCCTCTGACTCCCCCAACAGTCCCAACATTTAATAGCCAGGTGTCAGGGAATGTGGGAATGGAGCTCCCCATTGGAAAAAGGGCTATTGGAATCGGCTGACCTCCTACTTTCAGCTTGCCCATTGACCCCCTTCCCCCATGAGCCTCCCCCTCCTCAAGCTCCTCCACCATTCAGTAGATGATCCACTGAAGGCACCGTCCAGGAATGTGTTCTTGTGCTATGGAAACTTGACATAGGGCAGGAGGCTGGGAAGAAAGTCCAGCTGGACTGGTTGTTTCCCAAGTGTTGTTGAGACTCCCGGCTGTCAAAGGCAATAGAATATTCGCCTTCTCCAATTTACCTTGGCACTGTGCCTATCCTCTACACGCTAATGAAGCCACTGAGCCTTCCCCCTATCTCCAGAGAGCACCGAGTTTGGGGATTTCAGATCTGGCTAGTGTTGAATTAGGACCACAGCCTACTGGGCAGCACTGTGGGCTTCTTCTGCCTGGAAAAAATGGAGGTGGGAGCTGATATATGGGGAGAGCAGCTGCATGTGACCATTACTGAGGGAATCAAGAAGTGGTTAGCTCTGCTCGGCTGGCAGGGAAATGCCTTTTCCCTTTGAATGGGAACCAGTAGAGGCTCCATACAGCCTTCCTCTGGCTGCTTCTTTTCTCACTCCCTGCTCAGTACACCACTCCAGCAAGACTGGAGGGAAAGGGAAGGGTGACAGAGACACGGGAAGAGTTCCACCAGAGTATATAGCAAGGAAGTTTGGGATGGGCACTGGCCAGGAAGAGGTTTAGAGTTGGACATACAACTGTTTTAAGTGCTTCACTAGGGATTTCCTCTCTGTGGACCTTGGAAAATAATGTTACTCTCAGCCTCCCTCCAGAAACTTGAATCAAAGGAACATTATGAGCCATAGCACTATTCTTAGCAGTAAACAATGCCTGACCTGGACTTAGCCTAGCTTTCTCTCTCTCTTTTTTTAATTAAAAAAAGTTTGTTGATGCTTTTGTTTTTATAATCACAGTTATTTCTAGACACTACCCCATTCTCCACCTCCACGCAGGGAGCCTTATAACAAAGAAAAATAGGTAAGTAAAACCAACCAGCACAGTGTTGGTATCTGGCACTACAGATTACATTCTATACCATAATCTTCCATCCTGAAGGAAAAGAGCTGTGCAGACTTTTTTTCTTTTTAATATCTCATTTGAAGTTTTCCTTCCTTCTTCCCTCCCTCCTTCCTTCCCTTCTTCCTTTCCTTCCTTCCTCCCCCTCACCCTTCCTTTCTTCCTTCCTTCCTCTCTCCCTTCCTCCCTTCCTACATTTTCACTTCCTTCCTTTCTCCCTTCCCCTCCCTTTCCCTCCTCTTTCCTTCCTTATTTTAAACTGAATAATATTCTCAACAAATATGAGTAAGCATAATCTGACAACACATGGGGTAAATATTCAAATAAAACCTAACAATTCTAGCTATGGACATATCGAATAGAAAAACAATAATACCCCCAAATAAGAACAGTGTCCATTCATTTGTACTGTGTCCCTTCTGAATCTTTCTACGTCTTATAAAGTTTTGTTGCCTCTTTTAAAAACTTATTGCGTGTGTGTGTGTGTGTGTGTGTGTGTGTGTGTGTGTGTGAGAGAGAGAGAGAGAGAGAGAGAGAATGTGTTTATGGGTATGTGTCTCCTGGCTGTGTAGCTATACTCCCCTGCCCCAAACCTAGGACCCTATCTGCATTTTGTGGTAATTACCCCAGGTGGCAAAATTGCTGGTTATGGCTCTGGAAGGAAGAACTTGTATCTCTTAAGAGATAATAAGATAATAGGAGATAATAAGGAAATTCTGAAATGACCAAAAACAGTACCCAACAACAGATAGGATTTCCTGGAAGAGAAGGACCAATTGCCAATGCCAGTTGCTGAGAACTGCAGGAGACTATTGGAACAAGGATGGGAGGAGTCCTGAAAAATGAATGTTGCCCACCCATAGTTAGGTATTTGATGACCGTGAGTGCCTCTTAGTGGGATCTTGTGAATCACCATGCACAGAGGAGCTACACAAAACTACACCTGCTGGGAGTTCCAAGGTGTATGATTGTAATAGAGGTGATCCTGGGCTCAAGGGAAGGATTGCCCATTGAGGTGTTTGTGTCTCCTATTGTCTCTCTTATGGGTTTTATTTTCTTTGACTTGTAAATGCATTTCCTCTCCTCTCTTGAGCTTGTTAACTGTATGCTTGCAAGAGGAAAGCTTAATCATGGATCTATGACTCACTGAATGGAAATGTGATGTAGTGAAAAGAGCATTGGCTGGACCTTAGGAGACATGGATTCCAATCTATGCTATCAAATCTTACCACGTAATGACAAGTAAATCACTTTACTGCTCTGACACTCTCAGTTCCCTTGTCTTTAAAATGGAGATGGTATTTATCATGTGATGACCAAGTTTGATAGACTTAGCTCTTCTCAGCAATGCAATGATCTAAGACAACTCCAAAAAGACTCATGATGGAAAATGCCATCCACATCCAGAGAAAGAACTTTGGAGTCTGAATGCAGATCGAAGCAGACTATTTTCTTTTTTGTTGGTTTTTTTTCTTTCTCATGTTTTTTTTCCCTTTGTTATGATTCTTCTTTCACAACATGACTAACGTGTAAATGTGTGTAATTTTCTTGTACCTGTATAGATGATATCAGATTGCATGCCATTTTTGGGGAGGACAGAGGAGAGGAAGGGAAAAATTTGGAATTAAAAATCTTATAAAAGTGAATGTTGGAAAGTAAAAGTAAATAAAGTGGAAAAATATAAAATAAAAATTTTTAAATGGCAATGTTAATTTTATACTACTTTTCCGAGTAGTTGTGAAAAATGTACTTTTTCAAAGTACTCCAAAAATGTAAGGTGCCATTTTCATGTATATGTTTAGGTCTGTGAGTGAATCACCAAAATGTCTAAACCCTTTCTCTGTGAAATCACATCATTTATAGAGATGTCCCATTTCATACTGCGATTCCTCAAAGGAAAGAGTTTGCCTTATTTGTTCTAAGTAAGTGGGGACACTATTTTGGACATCATAAGATCAACTTTTAAATCCCAGAAGTCATATATAGACTGAGAACAAAAATAAGTTAAAAGAATTCCAATATTAGAGACCACTGCCTCCTTTATCTCCAAGTAGGCTGTCAATGGAATCCAGGGGTATTTCGATGTATTCCCAGGCCTTTGAGTGGCTGTTAAACCATGACATCCTTTAAACCAACCCTAGGTACTGCTGACATGTTGGCCTGGTCATGACTGGCACATATGGTCAATTACTCAATATGTCTCAAATGATTGACTGGGTCACAGTCAGATCCCATATGACATTTCTTAGATTCTTCATGTAGTTAGTACATTTCGTCTCTACTTCTAAGCTTTTGTGTAACCGGTCCCCATAGTATCCTCGAAGAAGTCACTCCTAAAATAGACCTTCTATAACTGAGGGGTTGGAGGGGTTTAGCCCTCCAAGGTGGACAAGCAGGTCTATTTACCTGAACCTAAATAAATGTCCCATTACTCTTAGTGGGGATGTGGGACTACCTAGTTCAGATTCAAGGGACTTTTCTCCTGTCTATAATGAATCCGTGCCTTAGAATTTATGGGCTTCCTAGCAAAAGAAGTTATAAGGCATTAAGTATTGCTCATTGACTAGACAGAAAGGTCCTCTGACCTAACCACCCCTACTCACATCTGCTCATTTCTGCTGGTAGCAGAATGAGAGGTCTCATGGTCTGGTTCTGAAGACTTGAAATACAGGAAGAGACCCTCTCTGCTGCTTCTATATCTCCTTGTCTCTGTCTCCTATAAGGATCTGTGCCCAATGACATTGTCCTACAGCAGAGCTCCCCCCCTCACTGCCACCCCCCCCCCCCAAGGAATTGCTTTCAGGACTCACATGCTCCTTTGCCCCAAAGCCCTCTGGCAGCTGGATTCCACTGGGAGAGAAGTCTCTAGGTCTCCAGACAGAAGTGCATTTTATGTTTTTGAGTTGATTTTCTGAAATTTAACTCTTAGGGTAAGGTAGAAAGAGACCTAGTTTTGAAATCAGAAGATCCAAGTTGGAGTCTTGGCTCTGTAATGGACTAGATCTGTGACCGTGGGCAAAATGCTTTCCCTCTCTGGGCCTCAGTTTCTTAATCTGTAAAATGAGGGAGATTAGATTTCTAAATTCCCTTTCAGCTTGGCCATTTTGTTATACAAGTTCACCATTTACTGGAGGTATAACGATTATTAACAAACTACACAAATAGCATCAGTAATCTATATTCATTCAGGGCTGGCTTTAAAAACAGGCAAAATAGACAGCCACCAATGTGTTGTGGGTTGAGGAGTTCTTGAAAATTCTTCCGACCTTTTGTTTTTGCTGATGAATTTTATTATTTTGTTTAATTGTATAAAACAACCCTTTGGCAGTTTGGCACGTATGGCATTCAGATAATAAATTAATTTATATTTCTGTATTTATAATATGTATAATATTGTATATTATACATATTTATATATAATTTATATGAATATATAATTTATGTTATATTGCTATGGTCTGGTCATGGACAATGAATATCTCTCTAGTTGTTTAAGTCTTCTTTTATGAAAATCCTTCCTTTTAAAATAAAGATACCCTCACTGCCAGACTGTCTTGGTGCCTGTAAATTCTTCTGTTAATTTCTCTTTTGGGTTTAATACCTTGAAAAATCCCTAAGCTATCATCATCAATATGAACTAAATCATCCAACTGGATTCTTATATTTAACAGGGGACCAGGGGGAATGTGATATAGACTAGGTCATTTTTATTACAGTGCAGGGATGAGGGATGTCTGAACTATGAGGGGGTGCTTAGTGAGGGAAGTCAGATCCCTGGGTGGGATTTTATGTTGGGTGGGCTCTAAGGAACCACAGGCTTACTTGAAAACAGTGGATTTCTGGATGAGCACTTGCTCCTATGTTATAAGCAGCCAATAAAAAGGAGAAGAAGAGGAACTGAAATTTTGTCTGCTTCATAATTTTTCCTAGGATTGGCCCTGTGTCAATAAAATTATTCGAACAAATCACTTAACATTTCTTAAGAATCCCTGTGTGTATAGCAGCAATGTCAAATAGAAAAGGATTACTGTAGACAGCACATTGACTTATAAAACCACAAATTAACATTATCTATTTTGTAGTATATATTAATTTATTTTGTTAATTTGTTATTTTGTTTCCTAATTGCCTTTTAATCTGGTTCAGGCTGCTCTGAATCTCCATGAGTTTGACACCTCTGGCGTACCCTTTGAATAGAGCTAGGGGCTCAGAGAGATGCCCAGATTTACACATCTTATAGTTTTATAGGGCTAAGTAACTAGTAAGTAGTTCTACTGGAGACATGCTGCTAAAAGTTGGGGTGTTACTCAACCTCTTTGGGCCCCGGAAATTGGACAATTGACCTCTAAGATTTCTTCCCACGCCAGTGCCAGACCCCAAATTATACCATGTCTTTGCCACCAAATCACCAAGTTGTTTTTCTCCAGAGTAAGAGGTACATTGAAGCCTGGTTCTTCTTGAAAAAAGAACAGTCAAGCCTCTGTTTCCAACTTTTTTTTATTTAGTGAAGGTTCTGCATTTCATCAAATCCTCCAAATATTTATCTTAACATTCTTCCTATAATTTCAAATTATTTGCCATATTTTAGTGAAAGTTTCATGTTTCCTGTTACACAACAACTTTTTCCCTTCAAAGATACAGACAAGTAAATCTCTGGGCATTGTCGTGAATGGTTGGGTGGGGTACACCACCACCATCTTGTAAAGCCTGAGTCTCATAATGCTACCTATGACCATTTGAGAGCAATTCAGAATGGGCTGTTCAGTGGGTCTATAAGCCTTAAAAATAACAGTTTTTGCTGTTGAGTTAAGCAATACCGATTATAGTAACATAAGTGACTATTCTAGAATAAGAGATAAACTTGGGACCAATGAAAGCCCAAGGGGTTTATAAAGAAGTTTCTTCCAGGTACAGATCATTGGTGTGGTAATTTACATCAGTTGGTGGTAGAAAGAGTAAGAAAGGGGCCACTGAGGATCCTGGCTACAAATGATAGCCAGAATTTGTATTGCACTTAAAGGTTTGCAAAACCACTGACAGATACCATCTCTTTTAGTCCTCACAATAACCCTGGAAGAGAGGTGCTTTTATTATCCTCATTAAGGGGACGTGTGTGTTTAATGTGTTTGGCATTTTGGATCATTTACATGAAAATGAATATATGAGAAATAATATAATCATAGTAATGGTTATTCACTTAGGTAAAAGCTGTGGAAGGGGTAAGTAGATAGCCAATGGATTTTTTTTTTACTTTCCTGGAGTGGTCTATGAACTGAAGGAGAAGGGCCACTCTCCCAATCTCTCCAAATCTGTGGCTGGTTAGCTGAGTTGGTTAGAGCAGAGTATGTATATGGTCAAGATTCTGGGTTAGGTTCCTGTACAGTCCAAATAACTTCCCTTTATCTCGTGGCCATCACTTCCCCTAACCACAGCCAGCTGTCTTACAGATGTGAGATCTTGAGCATAAGTGGATGTGGGTGAAGGATTCTGTTTGGATCAGTACAAATTTCCTTCCCTAACTGGAAAAGCAGTCCATATCGTCCAGTCCACTCAGCCCAGAAAAGGAGTAGCCTCTTTAGAGAAGGCCATGCATAGTCTCCCAGAAAGGGGTGGGTGCAGAAGACCTCGATCTGGAAGAGACTTTTGAGGTTATCTCGTTTGGGTCAATTGAGTTGACCAATGTCACACGGGTAGGAAGTAGCAGAGGGGCAATTTGAATTCATGCCACTTCCTTTGCACCAGACTTTTACCAGAAAGTCCCCTTGTTAGTAGAAGTATCCTTGTCTGTGGCATAGGAGTGTTTCAACAATCCGGCTAGCAGCTGTTGTGGGGGTGTAAGATCCACCTACAACCAGCACCCAGAAAGCTGCCGGCTGATGCGAAAGCACATGTTCTTTTGATCTGCTTAACTAAGGAAAGCTGCGTTAAGGGATTGACAAGCTTACTTTAATTCAGCATACAAATATCATTCACTTAGTTCAGGGGAAAAAGCCAGCACCCTGAACTTCAGAACAAATACAAACAAATTACAAACATCAACAGGCAGACCTTGTCTAATTCAAATCCCAATATATAGTTACCAGAGTTTAACAAAGTTCCAGCATCCGAGTTACAAGCTAGAGGGCCCTTAGCTATAGCTGCCCAGAGTCTCTGCATCAGCACACCAGCACCAGTGAGAGCCCTTAAACAAATTACAAACAGACAGACCCAATACAATTCATAGTTACCAACATCTAAGTTCAGCCAGGGAGCTCAGAACAAGGGCTGGCCCAGAGTCACATGCGCCACCACTGCTGTGGGAAAGAGCTCC
>CM053625.1:345079974-345096264 GCA_028646595.1 Phalanger gymnotis | reverse complement strand
ACCCACATAGGTTCCACACCTAATAGGGGTTTGGGCCTGGGGCTTAGCACCTAGTAAGGCTCAATGAAATAGACTGAATTACTCAAAGAAAACAAAGGCCATTTTGCTTACCAACACAAGGAGCCATTAAGCCACCAAGAGGATAAGATGAGGCAAGGAAGGAAACAAGCATTAATTAAACACCTACTATGTATCATGGGCAGCTTGGTGGTATAGTGGATAGAATACAGAGATTGTAGTCAGGAAGACTCATCTTCATGAGTTCAAATCTGGCCTCAGTCACTTACTAGCCATATGACCCTGGGCAAGTCACTTAATCCTTTTTGCCTCACTTTCTTCTTCTATTAAATGAGCTGGAGAAGGAAATGACAAAACCACTCTAGTCTCTTTGCCAAGAAAACCTCAGATGGCATCATGAAGTCACTGAAATGACTCAGCAATAACAACAGCTATGTTTCATACACTTTATAAGCATTATCCCATGTGATCCTCCTAACAACCCTGGGAGAGCGGTGCTATTATTAGTACCTCCAATTTATAGGAGATTGAGGCAGACAGTGGTGAAATGATTCCCCCAGGGTCACACAGCTAGTAAATGGCTGAGGCCGGATTTGAACTCAGGCTTTCTTGGTCCCAGATCTAACACTCTGTCCACTGAGCCAGCTAACCTGTCCTCCTCCCTCTGCCCCCCCCCAATAAAGGGTCTCTTTTAGCACTAGGCTTTTCCACAATTGATCTACATACTTTATATTTCCTTCTAGACCCAGAATGTGAAGAAAAGAAGCTTGGGCTAGTATAGTAAACACTGCATTAGGAGTCTGGAGACTTGGGTTGGAAATTCTTTCCCTTCACTCACTACCCATGTTTCCTTGAGCAAGAAACTTAGCCCCTCTGGGCTTCTGTTTCCTCATCTGTGAAGTGGGTTGAACTTTCCTGATCTAAAGCCTCTGAAACCCATTAACTTTGGAGGTTTGATGACTGGTGGAAACCTTTCAGATACTTAGCTAATTCAGTTCTCAAATACTTTGCTGAAATTGTGGCTTCCATGGGGGAAATATAATCTCTCAATATGGTAGGAATAGCTCACATTTCCATCATGCTCTCAGGTTTCTTAGACACAATGGCTCTGTGACATTGTGTTCTTATTGCCATTTGACTCAGATGGGTCAAGAGACTGGCCCAAGGTCACACAGCTAGTAAGTGTCAGAAGTGGTAATTCTTGGTGCTGACAGACTACACAAGGCTGTTCTGGGAGCCTTTCCTTAGGATGCTGCACTTCCGTATCTCTATCTCTAGTCCCTGGTTCACATTAGGATGTGGGAAGGTAGTTGCTGATAGGGTCATAGGCACAGAGAGCCAAATTTCCCCCAGGGATCTCAGTCCTCCCACATGCAGTTTCTGTAGGAACTGTGACAATGAGTTCATAAATCCTCCTTGTCCTCCAAATGACTTCATCCCTGCACTGGTGGGAGTCTGTCTTGGGGAAGACTGCAGATTTGATCCCAACATTTAAAACCCCAAACAAACCCCTTTTTCAGAAGAACCAAACCAGCTGTTATCTAACAAAAGGGATTCTTCAGACATCACTACTCTGTTAAGAATGGTTCCTTACAATAGATGATATGATTATCTTTTAATGAAAAGAATATTTACTGGAGGGAAGGTTGAACCTAGCAGCATATTGATTTCAGCCAAACAGCTTAAGCTATATTTTTCCCCTTCAAAAGTTTTAATTCTGGCAAAACCAGTATATGGGATTTTTGTCTCCAAAGCATCACAATCCCTGCCCTCTCTCTCCCACCCTCCCACTTCTTTAATTTTTCAACCCATGTGTGTTTCCAGGGAAATGAGAGCCATATGTCTCTGATTCATTTACACTTTGCTCATCAAAATATAGAGTTTTGTAAGAGCTAATAGATTCCTGGGAAGCCTTATGAGTCTTTTTTATAAGCCTCTTACAGATTCTCTTTTCTTCGAGCCAAGTATTAACGGGGCTTGGACTTCAAAAGTCTTAAGTTTGGTTCAAAACCTAGAATCTCTGGTGTTTGAGGGGGTACTGAGCTTGGCAGGACATTATCTCTCCAGTTTAGGGTAAGCTAAGCCAGGCAGTATGGAAAGGCCCCAGAACTGCTGCAAAGTTATTAACTCATAGACTCAGGGATTTAAAATTGGAAGGGAACTTGGGGATTATCAAGGCCAATCTCTCTTATTTGACAGAGCGGGAACCTGAGACCACAAGAAATCACATGAGAAGCAATTGGAACTATGGTCCTCTGATGCCAAATCAAGCCCGACACCATCTAGGTATAGAATTGAAAATGCAACCCAGAATGACCTGTGACTGGGCCTAAATTCAAAGAAACTTAACAAACCGATTTTACTTCTAAATCTTGCATATAATGATGTTAGGTTAAATCGCATTTAGATACTGAGAAACCAGCTTGTCCATAAATAGATGAACTCTGCCTATTTGGGAAGTGAATAATACAGTATTTAAAAAAAACAAATTCTCACTGTTTGGGTTTCTTTCTTTGTTTCTTTTTAGGTTAGCAAGGGGCACAGGGCTAGAAATCCAAGAGAAACTGCTGCATTAAGAGGTACTGTTGACTACATCTTGCTTCAGTCACGATCTTAACTTTTCTGCCTATATAATTTTGCCATGTCTGGAACAATATGCCTCTGTACAGTCAACACTTTGTGCCCCCTATTGTCCCTTCCCTTCATCTATCTTAACATGGCTTCACAGAAGCTACATCTGTATATGGATGGCCACAAAACCTCACAAAAATAGTTCCAACCATATAATATAGGGGCTTTTTACCTACCGGCCTAATGCAAGGAAGGAGTACAGTCCTGAATCACTGCCAATCCTATGCAGATGGATGAGTGTTGCCAAAAAAATCCCAAACACACCAAACACTGGCTTTGGAGTCAGAAGACCTGAGTTCAAATCGTAGCTGTGCTATTTTGTACATATGGAACCCTGGGCAAGTAACTTAACAGTTCTGGGTCTTTCTTCCTCTGTAAAATGAGGAAGTTCCATTAGATCTAGGATATGATGATCTGAGTAGACCTAATAAGCTGAGCTGAAGGATGACCTTGTCGCTGGGAAATCCCGTTTAGCTGTGTGTTGGGCTAAATGGTGAGATGTGAAATTTCAATTTTTGAAAGGTTCTGCTCAATGAGGGGGTTGCTGCTGGAACCTCAAACCATTTGAGCCAGATGTGAATCAATCCTATTTTCGAAGACCTCAAGAGAGTAAGATAACATTAAAAGTGACTTATAAATTGTAAAGGACTGTGAGAAATGCCAGCTATTAAGAGAAAAATATTCTTTCTTCTTTCCTAGGTTTTTTTTGGAGGCTCAGTGATTGGCATTATGTTTGTCCTAATTCTGGCTTCTGAATAACCACAGGGGCACAGGGGCAGTGTGGATCACATTTTACACATGTTTCCCAACCTCCTGTTGTCACGCTGCCTTTTAAAACAGTTTTGGAGTAATTATGGTGACCAATGGGCTTTATCTCCAACACAGTTTTTCCCGAGTCTCCTTTATTATAAAGTGTGTTTTTCTGTCCATAATTATCGCTGGAGAGGAATGACCTTGGGCCTCTCCTCAAAGTAATATCTAGAGCTGGAGACCATCTAGTTGGACCATCTCATTTTACATATAAGGAAACTGAGATTGTGAAGTTACATGACTTGCCCACAACCATAAGCTAGAGGTGGGATTTGAACCCAAGTCCTGTGTGTCCAAATCCAGAACCCTTTCTCCCCTCTACCACCTTTGGCTAGTGCAGGTCACATGTGGCCCTCCAGGTCCTCAAGTGTGGCTCCTGAAGTTTAGATTCAGTCAAAGGGCTGCATTCGAGGACTTAGAGAGCCACATGTGACCCACCCCTGGTGGTTTAGCAGGCACTCACGACAGGTGTAACACACTTCAAGCACCATAACCACCTATTCCACTGTTTGTGTGAATGAGCAAACTGTTCTTGTAGGAACAAAGTGGAGGAAGCTGTGGGACTGAAGGAGGAACAGGTGTGTGCCTGGGACGTGGGGCACTGAACTATTGATTCCTCCCCCTTGAAAAGGCTTATTTGAAAGGGCCAGAAAGGTGCTTGTGTCACTGGTTTTAACCTTAGGAGACTGAGCCAGATGCAGCGCAGGTAGGGAGGAGCCCAGAGAGAGAAGGAGCACTTGGCTGGGTATTTGGGGGTGCTCTAGTGGCAGTGACCTGGGCTGAGGGCCTTGGGGGTTATGTAGGAGGCATTTGTAAAGATGAGTGAATCACTGGGGCTCGCAAAGTAGAGAATGGTGTACAGGATGTTTACAACAAAGGCAATGTTGAATGACTTCACAACTCGCATCCAGTCCAAGCCAACGCAACTCCGATGAAGCATGGGCTCAAGCTCTTGGCGCGAGGCGTTGGACAACACATAAGAGAAACAGAATGGGCCATACGTTTTCAGATCTGGCCAATGTATTGAGGTGACAGAACCTCTATTGGGATTGGAGTGAATTAATATTTAGTGAGAGAGATACAGAAAAAGAGCATCGATTAAAAATACAGAGATGAAAATAAACAACATTCAGAAGGGGCGCCCGCAGAAGTTTTGTTTCTACACTTGTCACATTTAATATACACTTTATAAATGATCGTTTCATATACAATCCTCTTTTCTCATTCTTTGCATAGTGAAATATTTGTGTTTGTGGAAGATGGTTAAGATGATAACACAACTTTTTAGAAGGAAAGCATATTTAGAGTATGAGTGAGGAGGAGATTCAGGGAGTGAGAGAGAATCAGGGCTAAGGTGAATTTACAGTTGGGGGTGCATTCATTAGTCCCCAGTATGGGATTGTGGGTGGGAGTCAGCATCTTAATGTTGTATATCACTGCTCCTATGTAATCAAGATGGAAGAGAAGGAATAGGAATTTGCAAATTAGATTTTGTCTCTTACCATTTGTCCGAAGCAGCCATTTCTCAGCTTTCATCAGCTTTTTGGGGAAGAAAATGTTGGTTTGCCGGAAAGGATAGCACAGTGACCCTAGGCATGGAGCATGAGAGGTTGTGAGTGAGAGTTTCATGGCTGAGGATCAGAGAAGAAAGAATGGTTGGTTTTTTTTTTAACTTGAGGCTGAGGCATAGTGCTAGATCTGTAATCTCATTGGTCTAGAATAGGAGTTTTTAATCTTTTTAGTGTCCTGGACCCCTTTGTCAATCTGGTGAAGTAGGCGGCATGGTAGATAGAGGGCTGGGTTTGAAGTTGGGAAGACCAGAGCTCATCCTGCCTCAGACACTTACTAGCTATGTTACTCTGGGCAAGTCACTTAACCCTATTTGCCTCAGTTTCCTCATCTGTAAAATGAACTGGAGAAGGAAATGGCAAACTTCAGCATCTTTTTCAAGAAAACCCCAAATGGGGTCACAAAAAGTCAGACATGACTCAACTGAACATTGATTGGTTTGTTATCTACACTCACAATCTAAGGTGATGCTAAATTTCAGTTAGAACTTTGTGAAAATAAATGTATTTTTTTCCATCCAGCTTCATGGAAATTCTGAAATCTATCTATGGACTTTAGACTTTTTCTCTTCATGTAGGGAATTCCCAGCTAGAAATTCCCTCTAGCAATGGAGATCCACATCTGCTCTTATATAGTCATAGAGAGTTGTCCGGACCACTAAGAAATGCCTTGCTTGGGGTCACATAGGCAGGACTTGAACTCGGGTCCTCTTGTTTCTTCCTTGGCTCACTAGCAGCTTCCTCTCTTCTCTTGTGGTGATTTATATTGAACGCTGAGCCTTGTCCGTAAGAAAGTGATTACTTTTTTCATGATCACAACCAGAAACTCACATTAAATGCAGCCAAATAACATAAAGGGAATTCCCCTTCAAGAGGGAGCTTCTTTCAGGCATGGGTTGGAATGAATGGTTTCTGTGATTCCATCCAACGCGAAGAGTCTGGAATTCTGGGCATGGTGTTCGTCCAGCCTCTTGTCCTATCTACTTACATGAAGACTTGGCAGGGGCTGCTGTGTCATTTTTTAGAACCTTTAGCCCTCCCTGGCCATGGGATTGCTGTGACTGAAATAATTTTTTTATGACTATCTGAGCCCCAGTGGAATACATTTGCAATACAAAGAAAGACATTATCCCACTCCCCATCCCCACCCCCATTCATACTGGACTTGGATAAGAAGAATGGGCATATTGTATCTGTCTTCAAGTATCTGAAGAGTTATCAGAAGAAAGAGAAATTGGGCTAACTCTATTTGACCCCAGAGGGAAGGAACAGGGACAATGAGTGGAAGTTGAGAGGCTGAGTCAAGTTCAATTTAAGAACAAAACAACCAAATATTCACAGTTAGGTGGCTCAGTGGATAGAGCGATGGACCTGGAGTCAGAAAGAACTGAGTTTGAATTCTGTCTCAGATTCTTACTAGCTGTGTGGAATTTGGGGCAAGTCACTTAACTTACATTTATCTGAGTTTCTTCAATCGTGAATAGGAATAAAATAGCACCTACCTCTCCAGGTTTTCATGAGGATCAAATGACATGGTATTTGTCAAGTGTTTAGTGTAGTGCCTGGCACATTATAGGCACTTAATAAATGCTTTTTTCCTTCCATCTCATCACACCCTTCAAAACCTAGCGATTGTTACTCAAATTTCCTTTCCTTTCTCTTGAAGGTCTTTCTCCTAGTTGCTTACAGAATGTGTTGCTTAGCAACAAATGGAATTATTAAATCTAATCAGGATGTGTCTTGGACTTTGCAACATAGGGCACATTAGTTTTTTTTTCTTTTTTCATTTTCTGGAGACAGTTCTTGAGATTGGCACTTTGTTTACTGAATTTAGAAATCTAGGCAGCTTTGTGCAATATTTTCTGCATTAAAGTATTCAGGATTTTTTGTTTTGTTTTTATTTGTGTTCTTCTGGGAAATCTATAATCCTTTAATTGTCTCTACAAAGCCGTCTTCAAGATCAATATGATTTGTTTGTATGGAGAGCATGTTTTCATTATTGCTTTATATTTCTCCTCTGCCGGATTGTCCTTCACTTCTAATGTATTTGCATTCCCAGTCAGTTCTTTCTTTCCTGTCTGTGGGGACATTTGCCACTCTTTTTCAAGTTTTTCCATTCTGTCAATTATCTCTGATCTGTAGGCCATACATTCTGCTTTTGTAATTCTTATTTCTCTTTTAAAACATTTGGGAACAATTTTCTGCAATTCCATGTTCTCTTGAGAACCCCTAGGTTCCTTTGCCTAGTCAGGTATTCATTTTTTTTAGAATATTTATTCATAGATGTTTGCACTCGTTTAGCTGGTCTGAAGGCCATATTACCTTGTGTTATTAATGTCTTCCATGATGATTTATTTTTTTTTATGATCAAGGACTTTAACTGAATTTCCTTCTTCCTGAGGCCTTTGATTTCCTGGCTTTCTTTTCCCCTGTCACTCATTTTCTGACTCTTTCCTCTTTGATGCCAGTTACCAGGGTGTTTGGACCTCAAAACTGTCTCCACCTCCTTCTTAGTCTTCGCACCAAGTGACTTCCTGGAGAATAGAACTGACTCTTGCTATGGTTGCCCATTCTCTTTCCCTTAGGCTTAGTGGAGTGCCAGCCACAAATGCTGCTGTTCAGCCTCAATTCCCTCTGTTCTTTTTTTTTATTGTTATTGTTATTCATCCTTCATTCTTTTTTAAAGAATAGTATTTTATTTTTCTCAATTATGAGTCAAGACAATTTTTAGCATTCATTTTTACAAGAGTTTAGTTTCAAATTTTTCTCCCTCCCTCCCATCCCCTCTTCCTAAAACCATAGGCAATTTGATATAGGTTATATACGTGTTGTTACATAAAGCATATTCCCATATTAGTCACAATTGTGACAGAACAAACAGATCAAAAGGAAAAAACAACCCTCAAAGTATTTAATAAAGTAAGTGAAAAAATTCTTCTTCAATGTGCATTCACAGTGCCTCAGTTCCTTATCTGGATGTGGATAGCATTTTCCTTCGTGAGTCCTTCGTACTTGTCTTGGATCATTGTGTTGCTGTGAAGAGCTGTGTTCCTCAGTTTTGTGGCTGAGTAATGTGGCAGCAAAGACAACTGCCATACTGGCATCTAGCTGGAGTAAGTTTCTGCCTTTTGGTTTTCCACCATGCAGGGAGTGACAAGGGGCAGAACTGAACTGCACTGGAAGCCCATGGGGTAGCTTAGGTAGCCCTGCCAGAGCACAGTGGCCAGGGAGGGAGGGGGTGAAGAGTGAGTGTTAGGGGTTAGAGATTAGCCTTTTCTACTATTAGTTCATCCAGTTTTTTACCTCATTAAAATTCTTAGTGCCTTACACTATGAAGACAGCCGAAATTGCTTTGTTTCTTGCACATAATTTCTGTTTTGGAGATGTTGTAAGGATTGGAGTCTAGTCTTCCATTTTGTTGGTCATATGACCTAGAAATCCATCCCGATGTTTCCGAACCTGTCATTATTCAGAACCCAATCTCTGTTGCATCTTTCCACTGTCTACTCTCTTATTCCCATCTCCTTCAACCCAGCTCTTCCAATGTTCCTTCCTAAAGCTACTCATCTCTTCCATTGTGGTCTCTGGAATGCCTCCTCCATAGGTTAGAAGTTAACTTTTATCTTAAATTTTTCCTTTCTATCTTTCACTATCTTCTTGTTCTCACCAAGACCTGGAATCCTCCTGATTATACAGCTTCCCTAAACACTCATTCCAGCTCTAGTTGAACTTTTGCTCATACCTTCCCACTCACTGGTTAAGGTAAGAAAGCTGGAATTCTCCTTGCTCACCACTGCTACTTCTAAGATCTCCTTATTCAGCCATCACTAAGTAACTTCTCCTTTGAGGTCCACTGAATCCATATTTAACACCCAGTTGAGACTCTGGTGTCTTTTGTCTATAGACTACCAAGACACTTTCCTTTCTTCCTCAATGAGCTCAGTTCCTGGCTCAAGTCTCTCTCTCATCCCTAACTCCTGCAGTCATACTAGGAGACTTCAACATACATATTGATACTCCCTTGAAGATCCTAATTTCCCAGTTCATCAACTTACTGATTTACCATGACCTATTATTCTTTTTCTTTATTTTAATTTGTGATTTTCTTTTTTTAAAATTATTAATTAATTAATTTTTAGTTTGCAACATTCACTTCCACAAGATTTTGAGTTCTAAATTTTCTCCCCCTCCCTCCCTTCATGCATGGCATGAATAGGCTCTACAAGTACATACCATGACCTATTCTTTCATCTCACCCCAGCTACATTAAAAAAGATGTTCATACCTTTGATCTTACCATCACCCACAAATGAACTTCTTCCACGTTCAGGAACTCTGAAATAATCTTATCTGATCTCAGTCTGTTGTCATTCTTCCCCTCCCTTTGCCTTATAACTCTGAACCTTCTTCTTCATCTTCACTATGATCTCCAGTGCCCCCGCTATTCATTTATTTCTCAGGCTATCTGGCCAACACTGTCTATTCCCTTCTCAGCCTATTGTCACGTCTTGGTAAAACAGTCAGGTTCATGCTATCTTCTTTCCTTTACTACTTATCCCTTATCCTATTGCCAATATTGTCCTGCCCAGCCTCAGTCTCAGATTATTCCCACCAAATCCTGCCTTCACTCTTATTCATGTCCTGCTGAACAAAGCTGGACACAATTATCAATCTGTGCTGACTAGGTCCATTATGAATTTATATTATATAAACTCAACTGGTCCATCACTAATCCATTCACTATCACACTGACCACAGGGCATTTTCCAAACCCTGTCATCTCTTCCCAACCTCTTATGGTGGGTGACCCAGCTATTAAATAAGACCCAATGACAAGACATGAATTTGGGTCTCTTGACACTTGTTTTTATGTCTTTTCTATTAAGTCACATCTTCAGGATTTGCTACGGTCAGAGATATCCATTGAAGAATGGCCAGTGTCTTGGTAGTGAGCTCTCTGTGCTTAGCTGGGTAAGTCCCCTAGCAGTAGACAGAGCCTCTACTGAGGCCTATAATGAGATTTGCTTGCATGGGGGCACCAGGCTGTGTTTTTGCTTCAGTGCTATGTAGGTTTTGAGGTCATTGGGTGGTGCCATGGTTATGGTGTTGGACTTAGAATCACCAAAACCTGATTTAAATCCTACCTCAGCCAATTATTAGCTGTGTGACCCTGGGCATATCACTTAACCTCTCTCAGCCTCAGTTTTCTCATTTATACAATGGGAATAATAAAAGCTCTGACCTCATAGGGTTGTTGTGAGGAGGATCAAAGGAAAAAACTTCTCCAAAATGCATTGCTATCCTTAAAACCCTATATAAATGATTGTTGTTATCACTCTTATTGTTGTACCCTGTCTTATCTCCATGACATGATGAGGCTTGGGACCTCGGAGAACATCTTTAAGATCTTTAAAAGAAACCCCTTCCATATAACCTCCCACCTTCTCAACTTTTGTCTGAGAGCTTTCAGTGAGAAGGAATTCATTACTTTCTTAGAAGCCCATCGAACTTTGGGAGAGCCCTAATTATCAACTTTCTACTATCACTGGGTTGAACTTCTCCTTTCTCTTGATGAGTTCTATTTATCACTCCTAATTCTTCACTCTGGGACCAAGGAGAATGAGCCCATCCCTTTTCCTATGTGACAACTCTTCAGAAATGTTAAGAAGGCTCTCAGGTGTCTTTTAGGTCTTCTCTTTCCTCCAGACTCAATGTCCCCAGTTTTTTGACTGAAGCTAGAGAAGGAACAGTATGGTGTAGTAAAAATAGAACTGAGTTATAGTCACAGGACCTGAGTTTGAATCCTATCTCTTCCATTCATTCTTTGTATGACATTGAGGAAATCAGTTAATCTCTATGAGCCTCAGTTTCTTTGTCCTTTAAAATCAAGAGAGGCAATTGGGTGCGATCTCTAAAGGAAATTTCTAATTTTTAATCCTAGAATGGTAAGCACAGTAATTTTTCTTGCCCCAGAAGAGCTGAACTTTGCAACTCTGAATGCTAGAATATAGGGCTGAGGGAACCATTAAGATGGTGTTGCTGTTGCTATGACGTATTTGCCATTGTTTTGTCCTTTGGCAGGGTTGCGGTAGGTACTCCTTTCCATTGTCAGGTCCAATGCATTTGCAACATTCATCATGATTTGTAGCATTGCTGATGGATCAGAATCCTTATTCATCTGGTTTCATTGTGAGTTTGGCAAAAAGCAGCTTTAAAAAGAAAAGGAAAGGAAAGGAGGAGAAAAAAAACAATTAAATCTAAACAGATGTTATATGAAACACACGTATGACATATAGATGATGAAATGATGAATATGTATCTATTGACTTTAAAGCTCCAGCAGGAAGGTGCCAATCTCTTCGACTATTTGGCATATGGCAAGGAAATACTCATTGGTTGAACTCTGTGAACTCTTTCAAAATTCTAGAACTTTTAAGACATAGGAAAGCTACGTCCTAAGCCTCACTGATGACTGACACGTGATAATGTTTTATTGGAGTGGAAACATTTCCTGGCTAATTCAGTCCTTTGATCATCTGGTGGAGGGAGAGAAAAAAGAATAGGAAAATAGAGAATGGGTTAAAGGAGATGAAGGTGAAACTGTTTGCCAGGCTCAGCCTTTATCCTTGGAGCTAAAAATAATTGTTTAAAATGCTAATGGCAGACTTAATTGTGATTTGAGTTTTGGACATTATGGGGAAATGACACATAGAGATTACCATGTAGGACTGGATTAGGATAACAATGATAACTAGCATTTTCAGGCTCGCAAGACACTTTCCAAATATTATCTCATTTGAGGCAATTGTAACAATCCAGCTTTAATAACAATAACAATAACAATAGCTAACATTTATATAGCACTTACTATGTTCCAGGCAGTGTGCTAAGCACTTTGCAATTATTATCTCATTTGATCCTTACAATAAATCTGGGAAGTAGGCACTGTTATTATCCCCATTTTACAGATGAGAAAAGTGAGGCAAATAGCGTTTAAGTGACTTGTCCAGGGACACAGAACTAAGTAAGTATCTGAGGCCAGATTTGAACTCTGGCCTTCCTAACTCTAGACCCAGCATTCTATGCATTGTGTCACTTAGCTACAGGATATTATTATCCCATTTTATAATCAAGGAAACAAGCCGAGGGGTAATAAGTTTCTGAGGCAGAATTAAAATTTGGGTCTTTCTGATTCCAAGTCCAGTACTCTATCCACTGCACTGCTTAGCTGCTTGGAGACTAGAATTTTATTTTCAGCTCTATAATTTGCTTGCTTTGTGAGTCCAGCAAAGTCTATCAATGTCTCTGTGTGTAGTGATCATGTTTGGAAAATATGGAAATTGGATTGGATGATCACTAAGACTATACCATTCAAGTTGGCTTTTCCCCTAAATTATTAACAATATTTTCTACACTAGCAAAATAAAGCCCATCCAACCATATGGAAATTAGTCTCTGGTGCTTCAGGAGAGTTTAATCTAAATCATAATCCTGATGGGTACCCTCTGGTGTCCTGCCCCTCCCCCCCACCTTTTCAGTTTACTTTTGTATTTTGTCTTCTTGCAAAGGTCGTAAGCTCCTTGAGGGTAGGTACTATCTTTCTTTTTACTTATTTATATTGCTAGTGTTTAGCACAGTGTCTGGCACATAGTAGGTGCTTATTAAATGTTTATTGTATCATATAGTAAGTGTCTGAGGCCAGACATGAACTCAGATCTTTCTGATTCCAAGCCCAGTGTCTTATCCACTGTGCTATCAGTTTCTTCTATAGGTAACAAAGATAATAAATTAATTTAAAATCTTAACATATCTATTGAATAGCAAAATTTCTAAAGTAAAAGTAAAAGTGAAACAATTAAACAAAACTAATAATATAGACTTCTTCTGAGGATGTATGCATCATGCACATCTGTAGCACCCCCACCTCACTACTTTAATTATTTTTAATAGAGATTTATTTCTTCTCTCCCCACCCCAAACCCCTACCCTCTCATTCGGTTCTCTAAATCTCTCCCCTCTTGGTCAGGAGATGGAGAATATGTTTTATCATTGATCCTCTGAAATCATAGATGGTCATTATATTGATCATAGCTCTTCAAGCTTTTAAAGTGGTTTGTTTTTTGCAATGCTATTATTGTATAAACTGATCTCACGGTTCTGCTCATTTAATTCTTGATTAATTTATAGAAGTCTTCAAAGCTATTTATTTTTTAACAATATTGATGTGATAATTTAATTAAAAACAAATCAAATGAATAATTTAAATGTGGTAATTTTAAAGCACTCCCCTCATCATCAGTTTGCAAAAGTTTTTCCATGTTTTTTTTGAAATCATCTGTTTCCAGGGCAACTAGGTGGCACAGTGAGTAGAGAACCAGCCCTGGAGTCAGAAGGACCTCAGTTTAAATCCGCCTCATACACTTGACACATTTACTAGCTGTGTGACCTTGGGCAAATTGCTTAACCCCAATTTCCCTGCTTTCTCCCCTCAAAAATCTTCTGTTTCCTCATTTCTTGTGGCACAATAGCTAATCATATTTAAGTGCTACAACTTATTCAGCCACTCCTCAATTGATGGGTATCCTTTCAGTTACCAGTTGTGTGTGTGTGTGTGTGTGTGTGTGTGTGTGTGTGTTTGCTGTCATAGAAAGAAATATTATAAATATTTTTGCCCACATACTATCTTTTCATAATTCTTTGATCTTTTGGAGGTATAGACCTAGCAGTAGTACAGTTGACTCAAAAGGCATGCAAATAATTTTTTCTGTGAAATTCTAAATTTTTTTAGAACAGTTGTATATATCCACAGATCCACAAATGGTATACCCATGTGCCTGTTTTCTAATCATTTTTCATTTTTATCATCTTTGCCAACCTAATGGATGTGAGACAAAATCTCAGAAATATTTTGATTTGCATTTATCTAATTCATAGTCTTTTGGAGTGTTTCTTTGTATGGTTAAAAGGGAAAAAAGAAAAAGGTAACAACTTGAAATAAACAAGGTTTGAGGAGTATAGAGGAGAAAAGATATAAGAGAATAGGATGGTGGAAAAAAGCAATTAACTATCATAACCATGAACATGAACGGGATGAACTCACCCATAAAATAGAAGAGGTTAGAGGAATGGATTAAAAAACTAAATCCAACTAAATATTGTTTATGAGAAGCACACTTGAAAAATAAAGGCTCACATGGAGTTAAAATAAGGGGTTGAAGCAAAATCTATTATGACTCTGCTGAACACACACAGACACAAATGTAGAAGTAGCAATTATAATTTAAGGCAAGGCAACAGCAAAAATAAACTTAATTGAAGTGGATGAAGAGGGAGCTACATTTTTCTGAAAGGAGAAGGGGGAAGGGAATATGCTTATATAGTACCTACTATGTGATAGGCTGTTCTAAGTTCATTTACAAATATTATCTTATTTTATTCTTACAACAGCCTGTAGGTAGGTGCTATTATTATCCCCATTAAACAGTGGAAAAATCTGAGGCAGACAGGGATCAAGTGATATCTCCAGGGTCACATAGCTAGAAAGTACCTTTATTTGCTTCTGCCCCAATAATCAGGGAGCAGGAGGGCACAGCAAAAACTCCTCCCATAGCCTTTATTTATAAAGGGCTCAAACTCCCAGACATCTCTTCATTTTCCACCTGCTGCTATGCTTGGTTTTAACTCCACCACCATCATCATGGTAGACAGACAGGTGGCATGGTGAATAGAGTGCCAGGCCTAGAGTCAGGAAGACTCCTCTTCCTGAGTTCAAATCTGTCCTCAGATGCTCACTAGCTGTGTGACCCTGGGCAAGTTACTCAACCCTGTTTGCCACAGTTTAATCATCTATAAAGTGAGCCAGAGAAGGAAATGGCAAACCACTCCAGTATCTTTGCCAAGAAAACCATAAATGGGGTCAGGAAGAGTCAGACATGACTGAAAAATGACTCAACAACAACAAAATCATAATCCTGATGCTCCTATGCTGGGTACCCTCTAGTGTCCTGAACCTCCTTTTGTTTACTTTTGTGTTTTGTCTTCTTGCAAAGGTTGTAAGTTCCTTGAGGGTAGGTACTATCTTTCTTTTTACTTATTTATATTGCTAGTGCTTAGCACAGTGTCTAGCACATAGTAGGTGCTTATTAAATGTTTATTGTATCATATACTAAGTGTCTGCGGCCAGGCATGAACTCAGATCTTCCTGATTCCAGGCCCAGTGTCTTATCCACTGTGCTTTCAGTTTCTTCTATAGGTTACAAAGATAATAAATTAATTTAAAATCTTAACATAAGTATCAAATAGCAAAATTTCTAAATACTTAAAGGGAAAAATGAAATTGATTACAAGAAGATATAGGCAATGAAACTATAAAAGGGAGACCTCAATTAGTCTTAGGTAAATCTAATAAAAATACAAAAGAAGTTAGACTCAAATAGAATTTTAGAATAATTAGATATGATAGACCTTTGGCAATTAATGAATAGAAATACAAAGGAGTATACATATTTCTCAGCTGTGTATGGCCCCTTTATAAAAAAATGATTGTGTCTTACAACCATACCTCACAAATAAAAGGAGAAATATTATATCTATCCATGTCTATATCTATATCTATGCATATCTGTCTCTACCTTTATCTCTGTCTCTGTCTCTATATCTGTATATGTTCCTGATCAAAATGCAATGAAATGATATTAAAATGAAGTCAGCTGTGCCAAAAATGAAAAACAATTCACAAAAAATGAAAAAAGAGAATTTTCTAGTATCTACTTTGCCCAGTTAGATGCCAATAAAGCCAACAACTTCAATGAAATAAATGCATGATTACAAAAATATAAAATACTCATTTATATAACAAGAAATAAAGCATTTCAGAAGAAGAAATTGAACAAACCACAAACTTCCAGAGGGAAAAAATATTCTTGGACCAGATGAATTCACAAGTGAAGTTTATCAAACATTCAAAGAACAGTTCTAGATTATCACTTTTAGTTAGGTCTGTTTTTGCTTTTGCTTTGTCTGATATCATGATTGCTGCCCTGGTCTTTTTTCTCCAGTTGAAGCATGTTAGATTCCACTCCTATTTCTTATTTTATTTTTTCTATAATATTTTTATTTTATTTAATATTTTCACTTTTCAGCATTGGTTTTCACAAGAGTTTGAATTACAAATTTTCTCCCCATTTCTACCCTCCATCCCACTCCAAGATGGTATATATTCTGATTGCCCCATTCCCCAGTCAGCCCTCCCTTCTGTCACCCC
>CM053625.1:345057051-345079474 GCA_028646595.1 Phalanger gymnotis | reverse complement strand
TGGGAGTTCTGTTCGGGACAGACCTTACCCCGAGACCATCCAGGCAGACCTGGGCTGGAGTCCTGCTTCCCTCTGCCCCTTTGTGGGTTCTGTAGTTCTAGAATTGGTTCAGAGCCATTTTTTCATAGGTTTTTGGAGGGACTTGGAGGGGAGCTCACGCCAGTTGCTGCTTTCCAGTCGCCATCTTGGCTCCGCCCCTACCTTTGGTCTTCTTTGTTACCAAAGAAAGATTCCAAAGTCTGAGTCTGAATCTGAGTCCATTTTTGCTTCCTGGCCATGTTCCCAGCCAACTACTTGACCCTTGAGTTTTTCATAGGGGTATGACTGCTTGTAGAGTATAGAGTACTTTGTCCTAAGCTTGAGGGGCTGTGCTATTGTTTTCAGAGCTTTTTCTACACAGCAAGCTCTGCCGCACTAGTGTTCCTTCTCCCCCAAGAACCGCCAACCTGGACCGCAACTGAGATCTGAGCAGGCTCTGCACTCCTGCTTGGATCCCGCCACTTAATTCCTCCTACCAGGTGGGCCTGGGGCTGGAAGCAACTGCTGCTGTAGTTCTATAACTGCACCACTTTTGCTGCCCCCGGGGTGGTGGCTGAACCAGGAACTTCTTTCACTCTGTCTCTGCAGTTTTTTCCCACTAACCTTCTCTGTTGTCTTTGGTGTTCATGGGTTGAGAAGTCTGGTAACTACCACAGTTCACTGATTCAGGGTGCTAGGGCCTGTTCCACCTGGCTCCCAGTCTGGTTGGTCCAGGCACAGCCCATGCTGGGCTCTGCTCCACGCCGCTCCCAGGTCCATGTGATAGACCCTTCCCTTATGATCATCCAGGCTCTCCTGGGCTGCAGCCCTGCTTCCCTCTGCTATTTCGTGGGTTCTGCAGTTCTAGAATTTGTTCAGAGCCATTTTTATAGGTGTTTCGACGGTCCTGGGGGAGAGCTTTAGGCACGTCCCTGCTTTCCAGCAGCCATCTTGGCTCTACCCTGCCCACCCCACCCACCCCGCCATTTCTTATTTTAACTCTGTGTCTTTCTGTTTCAAGTGTGTCTCTTATAAATAATATGCATTCTGCTATCCATTTCCATTTTATGAGTGAGCTCATCCCATTCATTCACAGTTATGATTGTTAACTGTGTATTTCCCTCTATCTTATTTTCTTCTATTTATCCTTTTTTTTTTACCCAGTGCCCTCCTCAAAAGTCTATTTTGCTTCTGACCACTGCCTCCTCAATTGACCTTCCCTTTTATAATCCTCAACTTTCTCTTAGCCCCTTCTGCTCTTGACTGTTGGGTAAAGTGAATTTTTATACCCAATTGTGTCTGTGTATATTATGTGTGTGTGTATGTGTGTATGTATACGCACACATGCATATATACACACATATGCATATAGACACATGCATGTTTGTGTGTATGTATGTATATACACATAGATATATACACATATGTGTGTATGTATATATGTATACTCACATATACATATATACATATGTATGTATTCTTCTCTCTTTGAATCGGTTCAGATGAGAGTGAGGTTCAAGCATTGCCTATTCCTCCTGCCACCTTTTTTCTCTCCTTTGTAAAAACTTTTCCTTGTTCACTTCTTTTATGTGAGGTATTTTCTTCATTCTCCCTCTTCCACCTAGGTGGGACTGTGGCAGTCCTAGAATCATGAAGATCTCAGTTCACATCTGGCCTCATACACTTGCTAGTTGTGTGACTCTAGGAAAGTCATTTAATTGCTATTTGCCTCAGTTTCCTTATCTGAAAAATAAGAATAATAATACCACCTACCTTCATAGAAGTCATGAGGGCCAAATGAGATAATAATTGTAAAGCATTTAGCACAGTGCCTGTTACATAGTAGCTATCATATAAATGTTGTTATTATTGTTGTTGTTATTTCCTCTTCTCCCAGTGCCTCCCTCTTTCTCGCCCTCCCTTTCTTCTTTTGAGATTATCCCAACATAGACTCATACCTATGCCCTCTAACTAGAGTCCTTCTAACTGCCCTGATGATGATAAAGCTCTTAGGGATTACAAGGATCATCTTCTCATAGAGGAATGTAAGTAATTTAACCTTATTAAGTCTCATGATTTCTCACGTATCTACCTTCTTATACCTCTCTTGAAACTTGTTTTTGAATATCAAATTTTCTATTCAGCTCTGGTCTTTTCATCAGGAATTTTTGAAAGTCCTCTATTTCATTACATGTCTATTTTCCCCTGAAGGACTATACTCAGTTTTGCTGGATAAGTTATTTTTGGTTGTAATTCCACCTCCTTTGCCTTTTAGAATGTTCCAAGACTTCTGCTCCTTTATCATGATAGGGGCTAAATCTTGTGTAATCCTGGTTGTGGCTCCATGGTATTTGAATTCTTTCTTTCTGGCTGCTTATAATATTTTCTTCTTGACCTGGGAGCTCTCAAATTTGTCTATACCATTTCTGTGAGTTTTCATTTTGAGATTTCTTTCAGGAGGTGATCAGTGGATTCTTTCCATTTCTACTTTGCCCTCTGGTTCTAAGATATCTGTGCAGTATTTTCTTTATAATTTCTTGAAATAGGATGTTTAGGTTATTTTTTATCATGGTTTTCAGGTAGCTCAATAATTCCAAAATTATATCTCCTTGATCTATTTTCCAGGTTGGTTGTTTTTCCTGAGATGCTTCACATTTTCTTCTATTTTTAAGTGTTTTGACTTTGTTTTATTGTTTTGTGATGTCTCATGGATTCATTAGCTTCTATTTGAATAGTTCTAATTTTCAAGGGATTATTTTCTTCAGCAAGATTTTGTATCTCTTCTACCATTTGGATGAATCTGATTTTTAAGGAGTTATTTCCTTCTTTGACCAAGCTTTTAGCTTTCTCTTCAAAATTTTAATGCATTTCTCTCGATTCTTTTCCAAATTGTTCCTCTACCACTCTTATTTGATTATTTTTTGCTATCTTTTATTCTTTGCTCAGGCTCTTCTGGAAAACTTATTTGGATTGTGTCCAATCAGCATTTTTTTTCTTCAAGGATTTTTGCTTGTAGATATTTCCATGTGATTATCTTCTTCTGAGCTTGTGTCCTGAGCATCCCTGTCACCACAGTAGCTTCTTACGTCAGGTTCTTTTTTGTTGTTTGCTCATTTTTTTTCAGTGTATTTCTAGACTTTGGGCTTTATGTTAGAGGTGGAATCTGCTCACCTGGCCTGAGCTTCAGTCTTTTTTGTCTACAGTCAGGTCTGAGGGCCCATAAGTTTTTGATGCTTAGAACATGGTGTTATCCGAGGAGAGATCTGGTCAAGTGTAAATATTCCTCTCCATCACGGAACTCTGATTCAAAACTCAATAATGGCAAAGGAGTTGTTTGATGCCTGGTCCTACACCCAGTGGTAGCACATGGGTCCCCTGTAATCTCATTCTGATCACGTATTCAATGTCCTTACTGTTCCTGTGCACTGGATGCCCTCACTGGATGCTGCTGCCACCTCTGCCTCCAAGGCTTATGGCTGGTGCCCCTTCCACCATGCTGCACTCTCTGCCAGTCTCTGCCCATCTCTCTATACCCACATCTATATATGCCTCTTTCTGTCTTCCTAAGCTACCTTGGGTTGGGAAAATGACTCACTCTGACTTTTTGTTGCTTTTCTTGCTCTTCTTTTGGTTCGATGCTTTTAAAAAAATGTTTTTGAGAGGGTTGTGTTGAGAGGCCTCAGCAACAATGCTCATTTCATTCCACCATGTTGGCTCCACCTCTTCCCTCCACCAAAGAACAATCCAATTTTGAACAAATTGTTTGTAAAAATAGGTAACTTTCCATTGATATGGGCTTCTGCATATTTAGGGGGGTTTATCCTCAGACTACAGGCACAGTCCATCACAATCCAGTACTCAAAGCTTTATGAGCTTTGTAGGACCTGTCAAATCTTTGGTGTCACTAGCATCCTCTCTGAGGACCTAGGTACCACATGGAACTATGACAAGGCTCCAGAATAGGATGAAGAGGCCCAGAAAAGGATGGTATGCTCATGTGAGAGTGAAAGATAACAAGAGTGAAAGAATCTTTTATTAATAATGATGGAAAAACAGGGGCAAGAATTTCAAAGCATGGTGCAGGGGGAAGAGGATTGGATTCGGAGACCTGGGTTAAAATCCTACCTCAGAAGCTTGTTAGCTGTGTGATTTCGGGTAAATGACTTAACTTCTCTAGTTCCTTTGTCCTCTGTAAAATGAAGAGGTTGGACTGCATAGACGCTAAGTTTCTTTCCAAATGATCAAATGAAATAATATCTGTAAAGAGCATGGCAGTGTCTGGCACACAGTAGGTGCCTAATAAATGCTTATTCCTCTTCCGGCTTTGGAGCTATGATTCTATCAAAAAACACGCACACACTAGGAGGTGAAGGTTGGTGCATTGTGAAGGCATACCCAGGACTCAGTAGTTAGGTCCCTGACTCCAAACTAAAACTGGGGTTCATTCTACTATATTACTTTGCCTGCACAATGATGAACATGTCAACCTCCTCATCCTGTCTGCTACTTGATTTTTCCAAAGATTCTTTCTGTAATCCTAGATAAAAGGTCTTATACCTCCACATTTTAATTAATTATAATACCTAATTATTTTATCCCTCTGTGTGCTGGTAGTCTGTAAAAGATTAAGATTAAAAGAATTATAGAGTCATAGCAATCTGTCCCAAGACAGTTTCTATCTAAACTTAATTGAAAATAATGACAATGATTTCATAGTAAGTAGAGAGAGGACTGGCTTTGGAATCAGGGGACTTGGGTGCAAATTCTGGCTTTGTTACTATTTTCGTAACCTTGCAAGACACTTAACTTCCCTGTGCCTGAGTTTCCTCATCTAAAATGAGAAATTAATTGAAGGATCAAATGATACTGTATTCATAAAGTACTGTGATTTGCCTGGAGTCACACAGCTAGTAACTGTCAGGAACCAAGGTCTTTTGATACCGAACCTAGCATTCTCTCTGATATAATATGTTGCCTTGAAGTAAACATCTAAGTGGTTTTAAAAAAATTCTTAAGTGGCCCTCAATTGATTTTTTTTAACCTCCTCTGAGCCTTCTTAGGAAAAAACAAACAGTTTCTTATTTCTGAAAACACTATTTTCCTGGAAGGGTCTTTCATTTCCACTAGATGCTTTGGAGGGGGGAGGGGGAAAAGAGGTAATGAAAAGAAAGGAGAGCCTGGGTATCTTGGACCTTCCTTGCACTGAATTGGAAGAGAATAAATAGAGAAGTGTGGGCTCGGGTGCACATGTTTACAAACAAAATGGGAATTGTGAAATTCTGGGACGCCGGTGCTGCTGGCTGTTTGGACATCTGGCAATAAGTGATGACATCTGGGCTTTCGATTGTGTAGGACTTGGCAGTGAAAGGCAGTGCAGTACAGTGGGAAGAGCTGCGGACTAGGAGCCAGGATAATTGAATTTAATAATTAATAGCTAGAGGGTACAGTAGATAGAGTCCAGGGCCTGGAGTCAGGAAAACATGAGTTCAAACCTTACCACAGATATTTACTAGCTGTGTGACCCTGGGCAAGTCACTTAACATCTCCCTACCTCAGTTTCCTGCCAGGGTTCCTGGGAGGACCAAATGAGATAATAATTGTAAAAGCTTTAGCCAGTGCCTGACACATAGTAGGTGTTTAATAAATACTTGTTTCCTTCCTTCTTTCCTACCTTCTTACTTCCTGCTTTCTTCTCTCCTTCCCTTCCTCCCTCCTCTCTTTCCTTCTTCCCTCCCTGTCCCTTTAACAAATGATTGTTTCCTTCCTTCCTTTACTCCTTCCCTTACTTTCCCTTCCTTCCTTCCCTCCCTCCTTGTCTTTCCTTTCTTCCTCCTCCCCCTGTCCTTCTCTCCTGTCCTTCCTTCCTTCTTTCCTTCTGTCCTTTGCTAAAGGGACCAGGAAAGGTCTACTGAAGAAGATATTATTCAGCTGAACCTTGAAGGAAATAAAGCACTATTAGGAAGTAGGGGCAAGGAGGGAAAGCAATTCCAGGCATCGGGGACAGCCAGGACAAAGATGAAGAGGCAGAAAATGCAGTTTGCTCTGTGAGGACCAGTGAGTAGGCCTGATATGGGGGAGGCCCAACCCTACCTGGAGCTTACCTGGCAGTGAAGTCAGCTGCTAGAGGGAGGGGGAGGACCGGCCAGCTGGTAACTTCTTATTTTAATGACTAATTCTTGCTAATAAAGTGCTAAGCTCAGTCACGTCTACACTGCCGGAAGCCTGTGAATGCTGTCAACACCCTCTCTATCTGGTGCTCTGGGGCTAAGTCTCATTGGCCTGCCTTATTTTCAGCTCTTGTCACTGTTTGGCAAGTGTCTGACTGGTCTCATCTCTGCCCTTGTTAGACAGATCAGTCAACCTCTCCAAGACTCTGCCTCATCATCCATAAAATGGGAGTAATTACACCCTGCCTACCTCACAGGGCTAGTAAAACTCAAGAAGGACTCTAGAAAACGCTTTGAAAACCGCCAAGTGTTGCACACATGTAAGGGATTATTAGCAGCCCAAGTATACGAGCAGCCTCTTCCCTTTCCTAACTCTAAACAGACACTGTCTTCAAAGGGTCATCTTGTTTTTATTTGCTTTCCCAGATGCCTGAAAAGAACCCAGTAAAGGTGGGACCCTTAAGATGTGTCCAAGGATGCTTTATTCCATCAATCCTCAAAGCTCAGGGCCTAGGGGCTCATCTCCAAACGTCTTTCCCTGCATGAATGTGCCCAATGACAGACTCTTGAATGGACCTTGGAGGCCATTTATTCCCATCCATTGTGGAATAGGAATCCCCTCTATGACATGCCCCCAAAGTGGTCATCTACAGAGCTGTGACTTCAGCTGGACGATGGGGGCTTTGGCCTAGGGCACCACATTTTAGAGGCCAGTAACAACATTGAAATGCCTTCTACAGTGTACCTGGGTGGTGTATTTCCTTCCCTGAGCCCCAGGTGAGATTTCTTTCCCCAGCCCTCCCTTCTCATGCTGGTGACCTTTCCAGCGATGGTCTTGTGTTGTTCAGGGCTATCTGCTAACAAGGGCTGGTATTCTGGGTTAGCTTCTGGGAATCCCCAAATGAATTTGTCTCAGAAGTTTAATGCAAGGGCATGTTCTCTCTCTTGCTCATCTCAGGTCTCTTGAATTCTAGTTATTGCTTGGGTCAGCTAGCCTCTGACTAAAGAACTTCAGCAATGGGGAACTTACTACCTCCAAAAACCCTCCGTCACTGTGGGCAGAAAGACCATCACTGCATGCCATGCAGATGCCACTGGAAAAAATACATCTTCCCTGAACCCCACCCCCAGCCTTCCAGGTCACCTGGAGACTACAACAAACACCCCTCAGATGGCAGGCTCTGGCTCTAGTGGTCAGTGAATAACTACTCCCTCCTTTTCTTTTTGGATGCTAATGAAGGAATGGAAAAACGAGGAGGTATGGATGGGTTGTGCTATTCAGCCCAGATCTTATTACATTAGCTTTCTCCAACAAGCCCACCTCTCTTCTAAACTGTCGAGGGGACCACCATCCTTCTGGTCATCCAGACGCCACATCTCAGTGTCATCTTTGAAGGCTCACTCTCCCTCCCAACCATCTTCTCCCCACCCCATTTTTAATCAGTTGCCAAATCTTGTCATTTCTATCTCTGCAACCTCTCTCAATCTGTTCCCTTCTTATACTTACTAGTCTATTTGTACATGTAGGTAGCTTATAAATAAGCAAATATACACATATTGGAGCTTCTTGCTCAGATTTTCTCCTTTTAATTGATGGGGTACATGATCAAAAAAGTGTTAAAGAAATCAATGCTCTGAGGTCCTTCTTAGTTCTAAAAGTCTATGATTTCAGGGGAAGAAATCACATCATTTGCTTTGGCCTAAACTCATGTAGGTGAGGACTGATTTCATAGGATCATAAGCTTAGAGCTGGAAGGAACACTGGAGGTCATAAAATCCAAGCCCCTTGTATTCCAGATGAGGAATCCAAAGTTCAGAGAAAGTGTCTGCCTTGCCCAAGGCCACAAAGTTAACAGGAGAAACCTTTTATGATAGTACATTCAAACCAAAGCGTTATTGCTTATGGAATCCTTGAAAAGGAATCCAAGAGCCTTTACTTACCATTCAGCTATGAGCCCTTGGGTGCTGTCCTCATGCCAGGAAATGGTGCCAGGAAAACTTCCTCCTCTCTGCTTTTCCCCCTACATCCTCTTTCTGTTAATTAAAGCAATAAGGCTACCTTGGAGAGGCTGGCTTAGTGATCTCTTCATGCAAGATTTTCAGACTCAGAAGGTTCAGCTATATTTAGGGGAAGGCATCTGAACATGTCTGTTTTATTCAGCTGCCTTTGTTTCTCAGAGTTCACTCCCAAGAAGAAAATTCTTGTTTTTGTAAACACACGTGCAATTTCCAAATGCTCTCTGCCTCTTCTTCTCTCAGGCTATTGACTTCCTCACTGTAAAATGTGATGTAAAATCAATTTTCCATTTATCATCCCACTGATGATAAATAAATAATAATAACTTATATTTACACAGCATTTTAAGGTTTACAAAGTACTTTACATAAATTCCTCATTTGATAGCCGCAATGAGCCTGTGAAGTAAGTGCTATTATGATCAAATCCATTTTACAGATGAGGAAACTGAGACTAAAAGTTAAGTGACTTGCTCAGAATCACAGCTGTTGTGTGAGGCAGAATTTGAAATCAGCCCTTCCTGAATCCCAAATACAACCCTGTAACCACCACACCACCTGGCTTCTCCTAGATTAAATAATATTTTATAAAAACAACTAAAAATGATTTTCTGTAATTATGGCCAGTGCAAATGGCTTGATGAAAATACCACAGAAAATGCCATTTGCTGGAGCAGACCATGATCTAAGCCCAGGGATTATGGGGTGATTGGAAGAGCTGGCTTAAACTGTGTTCTTTGGTGAAGTTATTTATTTGGGGCTACAACAGGAAAGATGGGAACTCTTAGACTAACCCCTGCCCCTCCCCCAAACACACCCCTCCCTTGCCTGGCTGCTGCACAGCACCCCCTGGAGGGCACAGGGACTAATTCCCACTGAAAAAAAATTGGCTTCATTTTTGCATTCTGACAGCAGTTTTGGAAAGTCAACAAGCGTCTCCACACGCAGGAAAAACCCATCACTGAGAGCCACACGTTGGTTTGATTTATTCTTCAGGCCCTAAACGCAGCGTGACTTTAAAAAATGCTCTCAGACAAACTCCGTGAATGTTTTTCTTTTTTAATTCTCTCCCTAGGTAGTTGGGACTCTGTGCCCAGCCCCATCTGTCTCTGGCCCCCGAGGGGGTTCCTGGCCCCAGGCTGGCCATCTCAGGGAGGGGAGATGCCCTGAATTTCTCAGTGACAGGAGGAAGAGAAACAGTTTGATAAGGAGCAGCCTAGCCTGTCCTCCTCCTTCTAGTAAAGACCTTTGGAGAATGAAGGAACGAACCATTAAACTCCCTCTTTTTGCCATCTCTCTAAGATTACAGCCAACAACTCTAAAATTAAAAAAGTAAAAACTATTTTAGCAAATTATTGGAAAGAAAAGTGAAATATTTTTGGCCCTCTTGACTCTATTTTCTTTGCTTTCAGCATTGAGTATTTTTGCTCTCAACTCACTGCTGAGAACTACTAAAAAGCCTAGCAATTGGTGTCAATTGGTGCCTCCCTTTGGATTGAGACTGTCACCAGCCTGCACCCTGTTCTTGTCTTGGGAACCTGTGATTCTGTATTTGGGGACCCCCACAAGAAGAGCTGTTGTGATCGGAGGGCAAACTGAAGGCTTCTCCAATGTGCATTATGAAGGAGAAGAGATTTGGGGAACTCCCTTGAAATGCTCATAGTAGCCAGAATTGTAATGGCAGCCTCTCCCTTGCAGTAACATTGTCACTGATGGATTTAGTCCCATAAACAGAATCCTCTGGCCCCGTATGATGAGTCCTGTATGGCTCCATCTGCTGCTGCTTGTAGCTTATTCAGCAAAGAGAAGGATTTGCCTTTGGCTAACCAATGGTGACATCAGACATGTGGCCTTATCTCATGAAATTGGAGCCATCAGGATGTGGTGGAAAAAGCTCCTGGAGTTGGAATCAGAGTGGTACACTGCTGTAGGACACATACTTTGGCTTATTCTTCCTGAATGAGGTGGGCTATCTCAGACCCCTTGGGGTTCTTCGGCAACTAGGTGGCACAGTGTATAGTATTGGAGTTAGGAAGACCTGAGTTCAGATCCAGCCTCAGATGCTTATTAGCAGTGTGGCCCTGGTCAAGTCACTTAACTTGTTTGCCTCAGTTTCCTCATCTGTAAAATGGGGGTACTAACAGTACCTTACTCTCAGAGTTGTTGTAGGGGTCAGATGAAACAGCATAAGTAGAGTGCTTTGCAAACCTTAAAATGTGATGTAAATGCTAATTATTGTTATTGCTATAATTAATATTGTTCTAGCCAGCGCTTCTTAAACTGTGGATCTTGACCCCACACGAGGTGGCCAAAAATTTGGCAACAGTAAAAAGTTTCTGAACGTGCAAAATTAATTAAATTAATTAAAAATCAAACCCATAGTGAATGCAAGGTGTTTGTGGCGGTGCTTGCCCATGTTGCATTGTGCAACTTCACCTGCCTTGCTTCTGAACACAAAGCATGCACAGTTCACACTGCGCATGCTCTCAGACCGCGTAACACCGACAAACGCTGCCAAAGCAAAAATGGGTGGCCAGGGGGAAAAGTTTAAGAAGCTGTGTTCTAGGGTACCCCAGGGATTTTTGGGGTGTCTCTTCTGTGTTGCCTCTTGAGTATTCATGTAGCCAGATGGCATTAGAGACACTGCTCATGGGCAGAAGTAACATGGGCTTTGGAGTCAGAGGATCTGGGTTCAAATTCAATCTCTCTGCCACTTATTATCTGTGTGAACTTGGGCAAGTCACTTATTTTCTCTTGGCCTCAGTTTCTCCTTCTGTAAATGAGGAAGGTGGATCAGATGACCTGTAAGATTCCCTTCTGGCTCCCAAATCTGTGATCTCCGTTTGAAGCCTGACTCTGCCTGAAGCCTGACTTGTACAATCTTGGGAAAATCTCTTCATTTCTCTGGCTTCAAGGTTTCTCATTTTTCAGATGGGGAGATTGGACTAGATGCTTGTAAGGTCCTTTCTGGTTCTTATAGCTATTATCCTTTAAATACTCGGGTCTGGGTTAGAGTATTCTTTTATGGGGGAGCAGTCAGGGGCAGAATTGGGTGCCCCTTGTGCCTTTTCGGTGTTCAGTTCTCTATCAATCTAGCCAAAGTCATCCTTCTGAACAGAGCTGTAACTAGGGTGGGGTGGCTATGACTTTGCCCCATCTTGCTGAAATTTGTAGGGTGATGACAGGGGGCCATCTTGAGTCACCCTGTTCTATATCTTGCCCCTGGACCCAGATGTTTACAGAGGAGAAAGTGAAGCTGGTGACTTTGCACAGCCCTCCCTCACTTAAATACAATTCACCTGCAAGTCATGGCATCACCTCCATGATGTCATGGTCCTCTTTGAGAATGAAGGAGAAACAGTAACCATAGCACTTGTATTCCCTCAGAAGGTAGAAGCACCTGAGCCTAGCCCTTAGTTTAGAGTTAAGGTAGGAAGCTATCAGGTGATTCTCACCCTTCCCTCCATGAGATCCCTCCTGCTCCCATATCAACTGCTCCCTATGCCAGCTGTAGCTTCTCCAACCATGCCCTTCCAAGACTTCAAGATCTTTGCCTATGGAAGCTAGACTTCTGGGATCTGAAGGGACCTTTTGTTATGAAGTTCCGGTTCACTTCTCAGGATCTCTCTCCATCTTCCCAATGGATTTGTCTTAAAATGTGATTCGAGGGCAACTTTAGCCCTTTTTTTTAACCCAGAAGAGCTTTTTGGCATTTGCTATGGGGGCCAGAACTGCTACTTATGGATCTAACATTGCTTAAGAGGCAACGATGAGGGAGACACTGGAGAGACTTTGACTAAAACCACCACCACCTCACCTGCTGCTTAAATTTCATAATGGATGATTAATTTGTTTATTTTTCTGAGTACTTTCCAATCTTTAAGCCCCCTATTAAGCTGCAGAGAAAGGGGTAATATTTTAAATAGTTATCACTTAAGGAAGCTTCCAGGACTCTAGGTAGCTCCAGGTGAATGAATGAATGAAGCACCACTTAATATGCCTCTCATGACTTAAACACTGTTTAAGTGTTTATTCTACAAGTACAAAAGTGAGACTGTCTTTGGCCTCAAGGAATTATATTATAATGAGGGAGGACAATGCCTACATAGAGGAGTGTGACTCGGGAAGGGAGTTTTGGTTTGGAGAATCAACTGGGATGTCCAGTGGGGCCATGGGGAAAGTGGTTTTCATGCCTTTCTCCAAGCAAGGTTGGCTTGATTATTCTTCTCAGAGCAACCAGCAAAAGGGGTGAGATGGAGGGGAGTGGGAATGCTTGTGGCAGCCCCCAGAAGCCAAGATATCTGAGATGGGTGGCCAGGGTGTTTGTGTGTTGGAGGAGGGTTCCTGGGAGAAGTCAGGGGTACCATAAGAAGGAAAGGGGTGTTGAAGAGAGCATGGAAGGAATCCCAATATAAATGACCTCTACTTCACAAGTTTGTCTTGGACTAAGCCTGCGGCAAAAGGCCATATTCATCCCATTTTCTATGAATCCTTGGAATTGAGTACAGGTTGAATACGGTGTCTGAGGAACTCTGGCTTAAGAGGCATCCATATTGAATCTGGTTGTTCTTTTTTAATGCTATCCTCTGTTATAAATTGGAGAATAAGCGGAAAATAGACACCTCTTCCTAGAGCCTGAGTAACCAGGAACAACTCATCTTTATAAAAGAAGGCTGAAATGGATATGGTTAAGCATTCTGCTGGTGGATTTTGGCCAGTTATACTAAAAGTACTCTAATACGTTAATGTGTTTAGGGTAAGGTATGCCAGACATTTATCGAATGTTGGAGTAAGCTACAATATGGGGGAAGAAGGGAGGAGTTGCCTGGTATGCAATTTCATTGTGAAATGTGTTGGCCCATGCCCAACTTTAAGGTCATCTTTTCCCTCATAGGTCAAGGTAGGGTCAGAGGCATGGCTTTTGAAAATGTGCGGGGAGTGTGTCTCCCTCCCACCCCACAGCCCCATCCCCTTACACACACACACACACACATACACATTTCCACACACATACACACACACACTAACTAATCTACCCTTCTCAAATGCTCAAGGAAAGGGAATTGGAATGTGTTCAACAGGGTTTAACAAACTGGATTTATCTCATCTTCTTTGTGTTGGAAAAATGTATGCAAAGTAAAATAAACACTTGTCTAAATCCTTTCCAGAGCTGGGAGGGCTTGCCTGAGTTCTGTGTTGGGTGGTGTGATTTGCTGAAGGATTCGGTTAAGCAGTCTGGTGACATTACTCTTCCGAGCCAAGGATTTGAGAGGCGGGGTGGGACTGATGCTAGGGATGCTAGATTGGGAGGCAGAGGATCAGAATTGGAATGCTTGCTCAGTCACCTACTTGGGGAGTCACCTTGGGCAAACAGGTCATCTTTATCCTGCTTGGCCTCAGTTTCCAGGAAATATAGCTTGTTTTCTGTGGTTCTATGACTCCTCTGCTGCTAAATGAAGAAGCTGGACTACATGACTTCAAAAATTTCTTCTAGCTCTAAATCTATGATCCTATGATTCCTCAAATATTTTTTTAAAATTTTATTTATCTTTTGTTTTCATATCACTTTTATTTCTGAATATATCCTACACCTTTTCTACACAGGAGCACCATCGCTTATAAAAATGAATGAAATGCGATGGGGGAGGGAGAGGCAGCAAGCAAAACTAATGAACCCACCAACCAGGTCTGACAGTATATGCAATTCTCCTCATCCATAGCATCCCGCCTCTCCCAAGAGGGGAGAAGAGTATATTTTCTCATCTCTCAGGACAGGACAGTTGCAGTATGACTCCCCTTTTTCAGAGAGAATGCTTGTCAGACATACCTGCTCCCTATAAGAAGTATGGACTCCAGAGGCACTCTGAGAAATGTGCAAAGAATCCTGGACCGGGAATGTCTAGAGCTAGTTCTTAAAGCTGACATCTACTGAAGTGTGTGACTGTGGACAGGTCCTTTCACCTGTATGAGGCTTGGGCTCCTCGTAGGTGAAATGGGAATAATTATATTTACATTTAGGTATGCTTAGGGATGTGAGGAAGTACTTTGTCAGCCTTAAAGTGCTATTATTTTCTGGGTTCACCAGATTTTGGAAAGACTTTTTTTCTGATAAGAGAGTCTTAGACAGAGGAGCTCCTCATTCAATTCAACTCAAACATTTATTAAGCACCTATTGTATGCCAAGTTCTATGCTAGACACTGGGGACTGAAATATATGACAAATAAACGAAGTCATTTCGGGGGGGGGGGGTCTTCAGGGTAGCACTATCGCCTGAGGAAATCAGGAAAGGTTGCTTAAAAGGGAATAAGCATTTAGATAGGTCCTACTGTGTGCCAGTTTGCTCAGAGTTTTACAGATATTATCTCATTTCATCCTCACAACCACCTTTGAAGGTATATGCTGTTATCTCTATTTCATAGTTGAGGAAACTGAAGAAGACAGAGGTTAAGTGACTTGCCTCCAAGAGCCAATGCTCTGTTTGCCATTCAAAGCCCTTCATTAACCTAGCTCTGCCTCCCCACGTTTACAGTCTTCATACACCTTATTCCCCACCTCTCTGATCCAGTGACAGACCTCTTGGCTGTTCCATAAACAAGACACTCTATCTCTTGACTCTGGGCATTCTCTTTCTGTCCCCCATGCCTGGAACCTTCCCCATCTTCTGCTTGGACTGCTGACCAACCTGACTTCCTAGGTCCCACTTTCTACGAAGCCTTCCTCAACCCCTCTTAATTCCAATTCCTTGTCTTGCCACTGGCCTGGAGAAGAGGGTGAGTCTTTTTGCAGCTCTGCCTTACTTAAATCCAATTCATCGGGAAGTAGAAACATCATCTCTGTGAAGTCACTGGTCCTCTTGCAGAACTAAGGGAGACCAAAAACAATCCTTCTGTCAAATATTTCCTATTTATCTGTATTTTGCTTTGCCCAGTTTGTCTACCTGTTGTCTCTCCATCTGCCTGTGAATGCCTTGAGTGCAGGGATTGTCTTTTGCCTTTTTTTCTATCTCTAGTGTTTAGCACAGTGCCAGGTATATAGTAGGTGCTTAATACATGTTTATTGATTGATTAAGAAGGAGGTAGCACTTGAAAAGGAACTTTGCTAAGAGTTAAGGGTTGTTCCAAAAGGTGTAAGATAATGGGGCAAGAAGAATTTTAACCAATCGAGAGGGTAGATTTATCAAAGGGGAAGGAGCTCCAGGGTGGTCTTGGTAACTGGAAGGTCTCAGCTAGCTGGTGCCACCTCCGAAGGTTTAACATTCATCCTTGGTCTAATCAAGTGGCTTTTCCAGCCTAAGCTCCTAAAGACCTCTCCATGGTAAGTGACTCAGCCTAAAGGATGTGAAGTTTGATAAGGAAACCCACCTGGGTTTTGTCCATTCCAGGCATTCTCCTGGAGAAGTTTTAAATGCCTCCAATTTGGCCTAGGTGCCATCGTAGCATTTCAAGCTCAAGGAATCTCAGTGATGATGCTAGCTCAATCTCCATATTTTTCAAATGTAGAGACTGAGGACCAGAGAAGATGAGAGAGTTAGTTCATGTCACACAACTGGTAGTGGAATGACCAATAAATTCCTTTGACTCGACCTTTTTCTGGCTCTTCTTCTTATTAACCTATCTAAGCCATTTGTGCAAAGTGCTCTCTATGAAACATTAAACAGAGTTTCTCAAAAAAACACTTACAGCTAACATTTATATGTTGCGTTAAGGTCTTCAAAGTGCTTTTACGTATGACATCTTGTTTCAATAAAATACCAATCTTATTGTATTGAATGCAGGGAAAAAAACTCTTCTAAAGACAGCTTTCATACTAAGCCTTTAGTTAAAACGTTACATTTTCTCCAATTGCAAAAGATAAAGGAACTTCTATCGTCAGTCATTGAATTGTAGATTCAGAGCTAACAATAACTAAGCATTGACGTAGTACTTTGCAAAGATAAAGGCCAGTTAGGTCACCGGCTAGATCACTGGCCTGGGAAGCAGGAGGACCTGAGTTCAAATCTGACCTTAGACATTCCTAGCTGTGTGAGCCTGGGCAAGTTACTTAACTCTGCTTACCTCAGTTTCCTCATCTGTAAAATGAGCTGGAGAAGGAAATGGCAAACCACTCCCGTATCTTTGGCAAGAAAACCCCAGAAGGGATAACAAAGTGTTGAACACAACTGAAATGAATGTAGGACACAATTACAAAGATTTATTATTTCATTTGATCCTCATAACAACCCTGTAAGGTAGGTGATCTTGTGTACTTCTCGCTTACAGATGAGAAAACAAAGCCAAGCGGGTTAAGTTACTTGCCCAGGGTCTCACAGCTAATGTCTTAAACTCCAAGTGTGGTATCTATCCACTGTTCCTCCAAGTTGCCTCTGGAGCCGGACTGTTGATTTAGAGCTTAGAGGTCATCTAGACCAATCCATTTATATTATAGCTGAGGTTTTGCCCAAGGACATTGAGATAATAAATATCTGGGTCAGGATTTGAACTTCAAGCTCGGAGAGCTTTCCACAGAATCATAGTGTTTTGGTGACTGTCTTTCATCATAATTTGCATTATGAGCCACAGACACTGACAAAAGTCCTCTTCCCAAATTTATTTAAAGAAATTCTCAAGGGAAAGGAAGGAAATAAATGTCTACTATGTGCCAGGCACCGTGCTAAGTCCTTTTGAAATAAATATTGGATCCTCACAACAACCTTGGGAAGGAGTTGCTATTAGCATGTCCACTTGGACAGTTGAGGAAACTAAAGCAAACAGCGGTTAAGTGATTGGGTTAAATACCTCCTAAGTTTCTGTGGTTGAATTTGAACTCAGGGCTTCCTAACTCCATGGCCAGGGCTCTATCTGCTACATCACCAGCTGCCTTTGACAAATCGTTGTAAGTTGAACCTCAGAGCTGCCAGAAGAGTACAAAATATGGTTTGTATACACAGTTTGAAGTAGTCCAACTTAATTCCAGATTGAATGCAACTTTTTTTTTAAATTTTACATCTGTGAAATCAAAACCAGACGTGTTGCTTTATTAAAATGCAGTGCCCAATGCTAATTTTTTTCCCATGGCTAATGTAATAGGTCTAAAATTTTGGACTTCTCTGAATATATTTATTTTGGAGGACCCCAAATCACATGAATCTTCCTGTCCTCTTCCCCTTCCTCCCGCCCCTTTGTTTTTATATCCATCCTTATTGATAATTTCTGACAGTTTTTCCTTCTAAATGTCTTCTGTCTTTTCAACAAAGCTGCTAGAAAAGGGAGGGCTGAGATTTTGGTTGGCTGCTTGCTAAAATTTGTTCAGGGATTCAGCACCTCATTTCCCTTTGGGGTTTTGAGTTCCAGTCTGCGATCAGCCCTAGAGGCTCTGGAGCATGCCAGGTGGGGCTGTCTCTCTAACACCCTCCTTCTAGCTTCTTCCCTGCCTCTCTGATGTTCTGCCTGCCTTCTCTGCTCCTGCAGCCACAGTTATAGGGGACATCAGTCTTTTATTGCCTCAGTTACTCTGTTTTTCAAATTACCATCTTGCCATATTTATGTGATTCCCTCCTCCTGTTCCCTCCCCAGCTTTGGAAGAGGTATTTTACTATGTAAAGGAATGGAAGGGGATGAATTCTCCTGTCACAGATGGCCATCAACTTCATAGAGTGGTAGTTTTATAATCCAGTGAATAGACTTGGAATCAGGAAGATCTTGGTTCAAATACCCCTTCTTCAGAGTCAGCGAAGACTTGTACTAATAGGATTATATGGAAAAGGGAAGGATGTACACATCTATATGGGAGCTACTGTGTGCCAGGCACTGTGCTAACATAATCTCATTTGATCCTGCCAAGAGGATCTCCAGATCTTCTCACTGCCTGTCCCCAATGCTCTTGCCTCCTCATTTCTGTCTCCTGTCTTCCTTCAACAACAACCCTGTGAGGGGGTTGTTTTATTTATTATTTTTAATTGTTGTTTTGTTAATAATTTTATTATTCTCATTTTCCAGTTCTTAAGTGTAATCTTCCCTTGTTGTTGTCAGTCATTTTTTCAGTGGTGTCTGTGACCCCGCTTGGGTTTTTGTTGTTATGGGTTTTTTGTTTGTTTGTTTTGGCAAAGATACTGGAGTACTTTGCCGTTTTCTTCTCCAGCTCATTTTACAGATGAGGAAACTGAAGCAAACTGAGGTTAAATGACTTGCCCAGGGTCACACAGTTACTAAGTGTCTGTGGCTGGATTTGAACTCAGGGAGATGAGTCTTCTTAATTCCAAACCTGGCTCTCTATCCATTGTGCCATCCAGCTGCCCACGTGTGTTATTCGACTCATAGAATGATCACTAGAAGGGACCTCAAAGACCATCTAGTCTGCCCTTTCCATTTTACTCATAAGGAGGCCAAGGCCCAGCGAGGATAAATCACTTTACTGAGGTTGCACACCAAGTTAGTGGGAGCGTAAGGCTTCGAATGTACGTTTGACTCTGAGGCCAGCACTCCTCACTACAGCAGGCTTAGTGAGGCACGCTGTCATAGGCATAGGGATAGAGGAGCCATCTTATGTTCCCAATTTAGTTTTATTCTCTCCTAAATTTGTGGTGAAGGAAGGGAGAAGAGACACGATTACAACCAGCCACAAACAGTTTAAGGTCCAATTGCCATGTAAGACGCGTGCCAGAGGAGAATGAAAGAAGGGCTTCACGTGGAGTCTGTCACCCAGGCGTGCCTGCCTCTGAATGCCAGGGTTGGCCTGCTCTTTAGAAGAAGAGAGGGTCGGCTGTTTTATTGTCATAATAATTGCTTTGGGGGGTGGGGTGTAGCTAGTATGTTCCAAAGGCCTATAAAATCAGGGAATGCATATTGATCACATTTTCTGAGCCACTCCCTCTGAGAGGCTTTTTTGCTTCCTCCTACACTAGCCTTCCTCGATGTTCCTCCTTGCTCCAGGCCTTCTTGCTGGTTGTCCTCAATGCTCTTACCTTCTCCTTTCCTTCTCCTGGCTCCCTTCAAGACTTGGCTCAAATCCCACCTTCTGTAGGGGGCTTTTCCCAGATCTCCTCAATCTTACTGCCTTCCTCAGAGTTTTCTCCCTGTGCATATTTTTCATATATATGTGTATACATACATACATATATACATATATATGCATACACACACACACACATACACACAGTTCACTTGACTCTCCCCTTCAAAAGTAAGCTCCTTGAAGAAAGCGACTGTTTTTGCTTTACTTTGCATCCCAGGTACATGGTACACAGTAAGTGCTTAATAAATGCTTGTTAACTTGTTGAGTGTTTGGCTGAATTTTTTCCCTTGTTGTTTTTGCATGGGTCATTTTTCAGTGGTGTCTGACTCTTCATGACCCCATTTTTTTGGGCAAAGATACTGGATTGGTTTGCCATTTCCTTCTCTAGCTCATTTTACAGATGAGGAAACTGAGGTAAATAGGATTAAGTGATTTGCCCAGGGCCACACAGCTAGTAAGTGTCTGAGGCCAGATTTGAACTCATGAAGATGAGTCTTCATGACTCCAGGCCTGGAACTCCATCTACTGTACCCACTAGATGCCCAATATTCCCTTATGTTTTTTGCTATTCTGATCTGCTAATGGTCAACCATAGGTAACTTTCTCTGACTCGCCAGCCCTTTATCCTGGGCTGTTCTGTTGTACTGGAGAGAGTCACAGAATCCAAATGACTTTCTTCACTCTAAACCAGGGGCAAGGAACCTGCAGCCTTGAGGCCACATGTGGCCCTCTGGGTCCTCAAGTGCTGCCCTTTGACTGAATCCAAACTGCACAGAACAAGTCCCCTTCATAAAAGGATTTGTTCTGTATAACTTGGACTCAGTCGAAAGGCTGCACCAGAGGACCTAGAATTTAAACTCAACATCCAGACCCAGGTCTGAATCTGGTCCCTCACTGCCACTTGGCAATCCTATTCTTCTTAACTTCCCACCTCATTCTTCATAGACATTTTTTTTTAAAAAAAGCCTTTTCTTTCTCCTCAAGCTTCTGACTTTTATGGACTGAAAGTAGATGACTTAGTCTCCTGCTTCATGAATGAAAGAAGCATTTATTAAGTGATTACTGTGTGCAAAGCCCTGTGTAAATCAACACTGAGGATGCAAATAGAAAGTGAAACATGCTCTGTTCTCAAAGAGGCCACACTCTGATGCGGAGACAACGTGTATGGAAGGTTTCATCTGTGGGTTGGATGGAACGGTCCCAAAGCAGCAAAGCAGATGTAATCACACGTTCTTTAATGCCATTATCAATGATAAAATCACAGCAGTTTCTGAGGTTGAACCATTTGATAATGTCAAGGACTTTGGCACCAAGAACTTTCTTTTCCGGGTCTTTATGGTCTTCAGGAGCTGTGACTATTGTACCCGCCAGGCTGCTTCTTCAGAGGGGTGGCTTCCAAGGATGATGACTGAAGGCTCTGGGCTGGGAAGCAATGCCAGTTCCCAAGGCTCTTGCATTGAGGATGCTGGGCAGTCTCCATCAGAATCTGGGGGAAGAAGGTGGTCAAGATGGCCAGAGAGGTTTGACTTCCCTGGCCCATACTACCTCTGGTCTCTCCCTCAGGGGCTTTGCTACTTTAGCCAGGTTGGTTTGCTTACCCTGTGGGTGGCAGTTGGTTGGTACTTGGTAAGGGTGGTTAGTCCTTTCTCACAGGAGTTTCCTCCTTGGATGATGGCTGTGAGGGTTGGGCTAGGAGAAAGACCACCAGCCCTCAAAACCCCTGTCTGGGGTGGGAAGCTGCCATTCTCAAGGTTCCTGTGCCTGTCCTTTATGTATTAGTTAAGAGTTGGAGCTTTTCCTGTGGCTTGGTGGAAGGAACACTGGATTTTAACTCCATGAAAGACTGAGGCTTTTCAATAAGAACTGAGCTCTCAGGCAAGGTTGCTCAGCTGTCGATGCAGGTCAACACCTGCTCTACAACTTAGAACTTTGAGGAGGTAGCTACAAAACCATCTCTGTCCTCAAAGAGCTTACCTTTACCTGGGAGGCCATGTAAAAATGTACCTACTGAATAATCAGAAAAGAGTTAAGAGCCATGAAATCAGAAGAAGGTGGATACTACTTCTATGGATGGGGATTTCCATTTGCCTATAATTCCTTGGGCACGTTCCTCACATATACATATACATATGCACATACATATGAACATACATATACATATGCAATGCGTATGCATATATATACATACACACATATATGTCTATTCTGATACCTCACCAAGGCTTTTGATACTGTCAGTTGTGAGGACTTACAGAAAATTATGTCAAAATTTGGTTGCCCAGAGAAGTTCATCAACATTGTGCATTAATGTCATGACGACATGCTTGCCCGGCTTTAGATAATGGACAATGCTCTCATGCTTTACTAGTCACCAATGGAGTGAAACAAGGCTGTGTGCTTGTTTCTATGCGTTTTAGTATAATGTTTTCAGCCATATCGTCAAATGCTTTCAGTGAGGATGAACACAGCATCAATTTCAGCTACCACAATGATGGTAAATTCTCCAACTTGAAAAGGCTATAAGCCAAGATCAAAGCGGAGGGAGTAGTAATGCATGATTTTCTGTTTGCAGATCATTCTGCACTCGGTGCAGACTCTGAAGCTGAGATACAACAAAGTATGGGTCAATTCTCTGCTGTTTGTGCTAATTTTGGCCTGACAGTTATCACCAAGAAAATATAGGTGCACCACACCACCACACCACACTGTGGAACCATTGGTTACAGCAAATGGAGAAGTTTTGAATGCTGTGGATAAGTTCACTTAACTTGGTAGTGTACTTTCCAGGGATATACACATTGACAATGAGGTTGACGCACCACATTGCCAGAGCTAGCTCTGTGTTGGGAGGCTCAGAAGGAAAGTATGGGAGAGAAGAGGTATTAGACTGACTACCAAACTGAAGGTCTACAGAGCCGCGGTGCTGACCTTATTGTTGTATGCCTGTGAAACCTGGACAGTCTACAAGCACCATGCCAGGAAACTGAATCGCTTCCATTTGAATTGTCTTAGGAAGATTCCAAAGATCACCTGGCAGGATAAAGTACTGGACACTGAGGCCCTCACTTGAACTAAACCACCAAGCATTCAAACTCTGCTTCAGAGAGTGCAAATCCGATGGGCTGGCCATGTTGTTCGAATGCAAAATGTATGCTTGCCAAAAAGACCATTTTATGGCAAACTCACACCGGGCAAGCGTTCACATGGTGATCAGAAGAAGCGATACAAGGAC
>CM053625.1:345018330-345056551 GCA_028646595.1 Phalanger gymnotis | reverse complement strand
TGACCCTAGGTAATTTTCTCTATCTGACGGGAGAAAGTATTTCCATTAAACTGGACATTAAGAAGGGAGACCATTCAGTTGTGGTGTGAATCGTATTGATCCTTCAGTGGAAGTCAGGGGTGATCCATCCTTTTCCAGAAGAGGGAAGGAAAGGTTTTGATGGAATGTGTCTATTCATCTTGGAGGTTGTTAGTGACTTCAATGGAAGTTGTTTCTAAGACACCCTTGGATACACACTGGCCTCTAGAAAAGAGCGGCCCTTCATCACACTTTATAGAAGAAACAAGGAAGAGAAGGGGGGAGTACTTGTTGTGAAGGATCATTCAGCCCCATCATTTGAGTTGGACACAGAAACACTGACATGATAGAAGCTGCTGATATGCCTGTCAAGTATGTGTCACTGGAAGTATGTTAGTTGGAAGTCCCTGCAATTCCTTCCCCCAATTCTGCAAGGGACAGCATCAACCACAAGTTTGACCAGGAGGACCCCCCCTCCCCATCCTGGATTCCTTCAGCAACTACAGAGAGGTTTCCTACCAACATCAGCCATGGAGGAGCCTAGAGAGAGACCAGCCAGTAGAGTTGGCATGAGGTTGGGCACGGGCAATAATTCCTGGGGTTGGGAGTCATAGATTTTATTTGTTCTCATTTCAGATTTGGGGACTGATAGATTCCCTTGGCTAGGTCTCTATACTACTGATGCCCGGGACAAATTTGAAAGATTTCTTGAACTACAAACTACTTTTGCTTGTCCTGTTCCATTCTTAATAAATCTAATAATTCTTTGTTACAATAATGTTTAGCTGAGCAGGAGAAAGTTCCTTCTAAATAGGCAGCGTGAGAACCAAGCAAGCAGAACCAAAGGGGGAATTTACAGTGGTCACATTAATGCAAAGGAAAGCAACATGGAAAGGCATCAGAACTGAACCAAACTGAGATTTGGGAGGCTTGCTAGTGAAACTCACTGCCTGATGCTTGAAAGAAAGGTGAGTCACTAGAGATGAGGAATAAGATATACGTTATTAGACACGACCATCTTGTTGACTTATTTTGTTGGGGGTGGAGATTCTAGGGGAAGGATGGATGTAATAGGAAGCAATACTGACATATAAACACAAAGGAAAAAGGCAGTTTGATGTAGTAAAAGGGGTTGGGGGAGGGGGTCACAGAGGAGAAGATTGGCTGCAAATGGACAGCACCTGAACAAATTATACATAGGATCATAGTTGTTGCTGTTGTGTTTGTCCTTCGTTTTCAAAGAGGACCATGACGTCAGGGAGATGATGACACGACTTGTAGTTGACTTTGATTTGAGTAAGGGAGGGCTGTGCAAGGTCACCAGCCTCATTTTCTGCTCCAGAGCCATCCGGGTGCAGTGGCCTGATACTCATCAGGATGACTAGAGAGTGACCCGGGATGCAATGGGAGACCCTGGCCCTAAAGGCCTGAGCCTACATAGGATCACAGATAGAGCTGGAAGGACCTTAGAAGTCATTTGTCTCAACTCTCATTTGAAGGAATCATCCTGGTGGTTCGGTGGATAGAACACTAGACCTGGAGTCAGGAAGTCTTGAGTTCAAATCCAGCTTCAGATACTCACTTGCTGTGTGACCCTGGGCAAATCATAGAATCTCTTTCTGTCTCAGATTCCTCATTTGTAAAATGGAGCTAATAATACCTAATAATAATTCCCTCCCAAGGTTGTTGTGAGGATAAATGATATAATATTCACAAAAATACTTTGTAAACCTCAAAGGGCTATATAAATGCTAGCTACCGCTATTAGTATTAGTGCTAATAATCATAAATGGAGGCTTATAAAAGTTAAATGAATAGCCCAAGGGTCACATAGATGGTACGTATTAGAGTCTAGATTTTGACCCAGAGCCTCTGGTTCCACATCCAATGGTTTTTTCCATTTTATATTTCCATGAATGTAATAAATAGGATTGTACCATTTTAAAAAAGGAAGAATTTTTTAAAAACTGGAAATATTTGTATAGAAAGTAGAGCCTAGAGAAAAATATGTAAAATGACCACAATATAATGGACTACTTAAAAAGCATTGATTAAATTCCTACTACATGCCATGTGCTATGCTAAGTGGCCTGGGGAGTCACAGAAATGATGAGTGGAGCAATAGGTCAGCTGACTGGTATGCCCTTTCCAAAATCCGTCGTAGCATCGACTTGATTACCGCTCCCATAGCAAGAGGTAGAAACCATTGGGGAAATGGGAGAGGCAGATGGCAAGAGCAGTCTCATGTCAGCTCGCTAGAGCTGATTGTTAAAATTGCAGCTAGCATTTATGCCTTTGAAATCAGAAAATGTTACAGACCAACACTTGATTTATTGTTTTGTTGATTGTTTAGACCTAAAGTGATGAACAAATGCTTAAGAATGTTGATTAAACTTAAAAGTGTGTTGTGAGTTTATTTTTCTTAGAGAGCCTGTTGTTAAACATTTATTGGCACACCACTGGTCCTTGAAAGAGTTAATTGGGGGCAAATCCAATGTGTTGTTTCCTCTCATTGAGACGCTTGTCTTCTTCTTTATTAATAGAACAGGTTGGCAATTGATGCAGGTGGAGAATTTGGTAGGGGGAGTTTGCTCTGGCAGACTCTCTCTCATTCTTGTGAAGTTTAATGACATTTGGCGTTAGGCTAGGCTGTTATTTTTGAACACATCCTTCAACACTTCAGCCATCACCAACCAAGCATAACACAAAAGATCATTGTATCTGCATTTCACCAAGTATACATAGGCAGTGTGAAGATATTGGAGCAAACATTGTAGTGTGAGGGTGTTTCTCCTATCTTTTTTTTTAGTTATTGGAAGGAAAGCTTTTAAAATAGTGTTAAAAAGAATGTATGAGTGATAATGGCTAAAATAATGTTGTTGATGTTCAGTTTTGTCTGACTTTCTGTGACCTCATTTGGGGTTTTCTTGGCAAAAATACTGGAATTGTTTGCCATTTCCTTCTCCAGCTCATTTTATAGATGAGGAAACTGAGGCAAACAGGGTCAAGTGACTTGCCCGGGGTCACACAGCTAGTAAGTGTCTGAGGCCAGATTTGAACTCATGAACTCTTGTTTCCAAGCCTGGCACACTGCACTGTGGCGCCACCTAGCGGCCCCAGTTATAATAATAATAGCATTGATCTAACTTTCAACTTTTCTAAGTTCTTTATCTTTATTATCTCATTTGATCCTTACGAAAACTTTTTGAAATGTATTATTATCTCTATTTTACACATGTGGAAACTGAGGCTAAAAAAGGTTAAATGACTTTTCCAGTGCCATCAAGGTTGAAAGAGTGAGGCAGAATTTGAGGGAGAAGATGCATTCCATGTGTGCACATTCACACAGCACACTGTATTGCTGTTGTTGTTTGTCCTTCATTCTTGAAGAGGACCAAAACATCAGAAGGCGATGCCATGACTTGCACATTTAAATTGGGCCTATGAATTCATGGGTAAGGAAAATTATAAGTAAGGAATTCCTTCTACCAATGAAGAAAAAAATTAAACTATTCCCACTCTCAAGTAACTCATATTCTAGCAGAAGAAAAAATATATAGATGATCAATATATACATGGTATGTATATATGTATACATATATGATAAGTATATACTTGATAAATGCAAAATCAATAGAAGGAAATTGAATGCAAGGTATTTGGAGAGAGAGGACACTAACATTTGTGGGGATCAGGAAAGACTTCATATCAAACGTCAATCTAGGTCTTGAAGGAAGTAACGGATGATGTGAGGCACAGGTGAGGAAGGAGAGGATATGAGAGATGTGGCTGAAGAAGAAGTGGCAAGATTTGGTAACGTATGAAATACGTATGGTGAAAAGGGGGAGGCAGGGAGGAGTTGAAGATAATGCTGAGGTTTCAAGACTGACAGTTTGGAGAGATGGTGGTGTCTTCAAATTGTAATAAGGAAGTTTGGAAGAGGAGATGGTTTGGAAGGAAAGATGATGAATTCTGTTTTGCTTATGCTGAGTTTGAGATGCCTAAAGCACATGCAGTTGACGATGTCCAATAGGCAGTTGAGGATATGAAGCCAAGATTCTAGGGAGAGACTAAGGCTGGGTGTACTCTGAGAGTTATCGGTATAGAAATGAAAATTGTGCCCATGGGAGCTAGTAAGGTCACCAAGAGACAATGGAGAGAGAAAAAACAGGGACCAGGATAGAGCGAGAGAGAGACAGAGACAGAGAGAGAGAGAGAGAGAGAGAGAGAGAGAGAGAGAGTGTTAGAGAGAGAGTGTGTGTGTATGTGTGTGGATGAGTACATGCTCATGCATGAGTGTGCACATTCATACACACATTTCCCAAACCATGTTCATTTGCATACCACAAATGACAAAACATAGGTACTGAATGACATGGCACATAATGTGATGGATTTAGAGCTAGAGGGGGGATCCCTGGAAACCATTTAGTTCAACCTCCTCGTTTTATAGATGAGGAAACAGAGTGGAGAGGTGAGTAACCTGTAGTGACACAGGTAGTACAGGCATAGTCAGAATTTAAAGTCAGGTATTCTGGCTTCCCATCCAGTGATCTTTTCCCTATATCAGTGCTTACTTTATGTAGTTCTAACCCACAGATACCTTTAAACCTATAGCAGATTTCCCAGTGCCAAAGAGGTTGGACAGAGGGCTAGGAGGAAAGCAAAGAATTGGGAAAGAGACTTGAGTAGGTCCCTCTGGCTGATATAATATTCAACGGGAGCTTAGAAGCAATTTTAGCTTCTCATGGAATTGGAGAGTCCTAGGAATTATACTTACAAAGGTTTGGCTTCTCCCATCTGGGGATATTTTTGTTATCGGAAGGAAGACTCCCAATGTAAGACCACACTCAAACAACAAAATTATTTTAGCATGAAAACCGTATGTTTCATAACCATATGCAGGTGTCAGTTTCTCAGATGGATGGCTCTTCCCAATTACAAGACATGGGAGAGTGAGGAAGACTGGTCTTCCCCTATCCATTCTAATCAAGGAGTAAAAGCATTTCACAGCCTCTCTTATTTTGCCTACCAATTTAATGGGACTGGATCACAGGTCCATAGGAATTAGAGCTGGTCACATTTTGAAATCCTCCAATCCTCTGCCAGGTGCCTCTTCTCTAGGCATGGTGGTAGACTGAGGTCACTAAGGATCATAGGGAGCCTGAGGTCACATCTATTATATGTACATCATCATCATTCAAACCTCCTTTTGTTTACTCTCTCTGGTCCCTGGAGCATCACATGGCCTAATAATGGACCTACATGCAGACACCTAGAAAACAGAACCCCTCCAGCTGGGGGTGGGGGAAACCTGTGGCCTTGAGGCCCTCTAGGTCCCCAAGTGTGGCCCTTTGACTGAATCTGAACTTCACAGAACAAACCCTATTATTAAGGGGCTTTTATTGGGCTGCATTTGAGGACCCAGAGGGCCACATGTGACCCCAACACTATAGGCTCTCCACCTCTGTTCTAGACAGTCTGTGGTCAGGGTTACTCAGAACAGAGGAGAGATGAAGCAACACCAAACCACTCTTGGGAGGGATCTGGTTCCCCTACTCTTCCCCGTAGCCTGACCTGGCCATCTACTCCCACACTGCCACACAGCAAAGATCAACCAATTGGTCCTCTGTACACCACCACGATTCCAACTCAATACTCCTTCCTCTTTGATCGAGGTATAGGCAGTGAGCCAGAGTTAATCTTTGAAGAATGACCTCCAGCTAAGCAATCATTAGCCAAATACTAGCCCCAAGGTAAAATAGTTATGATTCTTTCTGAATGATCTTAGCATCAGGTATATTCAAACAACAATACTTTATATAGTGCTTGCTGTATGCCGGGTACTGTGCTAAGAGCTTTACAAATTTTATCTCATCTCATTTGACCCTCACGATAACCCTGGGAGGTAGGTGCTATTATTATCCCCATTGTATAGATGAGGAAACTGAGGCAAGCAGGGTTAAGTGACTTGCCCAGGGTCACACAGCTAGGAAGTGTCTGAGGCCGGATTTGAACTCGGGAAGATGAGTCTTCATGACTCCATGCTCAGTGCTCTGGCTTCTGTGTCACCTAGCCACCCTCAATAATCTCACAATTATATGACCTTTGATGTTCCTTCTATCTCTGGAATTTCATGATCCTCATTTTGGGAGTTGAGAGGAAGAGGTGAAATGGATAAAAATAAAAAAAAATGTGTTATCAGTAGATTCTATTCATCTGGGCTACTTTATTTCTTGAGACAGTAGAATTAACTCTAATTGGTTTTCAGCTGGCATCCATCCCTTCCAACCACTCACATGTTGTAATAGTCCTAACTAGTCTCCTTCCCCCAAATTCCTGCCTTCTCCTATTCTTTCTTTACTTCGTTGTCAAAATAGTCCCCCCAACGCACAGGTCTGCCCGTGTCACTGCTCAAAAATTTCCTATGTGAAAAGCACATTTAGAGATTCCTCTTTTGTCTCTGTCACAGTAGTGCCCAACACATAGTAAGCATTTAATGAATGCTTTTTGACTTCTCTCTATTGAAATACACAACTCAATTGAATAAGCATTCATTAAATGCCTATTGTGTACAAGGCACTGAGTGAGGTGATGGACATAAAAAGACAAAACACAAAATCCTCTCCCTGTCCCTAGTGATCTTATCTTCCACTCCTTAGCCTGGCATTTAAGGCTCTTCTTCACCCATTTATTCTTCTTTGGACAATTTCGGTGTCAAACTGGACCATTAGCTGCTAAACCATTCTCCAACCTGTGTGTCCTTGTAAGGGCTGTCCCCCATGCCTGGAATAGAGGTTCCAGCTGGTTGGAGTTGAGGAAGGTGTACCTTCCAGCTATGAGGGGATAGCTTGTGTGTGACTTCCCAGAGGCAGGAAGCAGAATGTTGCATTTGGAGAAGAGCAGTCCAGTTTGGCCGGCGTGGAGCACGTGTAAAGGGAAGTAATATGAAACAAGGCTGGGAAGACAGGTTGGCGCCAGATTGTGGAGAGTGGTCAATGCCAAGCCGATGACTTTGCATTTCATTTTGGAGGCAACAGGGAACCACTAACGGGGATGCCGTGGTCACACGTACATCTTGGGAAATTATTTTGAGAGCTTCCTCAAAGTTAGACTGGAGAGGAGAGAGTAGCTGAAAGAGGAAGAACATTTAGGAGGCTACTAACATAGTCCAGGTGATACCTGCTGAGGGTCTGAGAGGACCCCGTCAGTGGAAACTGGGGAGCAAAAGTAAGAAATGTGAAGGTAGAATCAGCAGGACTTGGCAGGTGATTCACACGTGGAGGAGACTGTTGGCTTAGCTGTGTCTCTCTGTCGCATACTAAGTTCTGGAAAGGTTGAGGCTCCCTTCAGCCAGAACCTGTCCCTCCTTCCACAAAGTCCCACAGCACTTCATTGGGTCTTCTTTTATTCTCCTTTGGCATCTTGCCTGGTTTTATAATTACCCGTGAATCTAAGGGCTCAGGTCTTTCTCACTGCTTGTCTAAAACTTGAGGCCACCCCGTCATTTTTAATCTGGGAGAAACAGGGACCAGAGGTTGATGCTACTTTAGGTTAATGCTGTGATTGCAGAAGAGGCCACTAATATTTTTTCTATCTGCAAATTTGCTCTGGGGGCAGCTACATGGTACAGTGGGTAGAGTATCAGGCCTAGAGTCAGGAAGATTCATCTTCCTGAGTTCAAATGTAGCCAGATACTTACTAGCTGTGGGACCTTGGGCAAGTTGCTTAACCCTGTTTGCCTCAGTTTCCTCATCTGTAAATGAGCTGGAGAACAAAATGGCAAACCACTCATGTCTTTGCCAAGAAAATCCCCAATGGGGTCATGGAGAGTTAGATGTGTTTGAAAAGCAGCAACGACAACCAAATTTACTTTGGCCAAACAGGGCACAGGGGAGGGAATCTTCTTAAAATATGAGAGATAAAAAAGCACCTTATAGACCTTCAAGTCTAAATTCTCTCCTTTTACAGACGAGAACACTTAATGTCAAAGAATTTCATAGATTTGGGGGCTGGGAAGGGTCTTAGAGGTCATCTAATCCAACACGCTCATTTTACAGATGAGGAAATAGAAGCTGAGAGGGGTTAGGCGATTTGTACAGTCACCCATTTCACAAAGAGCAGCATTAAGATTTGAGCCCAGGCCCTCAGACTCCAGATCTAATCTTCCTACCTCTCCCTGAGTATGGTTCATCACCTGGCCCTGGATAAGCCTAGGGCAGCTGCTCCAGTAGGATCTCACAGAACTTGGTTCTTGTGGTTCTGAGCAGAGGGTGACCTGCTGGAGCCTAGAAGGAACAAATTCTTCCCATCCTATAGGACCCTACGATTGGCCTCATTACATTCTTCCCCTCTGACACCAAGTGCTTTGGAAAAGCTGTGACTGGTGCGAGTCAGGGTATGGAGGCCCCCACGTCTCCACACTCGTTCTCTTCCTTCCCTCCTGTTGGGATTGGCTTTATCTCGGACTCATTCCTCTTTCTTATTTTTTGATCCAGTGATTTGTCAACATGGAACTTGACATGTATAAATCTCTCTGTCTCCGTGCCAGGGCTGCACTGGCAGAAAACAAAATTCCAGATACTCTTCTGTCATTAAAAAGAAAAAAAGACAAACACACACACAGTATTTGGGGGCTTTTTTAAAGTGTCAGAGGGAAGCCAGGCAGAGAGTGTGAAATGAATTGTACTAAGCTGGTAACTGATCACAGATAATTACAGAAAAGTTCCTGATGGAGCAGAGCCTATACTAGTCTCTTAGTAAATACTGTTTTCCCTTTGACTTCAGCATCTTGTGAGCCTTGGAATCTTGTTGACAAGTGAATGGTTCTGAGATTCAAGCAGACATTTGAATTGTGGGTTTTTTTGGTTAAGGGGTGGGAAGAGAGGCTCAGCCTGAGACTGATCTTGTTTCTTGCCATCATTTGGGGAGGAAGTGTAGTGTGAGGGAAACCACATCAGACTAATAGCTAATGACCTGGGTTCAAATTCAAGTTCTCCTTCTTCCTTCCTCTGTGATCTGCTTCGTTACTTTCTCTAGTTTCCTCCACTGTCAAGTGAGAGACTTAAGTTAGGCCACCTCGAATGTCCCTCCCAGCTCTTTATCCTCTGACCTAATGGATGCCTAAGCTTTGCACAATGACTGGCACATAATGCTTAAGAAATGTTTATTAATTGTTGATTGAATGGAGAAAGGTTGGGAGGCTCTGCTTAATTGCAAGCGATTTGACAGCTTTCACACACTGTCTTTTCTCAAAATAAAGTTGGGCTTTATGAAAAATCCCATTCTTCGAGTAATTTATTTCTTTATTTTCCAAATTTATTATTTATTCATTTTAAACATTCTTTTCTTTTTAAATTTTGGGTTCTGCCTTTCTCCCTCCGCCTCCGTGACCCACTGAGAAGGCAAGCAATAGGATATCAGTCAGATATGTGAAATCAGGCAAAATATATTTCCATATTAGCCATAGTTCCAAAAAAATCAAGAAAAATAATTATAAAGTGAGAAAATTATACTTCAGTTCACACTCAGAGTTTATCAGTTCTCTCTCTGGAGGCAGATAGTATTTTTTCATCATGAGTCCTTTGGAATTGTCTTTGATCACTGAATTGATCAGAATAGCCAAGTCTTTCACAACTGGTCATCATTACAATATTGCTGTTAACTGTGTACAGTGTCTTGCTGTGTTTTTTCTGAACCCACACCCCTCTTGTCATTTCCCACAGCATAACAGTACTCCATAACAATCACATGCCATACCTTGTTTAGCCATTCCCCCATTGATGGGCATCCCCTCAATTTCCAATTCTTCGCCACCATAAAAAGAGCTGCTATAAATGTTTTTGTGCATATAAGTTCCTTTTTTTAAAAAAAATCTCTTTGGGGTACATACATAGTAGTGGTATTGCTAGGTCAAAAGGTATGCAGAGTTTTATAGCCCTTTGGGGATAGTTTCAAATTGTTCTCCAAAATGGTTGGTTCAGTTCACTACTCTACCAATAGTGCATTGGTATCCTTATTTTTTCCCTCATTCCCTCCAGAATTTGTCATTTCTGATAGGTGTGAGGTGATACCGCGGAATTGTTTTAATGTGCATTTCTCTAATCAGTAGTGACTACAGATAGCTTTGATTTCTTCTTTTGAAAACTGCCTGTTCATATCCTTTGATGACTCATCACTTGGGGAATAGCTCTTATTTTTTTTTAAATAAATTTGACTCACTTCTACGTATTTGAGAAATGAGGCCTTTATCAGAGAAACTTGCTGCAAAGTTTTTTTATATTACTTCATTATCTACATTACCTTTTAGTAAAATGTAGGGTTTTTTTGATTATTTTGACTAGGTGGATTTTTGCTTTTGCTTTGTTTGAGATCATGATTGCTACTCCTGCCTTTTTGAGTTTAGCCGAAGATCTTAAATTCTGCTCCAGCACTTTGGTTTAGCTCTGTATGGGTGTCTTTCTGTTTCAAGTATGTCTCTTGTAAACAACACATCATTGGATTCTGGCTTCCAATTCATTCTACTATATACTTCTGTTTTATGGGATGAGTTCATCCCATTCACATTCAAAGTTATTGTCACTAATTGTGTTTTTCCCTCCATCTCACTTTCTTCTGTTTCTTCTTCTCTCTTTACATCCTGTCCATTCTCAAAAGTCTATTTTGCTTCTAAAAACAGCCTTCCTTAACCTGTGTTCCCTTCTATCACTCTCTTCCTTTTCCTTACCCCTTTCCCCTCCTATTTCCCTACCGGGTAAGTTACAGTTCTATACACAACTGAGTATATATATATTATATATCATATATATTATATATGTATAATATATGTACACACACACATATATATATATACACACATACATACATACACCTATATTCTTCTCTCTTTGAACCAATTCTTATGAGTAAGGTTTAAGTATTGCCTACTACCCACCCCACATTTTCCCCTCTACTGTGAAAACTCTTCCTTGCTTGCTTCTTTTATGTGAGAAAAATTTCCCTAAGCTACCTCTCCCTTCTCCTCCTTTTCACAGTGCATCCCTTTCATTTTTTCTGGAGATCATTCTAATATAATTGATTCACACCCATGCCCTTTGTCTACGTAAGCTCCTTTTAACTTGCCTGAAAATGATTAAGTTCTTAGGAGTTACATATATCATCTTCCTATATAAGAACGTAAACCATTTAACTTTATTGAGACCTTTATAATTACTTTTTTTTTATATTTGCCTTTTCAGGCTCCTCTTGAGTCATGTATTTGAATGTCAAATTTTTTTTTATTCAGTTCTGGTCTTCCCATTATCAATGTTTGAACATACTCTTTCATTAAAATATCCATACTTTCCCCTGAAGGATTATTCTCAGTTTTGCTGGGCAGGTGATTCTTGGTTGTAATTCTAGCTCTTTCACCTTCTGGAATGCCAGATTCCAAGCCCTCTGTTCTTTTAATATGGAAGCAGCTAAATCTTGTGTGATTCTGACTATGGCTCCACAATATTTGAATTCTTTCTTTCTGACTGCTTGAATTGTTTTCTCTTTGACCTGGAAGCTCTGGAATTTGTCACTAATATTCCTAAAAGTTTTCATTTTGGGATCTCTTTTAGGAGGTTATTAATGGATTACTTCAGTTTCTATTTTACCCTCTGGATCTAAGATATCAAGGCAGTTTTCCTTCATAATTTCTTCAAATATGATATCTAAGGTCCTTCTTTTATTATGGTTTTCTGGTAGTCCAATAAGTCTTAAATTGTTTCTCTTTGATTAATTTTCCAAATCAGTTGTTTTTCCAATGAGATATTTCACATTTTCTTCTACTTTTTCATTCCTTTGACATTGTTTTGTTCTTTCTTGGTGTCTCATGAAATCGTTGGCTTCTACTTGCCCAATCCCATTTTTCTCACTAAATTTTTTTGTTATGGAAAATATAGTTATTATTCATAAAATATGTTTTAACATGTAATTGATTCATTATAATTATTTTAAATAAATTACTACTTCTACTACTAATAAGAGCTAACATTATATAGCACTTACTGTGTGCCAGGTACTGTGCTAAGGCAATTAATTAATATCTCATATTAACTCACAATAACTCTGAGAGCAACTGCTATTATTATCATCCCCATTTTATAGATGAGGAAACTGAGGTGAGAAGAGGTCTCAGGGTCACACAGCTAGTAAGTGTCTGAGGCTGGATTTGAACTCAGGTTTTTCTGACTCCTGGTCCAGAACTCTATCCACTGGCACCACCTGTTTGCCTCAATTTTACTCAATATTTTTAATATTTACCTCAGTCTCACTAAATTAATTTTTAAATTTTAGTGCCTAATGTGGTAATTATTGACAGATATAACCCACACGAACAAAAATTCTTAGGAATCCTCAATAATTTTTAGGATTGTAAAAGGATCCTGAGACTAAAAATTTGTCAATGATCAGTTTTAATATCTAATATGGTAATTATTGGCAGGTTTGATGCATATAAACAAAAAGTCTTTGGAGTCTTCAATAATTTTCAACATTATAAAGAGAACTTACAAGGAAGCAGAAAAAAGATGGATAGCTCTCAACTCAATGAATAGTGTTTGTTATATAGGCTTTCTTGAAATGGAAATTTATTGCTATGTATTTTGAATCTTCTCTTATGTTCTACTATGCACATGGCAATGCTTTTTTCTTTTCTTATTTTGTATTTAAGTTTCAATATTTGAGTTTATAATATGTTTTTCTCAGTGTGTATTTAAGTTTTAGTATTTAAGTTTAAAATTTTACAAAAAGATTAAAAAGGAGACCTGAGACCAAAAAGTTTAAAAACTGTTGATATAATGGAGAGAGAGCTAGACTTACATTCAAAAAAACCTGGGTTCAAATCTCACTTCTGACATATACTGGCTGTGAGACTCCAGAAAAGTCATTTAACCTTTCTTCGTCCCCAGGCAACTCTCTGAGACTTTGTAAGTTGCAGAGCAATTGCTTGCTGGAAGGTTGAAATAAGTTGTGGCAAGTGAGTATAATGAAGACATTATGCACTAAGAAAAGATGACAATGAAGAATTCAGAGAAGTATTAGAAGATGTATATGAGCTGATGCACAGTAAAGTAAGCAGCGCCAAGAAAACCTCTGACATAATATCTGCAACAATTTTAAATTCAAAGAAACCAATCACTGAGTTCTGCATATGATAATGCTGTAATTATTTTGACCAAGTCTGTCTCCAAAGAAGAGATAGGAAACTGTACCTCCTTCCCTTCTTTTCAGGGGTAGGAAACTATGGAAGTGGAACATTGTCTGTACTGTTAGATTCAGTCGTTATGCTGGTTAATTTTGCCTAACTTTTCTCCTCCACCTCTGCCACCATTTTTTTTTCTTTTGCATCATGTGGGGTTGCTTACTGAATATAGGAAGGATATATTTGAAAATGAAGATGATATAAAGATAAAAGTTAGCAGTAATTTCTTTTTCAAGCAAAGAACAATTGATCCACATTGACTGAGGAAGTTTCCTTACTGGGAATTCCCTACATCAATTGAATAATAAATCTGGACCCGGAAATAAAGTGCAGAGCACTGGGGGAGGAAGGAAGGAAAAGCCTGAGGAAGTTTAGATGAGATATAGTTTCTCTCCTCATGAGCCTATATTGTGAAAGTCCAGTGATAGGGTCAGACGTGATATCCTGGCAAGTGAGAGGAGGAAGAGATCACTTGGGGTCAGGGATGAGGGAATGGAGGGGAAAAATAGGTTATCTCCAAGCAACTGCCTGAGTGCTAGGATATCTTGTCATGTCACTAAGATGTGAATAAACTAACATCCTTAAAATGGAAAAAAAATGTGTAACAACCCATAATGATTGTTTTATTGGTTTCTGAAATTGAGCTATTAAATTGTGCAAATCCTGAGGTGATCTCATCCTTGGTGAGTTTAGGACGATGGAGAGAATTCAGAGGAGAGCAGAAGAAATTATTTTAAAAACTGGAATATGTGGCTTACAATGAATGATGAAAATAATTGAAATTATTTTACCTAGAGAAGATCTAAGGACTCAGTAAACATAGAAAGTATAGTAGAACCATGAGTGGGGCATTGTTATGACCTGTAAGAGGGAAAGACTATCGATGCTCTCCAGAAAGGAGAAAAAAGGGTTTATGGGGACCACAGATAAAAGACCATTTTGTGGTTTTTGATGAGATAAACAAAATCTGTCCAGTATTTGATATTGTGTTAACTTGGATGCTTGCAGAGTTGTTGATGACCCTTTATGGTGAAGTAAAATGAGTCAGAGCAGACATTGCCAGGGTTTTTCTGAGTGGAGGCATAAGTCAGAAAGATTTTGTGACAGATCCCTCCAAAATTGTACAAAGATCTATCATGTCAGGGCCCAGAACTTGGATCATCCAACACAACCATCCTCATTTTACAGATGAAGAAACTGAGACTCAGAGAGGTGCAAAAATTGTTCCCATGGATAGTTAGTGTCAGAACCAGGATTCATTCAGTCCAAATTCAGTGCTCTTTCTATCACAACATGGCATCCTCTTTATTCCCCAAATGATGTGCAAATAATCAAGGGCAAAAATTGGTTAGGCACAACCAATCTACAGGCATTTATTAAGTGCCTACTGTGTAGTGGGCACTGTGCTAAGGGCTGTTTTTGTTTTAATGAGATAAATAAAATCTGTCCAATATTTGATATTGTGTTAACATGGATGCTTGCAGAGGAGTTGATGACCCTTTAAAGGGAAGTAAAATAAGTCAGAGGAGACAAAAACAAAGAATGAAGCAATCTCTGTTCTCAAGAGGCTTACATTCTCATGGGAGCCACAAGTCATATAAAAGTATATACAGAATAAATGTGAAAGGTTAAATCTTGATAAATCCAAAAAAATGAAATACAAGGTAGTTTGAGAGTATGGTCACTAGCTTTGTGGGAGGGAGGTAGAAGGTCAGGAAAGGCTTCATGGAGGTTGCCACCCATGCCTGAGTGGCATCTTGGGGGAAGAGAGGGATTTTGTGAGGTGGAGGTGAGGAGAAAGGACATTCCAGGCATGGGGGAAAGCCCAAACAAAGGCGAAAGTAGAAGCACCAGATTAAGGACCTAACTGCTTCCCCCTTTGAGAGACCTGGGTTCAAATTTCCTTTCTGATACTTATAAGCCATGAGACTTTGTATATACCTTATATATAGTTAATCTCAGTTTCCTCATCCATAAAAGGGGGTTTTGAATGAGATAGCCTCTAAGGCCCCTTCCAGCTCTAAACCTTTGATCCTAAGGTGAGGGCTGGATATGGAGGGGTAGAATAAGACTTCTTCAACTATCTTGCCACTGACCTCCCTGCTGATTTCCAAGGATGGTGCTGCCTCCTAGTGTTCTCTCTACTATTTAATTTGGTCAAGTTTAAGGAGAGGAGTCTGCCCAGCCAAGGGCTTGGTCAAGAGCCTTGTTCTTCTTTTGCTCAATTTACGGCTAGAGAGCACCTTTGGTTTGATCAGGGTGGTGGGTACCCTGCCTAATTTTCACAGCTTTGGCTTCAGATCCCGCTTGAAAGTAACTTGGATTTCCATCTCAGTTTCATCTGGTTCTAGATTTCAGACCACAGTGAAGGGAAACTGCATTGGATTTCTCTGATTTTCCAAAGGCAGTCTGTCAACAGTTTTGTTCTGGTATGTGCCTGGTAGTTATATAGACAGTCTGCCTGTGGGAGAATAACAAAGGACGTGTGCCCAAATAGCTGCTTGGATGTCCTTGTGGTTTATTTTTTTCCTCTTAAAGCCATCTATTCTAGGCCTATCTCCCAGCCCCACTGGCATTGGCAGGTTCAACTAAGCCCTGTGGCTTAGTTGGTCTGGGAAAGAACAGATAGGCAAAGACTCATAACTTCACAAATCAGCAGTGGTCTGGTATGTATGGCTGCAGAGTGCTACATGAGTGTGGGTGTCCCCAGTGGCTTTCCCCCCAGATTCCTGGCATCTGGCAGATCCAAGATGAAGGGAATAAGTTAAAGCAAACACTGGAGACTGCCAGAGAAAGAAGATACCGTTTAATTATAAAAAGGAGCATTTTCAGGGGGAAGAAGCTGACTGGTAGAGCCTCTCTTGATCCCTTCAATGACTAGGGTCCTCCCACTCCCTGACTGTCTTGATTTATTTCGTACTTATCATTATCATCAGTATCAGCAAAAAGCAAATATTTAGTGCCTACCATATGCCAGCACTGTACAAAATACTAGAGAGTCAAAGAAAGGCAAAACCAGTATTTATTCTGTGTATATATTTTGTACATACTGATATGTGTATGTATATATATGTACACATACATACATATATGTATGTATATGTGTATATGTATGTGTGTATGTTTGTGTGTGTGTGTGTGTACATACTGTCTCTCCCAGGATAATATAAACTCCTTGAGGGCAGGAACTGTTTCTTTTTTTTTAACCAATACCCCCACAACCTACCAGAGTGCCCAGAACATAACAGACATTTAAATAAATTCTTATTGATTAATTGATAGAGATTACAACTCTATAACTAGATTGGTATAGTTTAGGACCCATCAGATACATTGCTGAAATAGATTGTTTTCTCAATGCTTTCTTCTTTTTCTGAGAAAGGGAGAAAGCAGGTTGTGGAGTGGGGGAGGTGACGTTTAAAAATATGTTGAATCTCAGGCCTCACAAGGCCAGCTGAGGGATATGGGCATTTGGTGTGATCTCCTAGTCCACTGAGCCTTTTTCACTTGGCCAAAGCTGTATTTATGTATTACTCTCAGTGACTGTTCCATTTCTTTCCTTTGGAATGGCTGGGCCAGACCACCCATGCGTTTTCACCCTGAATTTGACAAAATAACAACAAATCTCAAGGCAGGAATATTTAAGAAATGGCAATCTGCTGTTGGTGTTTCTGTGAAGGGGTTGCTGTCTAGACCTTCCAAATAGGCAGAATGAATAGAATGAGCTCATGGGATCCCGAGGAACACATACTTCAGACACTAATACTACTGATAATGTTTTCTGCATTTTCTCCACTTTGCTCTTAGGGGAAGCTGATAAATGAGGGGAATCAGACCCTTAAGAACACCAGTTCCTATCACAGAAGCTGGGAGGGATCGCTAGTTCATTTTGTATCTTGACAACAGTCCCTCTGCCACATACCTAAAAGCAGTCCTCTGGCACTCAGTGAAGACCTCCCATGAGGGACATCCCATGGCCTCCCAAGGCAGCCCAGTCTCAGATTTGGATAGCATTGGTTGCTTAGAAGTTTTTCCTCCTCAAGCTTAAATTAGACACTTGGCAACTTCCATCCGTTGTTCTTAGTTGTAGCCTCTGACACCAAGCAGAATAAGTCTAATATCCCATTTCCATGAGAGCGTCCTTCCAACAGCTGGATACTGCCTTCATGCCCCTGTTGGTTCTCCATTTCTCCAAACTAGTCATCCCAGTGTGCCCAGCTGATCCTCATACAGCATTTACTCATGGCACAATATCAGTTGCCCTTTTCTGGGTGCTCTCTAGAACACTGATGTCTTTACTAAAATATGATACCCAGAATTATACACAGTACTTCAAGGGTGAACTCTTAAACTCAACATCTCCAAAACTCAACTCATTCTGTTCCTCACAAACCCATACTCCAAACTTTCCTACTACTGTTAAGGACACCACCAACCTTCTAGTCACTCGGACTCACAACTTAGTAGTCATCCTGGATTCCTCACTATCTCTCACCCCTCCATATCCAAGCAGTTGCCAAGACCTGTCAATCTCACCTTTGTAACATCTCTTGGATACGCTCCTTTCTCTCCTCTAACACTGCCCCAACTGTAGTGCAGGCCCTCCTCACCTCATTCCTGGACTGTAACAGCTGATGTTGGGTCTGCCTGACTCAGGTCTCTCCCCATTCCAGTCCATCCTCCATATGGCCATTAAAATTATTTTCCTACTTAATAAACGCCAGTAACTCCCTATTACCTCCAGAATCAAATATAAAATCCTTTACTGTTCAAAGTCTATTATAATCTACTCTCTACTCTGATCTTTCCACTCTTCTCACATCTTACTCCTCGCCACATACTCTTTCATCCAATGACACTGTTTCCCTTGTACTCTTTGAACAAGACACTCCATCTCTTGGCCCTGGGCATTTTCTCTTGTTGCACCTCATGCCCAGAACACTCTTATTCCTCATTTCTGTCTCCTTACTTCCCTGGCCTCTTTCAAGTCCCAAGTAAAATCCCATCTACCACAGGAAGTCTTTCCTGATCCTTTTTTAACGTTATTTTTATTTTATAGACTAAAACAAACCTTTCCATAACATAGTATAATAAAAAGATCACAATCTTTCTTCATTTAGTGCTATCTCTCTGTTGACTAGTTCCTAGTTGTCCTGAATGTAGCTTACTTGTCCATATTTGTTTGCTCATCATCTCTCCTATTAGATTTCGAGCTCCTTGAAGGCCAGGACTGCACAAAGGGCCTGTGAGCTCTGTTCCTCGAGCTTGAAACTCTCTTACTTCGAGCCAGGACACTGGAGTCTTCAGGAGTTTAGAATAAAGAATGTTGAGGACTTGGATTCAAGTCTTCATAGGACTTCTGCTATTTACCATCTCTGTTACTTTCTGCCATTTCCCTTCTCTGAGTCTCAGTTTCTTCACCTGTAAAATGATCAGGCTTATCCAAGGATCATTGGCTTCAATATTGAAAGGAATTACAGAGGCATCTAGACCAACTCCATTATTTTAAAGAAGAGGAAACTGAAAAAAAATTTTAAAAAGAGAAGAGGAAACTGAGACTCAGAAGCTCAAGTGACCAGCTAGATGGCACAGTGCTGAAGACAGTTCAAATCTTGTTTCAGACACTTACTAGCTGTGCAGCCCTGGGCAAATCACTTAAATTTTCTCTGCTTTGGTTTCCTTGTCTATAGAATGGGGAAAATGTTAGCACCTATCTCACAGGGTTGTTGTCGGGTTCAAGAAAATAATATCTAAAGTGCTTTGCAAATCCTTGAGAGCTATAGAAATGCTATGGTAGGGAGTCTATTACTTGCCCAAGGTTGAAGAAGTAATAATCGTACAAGGCATCCATGATTTCATGATCCAATCTCTAGTCCGTACTTGGAGAAACCAAAAGGAAGAGGATGATGTGGTTAGCTGAGCATGACGGCTTACAAGTGATGGATAGACTGGGCATTGATGAAGGATCTGTGAAATTTAGCAGGTTTCCTAGGTGGAGAAAGAAAGTAATTTTGCCACAGTTTCCAGGCCGCAAGATCACAAGTTGTCCTTGAGTTTTTTGGTTTTTTTCAAGATCAGATTTCCTTACTTCTCCCAGGCTGGAAGTGCAGTGGGTACTCACAGACTCTATCCCCTAACTGGAGCACAGAAGCTTCATTTGTGACCTGGATCATTTTGTCCTTCTTTAGGCTGCCTGGTGTCCCCTGGATCTTGGAGGCTCCCAGATTTAGTGAAGGCTCCTGATTTGCTTATGTCCTATTGTATCTCAGAACTCTTCAATTTAAGTGATCCACCATGCTCAACTTCCCCCAGGAGCAAGAATTATAAGTATGTGCCACGATGCTTGGCTTGAGACTATTTATATCCTCAGCCTCAGCTTATCCAGCAATCGAATGGACGTAACTTTGTAGACCAATGGGCTCACTTATGTAAAAACGTTCACAAGTGTTTGGATTGGAACTGGTGTATGAGTATGAGTGCATACTGTGGAATTATTGCTAGAGGAAGTGTTAAAAAAACCATAATATTAGGCTTTCAAGGGAAGGCTCCTATTACTTTATGCTGGCATGAGGACTCTGGCATTGAATGCCATATACATTTGTTCAACACATACTGTTGTTTAGGTAAGGACTGGGCATGGGCAACAGACCAAACCCTTAATTTTTCTCAGTCTGCTCTCATCTTTAAAGCAGCTAGAAAGGGAACTACATAAAATCTGACTTTAGAGAAGACTTTAATTAAATATATTTCCAACTTCTCTTTTTTTAGTATATTTTATTCCTTCCAATCACATGTAAAGATAGTTTTCAACATCCATTTTTATAAGATTTTGAGTTCCAAATTTTTTCTCTCTCCTCCCAAAGATGGCACACAATCCAATCTAGATTGTACATGTGCAATCATGTAAACATATTTTCACATTAGTCATGTTGTATTTCCAAGTTGTCTAAGAGACATTTGAGGCTCTTAATAAAGTGTGTGAAAACAACCATAACCTCTTCATTGCTTTCTTGCGAAATCTATTCCATCCTTATTCTTGGAATCCAAAATCTTAATACTGTCTCTGATAGAAAACAATTTCTTGCTTATTTCAACCAAGTGAGTAGAGGATGCTTAAAAGCCTGATATGCCATTTTTAGATTCACACTAACAGTATACAGGCACAATCTTTGGGGCCCTGGGCTGGGTGACCAAGGCACTGAAAGGCCCAGAGACCAGAGGTTCTCACCCATCCTCATTCTGCTTTGAGAACATCCCTGCTTGGGCCAGAATCCAGAGGTCACTGATTGCAAGAACAATTTGGACCACGGAAGGACTGTGATGATGATGGAAAAACGAAAAGCATAGAGTGGTGGCTACCTAACTCAGTTTCTTCATCTGTAAACTGAAGATATTGGACCAAGTGATCTACAAGGAGTTTTCCAGCATGGACAGCCATGAATCCTTGAAGTTTTCCATTGAATTATCCTGATATTCTTAAGACACCACAGCATCTCAGGTACATTTTCCCTCTTCCTCCCTTTTCTCAGTACCCTTCTGAATTCCATCTCCTAACCCTTGCTTCCTATTCAAATGTTTGGCATGAAATCCCTTGTTTGGCATTTAAGACCCTTCACACAGCCTTTTCCCACTTTTCCAGTTTTCTTGCAATACATTTCCCTCCATATACCCTATGATTCGGGAACTTTGAACTTCTTGCTGTTCCTTCCCTCCATCTCCTGACTTGGGGCATTCTCACTGATTGTTCCCATGCCTGGAATATTCTCTCCTTTGTGGTCACCTCCTGGCCTCCCTGGCTTCCTTCTAGACTCAGCTCAAGTTTCACCTTCTGCAAAAGGCCTTTCCCAATTCTGTCCTTCCTCCCTAGTAGTACCTTCCCTTTGAGATCAACTTAGTTTTATACTGTATACATCTTGTATGTACAATTTCACACTGTATACATCTCGTATGTGTGATTTCTGTACTGTATATATTATGCACATACAATTTTATATTGTATATATCATGTATGTACAATTTTATACTGTACATATGTTGTATATACAATTTCTATACTGTATATATTATGTATGCACAATTTGTATACTGTATATCCTGTGTGTATAGTTTTATACTGTATGCATCTTGTATGTAAAATTTTGTATCTTGTATGTACAATTTTATATTGTGTACATCTTGCACATACAATTTTATACTGTATACCTCTTGCTCAGATTATTTTATACTGTACACATCTTACACAGACTATTTTATACTGTATACATCTTGCATATACTGTATACATCTTGAATGTACACTTTTATACTGTGTACAACTTGAATATACAATTTTTTTCACATTGTCTCTTCCATTAGAATGGGAGAGCCTGGATGGTAGGACCCATACTTTTTGTCTTTTTTTGTAACCCCAATGCTTAGCACAATGCCTGAAACACAATAAGCATTTAATAAAATACTCAACTGACTGACTGATGAAGCTTTATCTGGAGGTCACTAGAAGCTTTAGGCCAAGAAAGGGAATTAATGTGTACGGGGGTCACACAGATAAGAAGAATATCCAAGATTCAAATCCAGGTTCTCTGACCACCTCCTCAGTGAAATGACCAACCAGCGAGTCAATAAACATTGATTACATACCTGCTATGTGCTATGTCCAAAGCCCAAATGCTATTCTAAATTTTTGTGGATTAATTTTATATCTGGGCAGCAGATATTGGGCCCTGGTGCTATCCATAATGATGTTCTAATTATTGGGGACTAAGTAATTACTAATCCTTAAGCACATTTGGGTTTACTAGCAGAGGGATTGGTCATCTGGTAGTTTATAAAAGATAGTGATTTTCTGGTATGTCATTTTAACTACATAATCATATCTTTCTATATGCCTGATAGATCCTAAATTCATGTTTTACAGTTTCCATCACTTCATTGCCTAATCTGTGTTGATCAATAAGTCTGTGTGTTTTAAAGATAACTTTTGTTTCTATAAACAAATCTGTATGGTTCTGTCATTTGTTTGCTATTTGTAGCTTGGTAGAGCAGCAGATAGAGTGTTGGACTTAGAGTCTGGAAGACCTGAGTTCAAATCCCATCTCGGATACTTACTATCTGTGTGACCCTAAATAAGTCATTTACACCCTGATTACCTCAGTTTCCTCATCTGCAAAATGGGGGTAATAATAGCACCCATTTCTCAGGATTGTTGTTATTACTTGTTCTCAGGGGTTCTTAATGATTTTTTTTTCTCTTCAACCCCTTGGGCAGTCTAGGGAAGCCTATGGACCCCTTCTCTGAATTATGTTTTTAAATATGTACAATAGAATATATAAGATTATAGAGAAAGTCAATTACATTGAAATATAGTCATCAAAATATTTTAAAAAGCAAGCTCATGAACTTAAGAACTCGTCCTATACGTTATTGGGTGTTTTAAATAGAGACTAGTTTTTCACGTGTGCATCAAATATTCTAATGTTTTTTTCCTAAGCTTGGATATATTGATCATTATTATTATTAAGTCTAGTCCTGTAATTTCACTTAGTGAAGAGAGCTGTCCATGTGGAAACTCCCTTCACCAATGCAGATGCCATCTCTCTGTAAATTATAGTCTTAGAGAGCTGCTCAGGACATTGTGTGTTGAAATGACTCCTGCTTTGAACATAGACCTTCCTAACTCCTAGGCTGGTCCTCTATCTATTATTTCATGCTGCCGTCTGTGTTGCCTAACTCTCCACTAGTGGCCAGATGTTTCAAGGCACAGTATCTGAGGTGGATGGTACCCCTTCCTAAAAACACATTCCCAATACGCACATCAGGAGCTTGTTCTCCTCCCAGCCCCTACCCCAACAATTCCATAAACCCTTCTGTGGGCAAATGTCTGACTCGCCTTCCTCTTTACAGTAACATTTTTCTATCACCCTCAGCCCCAGCTGCCCCAAAGCCACCAGCAGATGTTTTCTTTTGGTGGGGTGAGGAAAAAAGAAAGCCTTTCTTCCAGGTTCATGTTATGTTTTAGAGTTTGCAGATTTTATGAGAATAGGCTTTGTGGTTGGGAATAACTGGTAGTTTGGAAAATTTGAATGTCTTAGCCTTGCCATTGCTTGGGGCCTTCCAACACACAGCCTTGAATAAAGGTGTTTGATCCAACATCTCTGCCTTCTTCCTCCACCCCCATCCCAAACTCGAAGCATTCATTCTCTGGGTGAGAAGACAGCAGAATGAAATATAGGACCTTGAAGTAGCCAGCATACATACATGCCTTGGGGTCCACTTCCTGAGTGGTGCTGGTAGTCACAGCTTCCATATTGACAGGGCACTTCCTGACTGCAGTAAAGTGCATTGCCCACATCGGCTTTATGTTTCTTCAGTGGCACAGATGTAAAGCAGAAAAGGATGGGTCATCTTTATTTTATGATCTCTGAGCTATAGTTCGGGTGCATGGGCAACAAAGGTTCTTTCTTGGGTCTCAGCTGCAGCCATTGCAAAGACATTGGCAGGCGAGTAAAGGGTGAGATTGAAAAACTTGGTGGCTTTCTCATTAGTCCAGTCTTCTTCCCAGACTGGTGGGCTCCCCTGCCTAACAGGGAGACAAGCTCCAGACCAGTCTGGTGAGACTAGTGAGACGAGTATTCTTCACCTTTCCATCACGCAACTGTCTTGGAATTAGCACCATCTTTTCTGGACTAGCAGGATGTTGAACCAGTTGTACAGACCATCATCTCTGCGGCAGCGATGCCAGGCCTGAGGGTCATTGTTACTTAAGGTTGCCTAGCAGCTGAATACCACCAGCCAGAAGCAGGTGCTTGGGAGATTAGGAAGGAAGGATGATGAGACTCACACGTAATTGGAAAAAATGATGCTTGAGAAGAAGAAAACGCCAGGTGGTAGCTTTATGAAAAGCAGTTGCCTGAGCCACCAACATACCAGCAATTTTCTAGCTGCCCTCTACTGATCCTGAGTCATTTCAGTATAATGTGAAGCCACTGCTTCTCAACAGCAGAGAAGTGTGCTTTACTAAAATCAATGTAGGCAGCTCCCAGGATGGAAATTCCTCTCTTTGAAACATATCTGTAACTCATAATCTTACTGGAGACACTCAAAGTTGAAGTGACCAGGGCCACACAATTAGTATGTGCAGGAGGCAGGGCTTAAACCCAAGTCTTCCTGGCTCCAAGGCTGTTACATTATGCTGACCCTTGTGTCCCACAAAGGATGATGATGTAAGCCTCTGGAAGGCAGAGAACCTGTACCTAATTAAGGTATGTACATTGGGGTTTTTTAAGACATAATACTATTGCACACTCAGTAGACAACAGTATAGTGTAAACATAACTTTTATATGCACTGGGAAACCAAAAAATTCACGTGACTTGCTTTATTACAATATCCACTTTGTTGCGGTGGTCTGGCAGCAAACCCACATCTCCAAGGTATGCCTGTAATCAAGAGATTTGAACCAAAGAGAAATGGAGAGAGAGAAAAGGGCCTACATATAACCAAATTAGATACCATTCAAAGATGCTACAGTGAGGGAGAAATCTAATGCTTCTTTTCTCAATCCTTGGCCTCCTTGACCCCTCTTTAGCCTCTGACACTTTGATCAGCCTCTTCTCCTGGATCCTCTCTTTTCTCTCTGGTTTTCATGATGCTGCTCCCTTCTGGTTCTCCTACTACCTGTCTGATCCAGAATTCTCAGTCTCCTTTGTTGGATATTCATTGAGATCATGACCGCTACTGATGAATATCTCCCAAAGCCTCTGCTGTAGGTCTGCTTCTCAATTTCTCAAAAAACTATTTCATTTAGTAATCTTAACAGCTCTCATGGATGCAATTATAGTTTCTATGTTGATGATTTCCAGATTTACATAAGAGGTGTTTAATAAGTGCTTATTGACTGACATCAGTAAATCCTGATGCTCACAGTTTAAATAATAATCAGGAGGAACTCCTAAAACAGATAGGCAAACTTGACTTCTAGGCATGACTGAGACTTGGTGACACTCATGACTGAAGATATAACTCTGGATGGCTATACCTTCGTCAAAAGGCACAGGATATGTAAAGGGAAGGGTGATATGTTTACATGTTCTACTCATGTAAGGAAACCCAGGAATGAGAATGAGGAAGCAGAGCTATCTGGAAAACTGTAGGACAGTGGGCATGACTATGATTTCTGGGGAAATTCTAGAATGTTCCATTAAAGAAATGCTTAGTACATGTCTAGAAGAGAAAGCAATGATTTCAAGCAGCTATGATGGCTCTGAAGAAAAGATCATAAGAGAGTTGCTTATTTCATATTTTGATAGCATTATTAAGTAATTAGATCAAGGAAGGGGGAGGTGCTGTGGATCTAGTTTGCCTAAATTTTAGCCAAGCATTTGATCTTAGTATCAGGAATAGTATCTCATACTATTCAAGTGGGAAAAAAATGGCAAGATGTGGACTAAATAAAAACAAACTAGATGGACACACAATTAGTCGAATGGCTAAATCCAAAGAGCTGCCATTAATGGTTCGCTATCACCAGGGCAGGAGGAGGAGTGCGTTATCATAGGGATCTGTGCTTGGCTGGCCCTATGCTATTTTAAATTTTTATCAGTGACTGGGATAAAGGTACAGATTGCATACTCATTAAATTTATGGATGACACAGAAGTAGGAAGGTAGTTAATGCACTGGATGACAGTCAGGATCAAAAAAGATTTGGCTGGCTAGACCTTTGGACCAGACCCAATAAGATGAAATTTAGTTGGGATAAATGTAAAGTTTTACCCTTGGGTTCAAAAAATCATCTCCACAAATACAAGATGGAGGTGTTGTGGTTAGATAGCAGTTTGTCCAAAGAAGCTACAGGAGGGTAGAGGGTGAGGGAGTATTAAATTCAAGCTCAGTATGATTCAGTGATGTGATGTGGAAGGCAAAACAGCTAATGTGATCTTGGACTGCAATAGGAAAGGCATAGGCTTTAGGAATAAGCTGATGATATACCTCTGCACAATGCCCTGGTCAGACCACCTCTCCAGTATTGTTAGTCATTCAGAGTGTTTGTTATGAGCCATTGATAGAGAGCATTGATGGAGAGCATCCAGAGATGCTGAACCAAGATACCGAAGGACTTGAATCTATATCAAAAGAAGATTGGTTGACGTAACCAAGGAGGGAGGGCAATGTTTAACTTGGAGAAAAGAAAACTCAGGGGAGATGCATTGGCTATGTCCAAGTATTTGAAGGGTTGTGGTGGAAGACAGATTGGACTTGTTCTCTTTGGCCCCAGAAGAACCAGGAGTAATGGGTGGAAGTTGTAAAGGGAAAAAATTTGGGCTTGTTGTCAGGAAAAAAACCTTCCAATTTCCCAACAATTAGTTCTGTCCAAAAGTGCAATGAGCTGCCTGAGGATGTGATAGGTTCTTTCTCACTGAAGATCTTTAAGCAGATTCTACACAACCAGATGCTGAGTATGTTGTAATATGGATTCCTTTTGGGGTACAGATTAGACTAGATGGTCACTGAAGACCTTTCCAACTCAAAAAAGTCTGTGGTTATGATTTTCTTTGTAGGACCGTGAATGTGATTCAAGTATTTGGGAATGGGGGAGCTGCTCCCGTCCCTGTTCCCAACTAGACTTCACCTTGAAGGTCACGATTCTTTTGATTAGTGAAGCATTTCAGGAGAGTGAGAGTTGTTTTGTTGTTGTTTTGCTTTTAAAAGTCTGTGGCTTTTCAGTATCCTTCCTGAAAACTATCCGTCATGAAATGTAGCAGTACATGGAACATAGAGTCTTTTGCCTATTACAGTGAGTTGGAATTCCCGTTTTGGTATTGGCAGCCCAGATTCCAAGTGTCTAGGAAGTTGGAGAGGAGGATTAGAGCAACGTCCAAAGGAAACTGAAGAATATGCCAGTTCTTTTGTTTATAATGTAAAAATAAGTTGAGTACATTAAAAGGTATTATTGAGGGAGCAAAGACCTACCATATATTATTTTAATGTTACAAACCCTTCCTAAGTGAGGTGTCCTCACCAAATGTGGACAACCACTCTACCACCCAGATTACATGCTCCAAGTTACTGGAAGCCCTTTGCCACAAGAATCCAAAGGAACTGATTATTTTTAAGAAAATAAATGGCGATAGAGGAACATCCTATCAAAATACATAACCTCAAACCACAATGGAGAAGTTTCCTGAAAGAAATTCAGTGTCTCATGACCACCTGGTTATTTTCCTGCTTACTTTAGGGGTTTCAAGGGCCCCCTGGGGACTTTGCAAGATTTTTTTTTAGGAAGGGGGGGATTAAAGCTATAGAGGAGGTGAGCAGTACTCTGAACCCTGAAATATGATTCCAGGCATAGAGTTCTTCATCTCTACCATTTTGGGGAAAGGATGGATTTTTAAAAATCATAACCATTTACGAACATTGTAAAAAACAGAACACCCACCTTATAACCATCTCCTTGACATTCACTTTAATGGACTGAGTTCTGACATGACAATCCTAAAGTCTGGAATCAAGGACCTTGGAATTCTCTATAAAAATATGCTGAAGCAAAGAAAATACCAAGAGCCAGCCTCCCCCTCCCCGCCCCCCATAAAAACATGAGCAAAATAGAAGGTACATGTGATTAACCTGTCACCAGAATTGGAAAACCTCGAGGTTTCATTCCGCATGAATTAAGTGCTAGAGGCTTTGGAAAAAAATAATTCCCTTCAGTCCTTTTATTAAGAGAAACAAGAGGGAAATTTGGTGCACTGTTTCGAAATCAAGGTAAAGAAAAAAGAGCACAATGGGTCATGGTTATGAATGGATCATGTGAAAGATGGTCAATGGACAATGAAACTGGAGCAAATAAGGGGAAAACCAAACCAAATTAGCCCATGGCCCGAGAAAGAGGACGCGTCCAGGAAGAGAGTGAAGCAGGCAAGTTTGATGACCTGGAAAAGAAAAGAGGAACCTAGAAGAAAAAAATCCAATTTTATAGTAGAGAATGAGCACTGAATGGACATAGTATATACACCTCACTGAACTAGAGCCTACAATAAGGTAAGTTTGACTGCCTTCAAACTTATACAGAAACAGGAGATTTCAGGCTAAGGTCAATCCCAATAATTTTGCGTGTTTGTGTTCAGGTGAACTTTATCATAGCTTTCCAGGCAAAGGGATAGGAAAACCAGAGGTCAATAGAATATTATGCCCAATTGAGCCTAAATTGCATTAAACATTTTTTGTAACAATTTCTTTTAATTTATCCCCAAACTATTTAAATGTGCAGAATTCTTTTTTAAATTATTTTTATTTTTAGTTTACAATATTCAGTTCCACAGGTTTCTGGGCTCCAAAATTTCTCTCCCTCTCTCTCCTGCTCCCTCCCCCCGCCCAGATGACATGTAATCCAGTGTAGGTTCTATATCTACCTTCGCATTGAACTTATTTACATAATAGTCCAGTTGTAAAGAAGAATTATAACCAATGGAATGAATCATGAGAATGGAGAAACAAAACCAAAAAAGCAGGGAAAGAGAGGGAGAAGGAGAGGAAGAGGGGGAGAGAGAGAGCAAATAGTTTGCCTCCATCTGCATTCAGACTCCATAAGTCTAAGAAAACATTTTTTGAGCAGTAGCAGGAACATGCGTTTGGAGTCAGTGGATCTGAGTTTGATTTTTAGTTTTGCTTCTTACTCAGTATTTCCTGAGGGCTGCAGTTTTATCATGTGTAAAACAAAAAGGTGAGGCTAGATAAATCTTAGGGCAGTTAGGTGGCACAACGGATACAGTGCCAGGCCTAGAGTCAGAAAGACTTATCTTCCTGAGTTCAAATCTGGCCTGTCTGTGTGACCCTGGGCAAGTCACTTAACTCACTTTGCTTCAGTTTCCTCATCTATAAAATGAGCTGGACAAGGAAACGGCAAAACACTTCAGTATCTTTGCCAAGAAAACCCCAAATGGGGTCACAAAAAGTCAGACATAACTGAAATGACTGAATAAGATAAATTCTTTCCAGTTCTACATCCTATGATCCCATCAGTTTGTATCCCAGATTATTCAGTTAGCCCCTTTTGTGCCTCAATTTTATTTTTACAAATCTAGACAACCTTAAAGAAAAAAATTGGAAAGATATAGGTTAGGCAATATTACATTTAGGTAGACTCAGAACTAGCTGAATGTCTCGACCTCAAAAGCGACAAGCATTATTTATTATCTCACTTAGGATCAGAGGTTTGGAGCTAGAAGGAATGGCAGAAATCATCTCATCCAAGTGCCTCATTTTACACTTGAATAAATTGAGGTGCATGGAGGTCTTATGCTTGCACATTAAGAATCATAGTTGGCATTTGAATCCAGATCCTCTGACTCCAAATCCAACGTTCTTTCCACTAAAGCATGATGCAATAATTTTTTGAATAATGGTTTATTTTTTTCCAATTACATGTAAAAACAACTTTTAACATTCATTTTTAAAAACAAATTTGAGCTCCAAATTCTCTCCTTCTTCCCTCCGCTGTCACCTCCCTGAGACAGTAAGCAATTTGATATAAGTTATACATATGTAGGTATACAAAATGTATTTCCATATTGGTCATGTTGAGAAAGAAAACACAGACCAAAACACCCAAGAAAAATAAAATAAAATAAAAGTATGCTTCGATCTGCATTCAGACTCCATCGGTTCTTTCTCTGGAGGTGGATAGAATTTTTCATCACAAGTGCTTCAGAATTGTCTTGAATTATTGTGTTGCTGAGAATAGCTAAGTCAATCACAGTTGATCATCATACAATATTGCTGTTACTATGTACAATGTCTCCTGGTTCTGCTCGCTTCACTTTGTATCAGTTCATGTAAGTCTTTCCAGGTTTTTCTAAAACCATCTAAGCTTGTCATTTCTTAGAGCACGATAGACATCCATCACTTTCATATACCACAACTTGTTCAGCCTTTCTGCAATTGGTGGACATCCCCTCAGTTTCCAATTCTTGGTCACCAGAAAAAGAGTTGCTAGAAATAGTTTTGTACATATAGGTCTTTTTTCTTTTTAAAAATCTCTTTGGGATATAGACCTAGTCACGGTATTGCTGGGTCAATGGGACACGAACAGCTTCATAACCCTTTGGGCATAGTTCCAAATTGCCCTCCAGAATGGTTGTATCAGTTTATAACTCCACCAATAATGAATTAGCATTCCAATTTTCCAATATCCCCTCCAACAGTTGTCATTTTCCTTTTCTGTCATACTAGCCAATCTGACAGGTATGAAGTGGTATCTCAGGGTTGTTTTAATTTGTATTTCTCTAGTCAATAGTGATTAGAGCATTTTTTCATATAACTATATATAGTTTTGATTTCTTCATCTGAAAACTGCCTGTTCATATCCCTTGACCATTTATCAATTGTCAAATGACTTATATTCTTATAAATTTGACTCAGTTATCTATATTTTTGGGAAATGAAGCCTTTATCAGAGACAGTTGTCATAAAAAATTCCCCTTTTAATCTTGGCTGCATTGATTTTATTTGTGCAAAACCTTTTAAATTTAATATGATCAAAATCGTGCATCTCATTCTCTATCTCTTCTTTGCTCATAAATTCTTACCATAACTATAGACCTGATAGGAAAACTACTCCCATGGCCTTGTAAATTGCTTATGGTATCACCCTTTCTATCCAAATCATGCACCCATTTTGACCTTACATATATGTGTGTGTATACAGTGTGCATTTATATATAAGTATATGTGCAGTGTGAGATATTGTTCTATATCTAATTCCTCCTAAACCATTTTTTAGTTTTCCCAGAAGCTTTTGTCAAACAGTGAATTCTTATCTCCACAACTTAGATCTTTGGATTTATCAATCATGAGATCACTATGGTCATTTACTATAGTGTATGATGCAATAATTTTTTGAAAATGGTTCTATTCTTGATTGGAGTGTAGAAAAATTAATGCATTATCAATTTTTCCACTGAAATTAAAGAGTTTCCTTTCAGGTTATTGTTAGGGAATTAGACTAATCTGGACTTGAGAGGAGATAGAAGTGTGATACATTTATTTGCACTGCCAGAACTTCTTAGGTTAGCCTTTCAAAAACTATTTCACCTGATGACATAAAAATCCCCAGTGAGTATTCTGTCTTGAGACACTAGCAGTTAACAGCTCTGTAACTGGATGTAGTTCACAGTGATGAGGAGAAGTAAGGCAAGCCAGAAATAATTATTACAATTGATATTTAGATAACATTTCCAGCTGGGCAAAAAACTCTATGCCCATGATCTCATTTGATCTTTACATTAACCTAGTGAGGTAAGTGTTATGAGCGCTTGTATCCCCATTTACACTAAGATTCAGGGAGGTTCCATGATTCTCTTAGGATCACACAGCAAGTAAGTCAATCTAACCCTCTACCCATGATACCAGGAGGGAGAGGAAAGAGAATGGAAGATGGAGGGAGAAATGGGAAAGAAGGAAGGAAAAGGGAGAGGGAAGGAGAGAAGGAAAGAGAAAAAAGAGTGTGAATAAGAACACTTTTGTTTCTATAGACAGAAGAGAAGGGTAGCTCTTCTACCAGACACAGAAGGATAACATCTTGAATTCTGCAAAATGCCAGTGGGCATGCCCAGCCTGGCCCTCCCTGAGCTGGAGTTTACTCTATCCCCTCATCCTGTCAATCAGGAATTTCATCAAATGGATTATGGACTCTAATGGCCAACCCCATCCCACCCCCTTAAACATTCCACCAGAAGAATTTACTTTCTCTTGATGAAAGAGAATAAGTTCACAGATCTGACTTAGGTCAGAGGGAGTTAGTTTACATAATTAAAGTTAGAAGGGAACTTGGAGGCTATCCAACCCAACCTGTAACTGAATAAAGACCCTGGCGAATTCCCCAACCTGATAAATGATCATCCTCTTTCCATCCAGTAATGGCAGTAGCACTACATCGTATTTTGGGTCCCCTCCACCCTAATTCCAGCGATTAAATTATCTTCCATATTGTTTTTCCATAGCCTGGCTTACAGTCATGCTTGCAGCTATGTAGAGAGTGTCCCAAAAGTGCTAGTACAGTTTTAAGCTTTACCACCTTAAAATTGTACTAAGGTTTTTGAATAATTCAGTACATGAGATACACATACATATAGTTCAATACTTAATGGATACATTATACACACATGGATATACATATATATATGCATATACATATACATATATAGTTCGATACATAATAGATACAGATATACATATGGGTATACATACACATATACTTAATGGATACATATACCTACATATGGGTATGTGCATATATATACATATATAGATATAGATATATAAACACACTCACATATTTCAATATTAATGGGTTACCATGGCCAAAAAATTTATTACCTGGTTGTCAGCCTACTGGTTAGGACTTATAGTCAGGCAGCTAGGTAGTGTAATGGATAGATCATTAGACTTGGAATCAGGAAGACCTGAGTTCAAATCTTGCCTCAAATACTTTCTAGCTGTTTGGCTGTAAGTCACTTAACTTTGGTCTGCTTCAGTTTCATCATCTATAAAATGGAGATGGTAATAGCATCTTCCTCCCAGGTTGTTTTGAGGTTGAAATGAGAGTTTCTAATTAAATATAAACATATTTATACATAAATGAACATGTATAACATATACCTGTATAAGTATGTATGTATATATATATACATATATGTGTGTGTAGATATGCATGTATGTGTGTATATAACGTATGGAGCACTTTGTGAACCTTAAAACACTACATAAATGCTAACAATAATGGCCCACTGGCAAGCCTTTGGGGACCCCCAGTTCCCTCACTCCATGATGAGGCAACAAAGGAGACCCTTCTTGTAATCATCTTCTCCAACCCTTTAGAGATGTGGGGAAATACGGCTTGTTTAAAAAAAAAGTCAGGGTCTTGTTTAAGGATTGTGAGAACTCATGTGTACACAAGAGATATAGCCAAGGGCGTAGTGATGCTCTATATTCTGATCGTGCAGAAGTCTCTCTTCCCTGGGTCAGAGAACAGGTCTCTAGCCTGGTGCCATTTTGCCCTGATGGAACATTCCCGATTCCTTATGAGCACTGGTAGAGAAGTGGTTTCTCTATCTAAACTGATCTGATCAGTACAAGTGTCTAGGTGAGACTACAGGGGTAATGAAATCAGAGTTGACTGATGAGGAATAGAAACCCCCAAAGGCACTAGAAAGACAAATGGAATTAAAAATATAAATGAGGTTTGTAATTAGGGTGCACTTCACATATATTATTCATTCAGTCCTCACAGCAGCTAGGTGAGTCTTAGACTCACAAAACAGCAGTTTGAAGACAACAGTAAAAGGCTGAGGTTGCTTAATCCTAGACTAGAGTGATGCCTATATGCAATTTGTGTTTGTTGGTCAAAGAAATCACTTATTTTGTGTTTGTTTCTCATGTATCCAAATTCATCCTCTACACAGCTGCTAAATTCATATTCCTAAAACATATCTGACCAGGCTCCTACCATCACTTCAAAATTTTCATTGGGTCCCTATTACCTCTGGGATAAAACACATATAAAGCCACCTGCTACAGTCTGGCTTTCCCCTGCCTTTCTAGTCTCACGCTCTCTGGTTCAAACAAATTGGCCTCTTAGCTGACCCACATACACAACCTTCCATCTCCTACCTCTTGTGTCTTTGTCCAAGTGGTCCCCTGTGTCTGGAATTCCCTCCCTTCCTAACCCTACTTCTCAGAATCCCAGCTTCCTCCAAACCACATTTCTGCTGCCGCCTCCTCCATGAAGGCCTTTCTGATGCCCTCAAGTTCTATTGCATGCTCGGACTCCTTCACTCAATTCCCCTTGCCCCTGGCCTAGAACCCAACATGCTTACAAAACCTTTTATTGGCTATTTATTTTCTGTTGTGTTACTTTTTATGAGCATTGTGTTTACTTATGCATGTGTATGTTGTATCTCCCCAGGAAAAAGTGAGATTTCTGAGAGCAGGGAGTGTTATTTGATGTACGTTGATTAATTAAGTGCCAATTGAATTGAATTAATGAAAAGTTAATAGAGCATAATGCCTTTTTGACTTCCTCCTAACCTTAGTCTAGGTTAGACATTTTATGAGAAATGATTATCTCTCTGGTATTAATAACTAATTATTGTATTAGAATCAAGGTTTTTCCCTTTTTATACTTTCTTATGCAGATATCAATCCGTGAAGGAAATGTCTCTTAGAGATTTACCCATGCCAAGATCTAATCAGACAGTAAAAGAAATTCTAAGTTTGGGCCAATGGGTGCATTCCTGATCATTGTGTTTGCTCAGAGAGGTCTAGGAAGTGTTAATTCTCCCCCTTTTCAGACAGGTAATATGGAAATTGATGTCTCTTTGACCAAGATTTGGGTACCCAAGTCACATACTCCAAGACCCTCATTGTAATATAGCCCAGCCTCTCACTGTAATATTCATTTTCTCATTAATCGTTAACCAATCAGAATTGATTGCCGCTGTCAGGAACACCTATTCCTCGAAGGGCATATAAACTGTGAGCCCACCACCATGATTGCTTTTGGTCTAAGAGAGATGGCCAAATGATGATCCTGTTATTAATAAATATGCTGGCCTTATTAATAAAATTATTAAATTACCCAGAAATTACATCACTTGAAACTTTTTAATCATCGTAGTTCCCAAACTTTTTGGTCTCTGGACCCTTTTCCCCTCTTACAAATTATTGAGACCTCACCCCAACCCCACCAAAGAGCTTGTGTTTCTGTGAGTTATTATCAATTAATATTTACTAAATTAGAAATTAATACATCTAAATATTATTATGAAAACTAGTTTTGATCTCAGAGAATTGTGTCCATCTACTTGGCCCAAGGTCACTTCATACAGACTTCCAAGGACTCAGCTGAGGATCCATCCAGGGGAATGGTCCACTCATTGCAGATTAGAGATGATGCTCGGACTCTGTGTATATCCCTTGACCAATATCTCCTCTGGAAAAGACGACATATTCTATCTAGTTGTATGCCAAAGGGGTACAAATTGGGGAAGGTACAAATGTGGAGTTTTTCATAGGACATGAATGGCTACAATAAAACTGCAAGTATCATTTTCTCTGGGAAACAAGCCAATTAACACTGATGACAACTGCTCACATCACACAAGTGTTGTGATGATGATTTCATTTGAAGACACACAAGAAAACTGAGGTCTCTAAAAGGCGTGGCAGACTCTAAAGGGCCCAGGATATACCGCATGAAATTCAATGTTTGTTAAGACAGACTCGCCTCTGCAATCCTGAACCTGGATTTCACTACAGTAGCATGACTTGATCAGTTGGTTTACCAGAAGACTAAAGGGGGGAAAAGCAGACATTCCAGAAAAAGAAATTTACAAGAGTTTTACTGGAGATGCGAGGCCAAGGGTTGGGCAAAGGTGGTAGAAGCGAATCTGGAATACAGGCAGGGCACACCAAGGAAAGTCAAGGAAGCAATCGATCTGCCCGTATTTATTGAATGTGTTTTAGAGCCAAGAGCTGTGAAGGGTCTCTGGAGGGTACCAAAAAGTACAAGATTTAGCATTGCGGGATTTTGATCTAGAAAAGGTGATACAGCTCATTGACTTCAACTGTCTCTCTTTTCCTTTTGCAGATGAGAAAGCTGACTTGCTTAAGGGCCTGAACTTGAAGTCAGCAGCTGAGCTAGGATTAGAACCTAGGTCCCACAACTCCAGTGCTCCAGTAAGGCAGCTAGATGGGGAGGTGTATCTAGTACTAGACTTGAAGTCAGGAAGATTCATGTTCAAATCCCACCTCAGATGCTAGGTACCAGCTGCATGACATGGACAAGTGATTTTTGTCTTTCTCAGCATGTTTTCTTGTCTGTAAAATGAGGATAATACTGGCACTTACTTCACAGGGTTTTTGTGAGAATCAAATGAGATACATAGAACACTATGCAAACCTTAAAATGCTAGTTAATATCATTGTCATCATCATCATCACCATCATTATTCCTATCCTAAAGCAGTCTACATTCTAGCTGGGGTAATGTCCTATACAGATAAAAAGATAACTAGTACTACGAAGTAATAGTGGCTTCACTTCACTGAATGTTATTTTCCTTATCAATAAAATGGGGATAATAATAATAAAATCTTTTTTTTAAGCCACAAAGCACCACAGAAATGTGAATAATATTGTTGTTTAGTTGTGTCTAACTCTTCATGACCCTTTTGGGGGAGTTTTCTTGGCAAAGATACTAGAGTGGTTTTACTATTTCCTTCTAGCTCATTTTACAGATGAGGAAACTGAGGCAATCATAGTTAAGTGACTTCTCCTTGTTCACATAGCTAGTAAATATCTGAGGCCAGATTGGAACTCAGGAAGATGAGTCTTCCTGACGCCCTGCTTGGTGCTCTATCCACTGTACTGACCTAGCTGGCCTGTGAACAATATTACCAATACGAAATGATTAGTTCCACACTAAGTGCCCAAGGAATTTAAAGGAGAAAAACATAAGCTTTGATAGGCTGGTCAGGGGAGATTTCCTAACAGAAGAAAGATTTGAGCTAGGCTTGAAGGGTGAAGTTAGACTTTGAGCTGTTAGGAGGGAATTCTGCATTCTAAGGGAGAGGAACTCTGATGCAAATATGTAGAGATGGGAGTGCACTGAGCTGTACTGAGCAGATTGTGTGTTGAATCAGAAAGTTCATCTCAGGGGAGTAATTGGAGATAAGGTGGTAAAAATTGTCTGGGGCCAGATTGTGGAGTCTGTGAATGCTGGGCTGAAGCATTTGGACTTTAGCCTATAAGAAGGAGAGAGTCTTAAAAGTTTAGATTTATGACCAAATGTTTTATTCTTCAAAGAGGGTAAGCCAGGATATCACATAGAACTTCCTTATGTGAAACAGACTGAGAAATGTACCTGGGGATTTGGGAGAGCTCGTTGGTCTTCTCCCCAAATAGCTCATTCTCTCTTGTATGTTTTAATTTTCCTTTTATTCATGAAAAGTTACCACTGAGGCACATCCCTAACCGAACTCATCATCTCTCCCCCTAAACCTGACCTTCCTCCCTGTGAATAACACCACCATCCTCCCAGTCACCCTGGCTTGGAAATAACCTAAGCTCATTATGTCATGGGGCAGGGACTGATTAATTTTTGTCTTTCTATGCCTAACATCTAACATGGTGTCTGGTACATAGATGGTGGTTAATAAATAAATGCATGTTGAATGAATGACTGGAAGAAATGTATTCTCCACTATACTAACCCCAACAAGTGATCATGAAAGATCTCTAGGAAAAGAAGCCCACCCACCACCTCCTGGGGTGATATACAGTGGGTATAACCAGGGGCTACAGGTTTAGCTATTCAGGGACTAGAGGGTGAGTAAGTTGTGATAACTTAAACTTTTGGCAATTCACAGGGTTGGAAGAATAAAGTAGGGAATGAAGCGAAGGCCCCTCCCCAACCTCTCTAAATACCTCTAAGGACTAGCTCTGCCACCAGGGTAACAGGCTTGGCTTCCTAGGGGGATGATCATATCATATATCCCTATGTACAGTATGTGGGACCTGATACTTAAGGAATGTGTTATAAGGACCACATAAATATAAAGAAACTTTTAATGCCTTTGCTTGTGCCTCCTGGGACAGCTGTGCTCTACATAGCCATTTGGCATTTTGAGGGACATAGTTTAGTATATTGTAGTATGAAGGCAGAATTTATGATTTCAAAGAGAATCATGTATATGTCTGAACGGTTCAGAATCACAGGATATAAGGAATTCCCTAAGTAGAAGGCAGAAGAATTAAAGCATTTATCCAAGCTCCAAAGTAGCAGACTCATGAACTGGCATCCCCATTTTGACATCTTGGTCAAAAGCTTCCAAGCCCAATAAGTCTGCCTCGCAAGAGTAACCAGGAGGCCACAGAAAAACATGATGGCATTAAACCAAATCATATTCATGCTTCTCCGCTCC
>CM053625.1:344993930-345017830 GCA_028646595.1 Phalanger gymnotis | reverse complement strand
AAGACTCCTGCCCAATGACCTTCCATAAGTTCAACAGAGGAGAGCCAGCCAACATGGTAGGAACGTTCTTAGCTTTCTCCTAGTATAAGAATGATACTAGTGAAATTCAGGGGCTGCTCATCAGTGATGTCTCACTCTTGCCACATGACTAAGTTCATTGTCTTTTTTTCCCAATCATCCATTTCTGTGATGATATCCTTTACTCCATGTCTTGTACAATTCCTTCATTATTATGTGTTTCAATCTGCTCATATTTACCATGCACCTTTCCCTCACCTTCTGTGCAATACTCTTTTAAAAAATGATTTGGAATAAAGCTTTGGAAGCTACAATATTAGAATATTCTTTGTCATACAGTATTGGTAGAATGTTAATATTAAAAAAGATAGGCTTTTGTTTCTGAGAGAAATTTGGGGTGAGAAAAGAAGCATTGCAATTTTCTGAAAGCAGTCTAACCTGCCTGTTTAATTGTTGTCATAGGGTGCTAATATTCTGGGAATATTTCAAGATGATTAGGTACTGACTTTTTTTGTAGAACTTTACATTTTTGTCCTATCCTCGGCTTTATTATATTCCTTCCTCCCTCCTCCCACCTCTCTCTTCCTCTCTCTCCCCACCCCACCTACCCATTTCACCCAATAATCTTAAAAATGTGAAATGCCAAGTATCAGGATTTTAAAATAACAGGCATGCTGCAGGGTTGCAAGTTTAAATTCTAGACCCTCAAGCAAAACTTTGCGAAGAATCTCCAGTATCCACCAACCCTAGTGCCCAGAGTGCCAAGAAACACACTGTCATGGACCCTGGAGACCATTCTTTCCTTCCAGTTTATAAACAGTCCGGAAAACTTATCTTCTCTCTTCAAAAAGTCTCTTCCCTAGGGGCCTGCATAATCCTTCAGACTGATAGTACTGCTTCCAGACTATGTGATGCCCTAGAGTACTACCCCCAGAGGTCAAGCAGCCCACCCATCTTGTGAGCCTTGACCATCTTCAGAAATCTATAAAGTTTTCCAAGCTTATAATGTTATAATGGATTAGGTTCCTCCTCCCCACCAACTCTCAAACAAGGGGGAAAAACTCAGAGTTTCTGGAGTCTGATCCATCCTCAGACCTACAATGACTCACAATACCAAAGAATGGTACTGGTTGTTCTTCTACATCATGTTACTCATTCTTAGGTCGGGCTAGGATCTTGTTATTACAGAGACTCCTTACACTGGACCCAGATGGCTCTGGAGGAGAAAGTGAGGCTGGTGACTTTGCACAGCCCTACCTCACTTAAATCCAGTTCACTTGTGTGTCATGGCATCACCTCCCTGATGTCATGGTCCTCTTCCAGAACAAAGGACAAATAGCAGCAGTAGCAGAGCAACTAGGTCTAAGAGATGTTATCTGAGAAATCTCCACTTAGTTCACAGTTTCTGCCTCCCTGTCATCTCCTTATTGTGCTGTAAGAAATGAGAAGCAGGATGATTTCAGAAAAACCTGTGAAGACTTGTGTGAAATGATTCAAAGTGAAGTGAGCAGAACCAAGAGAATGTTGTAAAAGCAATAGCAATATTGTATGATGGCATATAGTGGATGCTTAATAAATGTTTGTTTAACTTAATTGGGCAGCAAATATTTGCATTCCAGACATGGATTTGTATTCTTTGCATGTCAGTGAGTCAGCAATAATTTATCGAATTCTACCATGTGCCAGGCATTGTGCTAAATACTGGAGATACAGAAACTGAAAAGTAAAAACACAGTCCCTGCCCTTAAGAAACTTCTATTATAATAGGGATGGGGATGGGGTGGAAGACAACCTATAAATAACTGTATTCCTACAAGTTATATAATGTTTGAATTCAAGTTCAACTTGGAAGGAAAAGATTGGTAGTAGGAGGAGAGAAAAAGTGGAAAAGTCCTCCTGTAGAAGGTAGAATTTGAGCTGAGTCTTGAAGGAAGCCAGAGAAGCAGGGAGTTGGAGGTGAGGAGTGAGAGCATTCGAGGCATGGGTGAGGGGAAGGGAAGGGGACAGTCAAATACAAAGAAGTGCAGTTGGGAGATACAGCGTCATGTGTGAGGAACAGTAAGTAGGCAACTGTAGCCAGATCTCAGAATGCCTTGTGACCAAGGCCTTAAAAACGCCTTTTTTAGACTAGGTAGCCAGATTGGGGTTCCAATCTGTGCTTTTAGTAAACAACACAAGCTTCCTTAACTGTGCTGCTCTAAACAAATGAATTAGTTCTCCATTAGTTGTTGAAAACAGATCATGAAGCTACACCCAGTGATCACTGGCTTTAAGACATTGTATTAGCAACACAACTTGGTTTGCTGGAAGATGTCCTTAGCTTCCCAAATGTAGGAGATACGAGATCATAGGAATTATAGTCCCAAAGCCCTTAGCTGTCATTTAGTCCAACCTTCTCTCTTATTATAGTTGAGAAAGCTGAGACCCAGATTATTAATTATGCTAGCTAGCATTTGTATGGCACTTTAAGCAATATATAAGCAATTTAATTCTTTAATTTGGATAGCAATTTGTGAAGTGATATACATATATGTACATATGTGTGTATGTATAGACGTATATGTGTGTATATATCTTCACAACAACTTTGTGTAGTAAGTGCTATTATTATCCCCATTTTACAAATGAGAAAATTGAAGCTGAGGGTTTAATCACCCAGGATCACACAGCTAGTTAGTGACTAAGGCAGAATTCAAATTCAGGTCTTCCTGATTCTAAGTCCAAGTCTCGAGCTAAATGGCTTAGCCCAAGTGATACGGGTAGAAATAAAGTTAAGGGACTGGACTAGATAATCTCTGTACTCCATCCCAGCTCTAAAACAAATCTCCTCCCATCTCAGGATAAATCACAGAGCAGGAAAACTGAAGTCAAATCTTTTGCCTCAAAGACCAGAGCTCTTTTCTTAGAATCACATTCCAGCTCCCATTATGACATAACTCTTGGGAAGTACATTTATTCAATATCCATTCATTCGTTTATTCAACAATTATTAAATACCTGTTGTATCTGGAGTTCCATGCTAGATTCTAAAAGTTTAAATAAGCCTGACCTCTTGAAGCTTAAATCTAGTGAATATCTAAGGTGAGAAATTGAACTTAGCTATTTTTTAAGAATTCGAATAGACATTTCATAACCATTTCTCCAAGGTATTTAACTCTTTATAGGAAACCTGACCCCAAATGACTTTTCAGGAGGTAGGGGAGTGGGAGAAGCTGGGCATGAAGAGGTCAGTATAATCTGTGTCACTGCTATCCATGCTTCCCCAAAAAGAGGGGGAGAAAAGAAAATGAATCCTGGAAAGAACTGACCAGACAGATTCTACCATTGGTTTCTACTAAATATGTTTACATTGAATTCTCCAGCATTATTGGAGAACAACATCCTGGCAGATGTTGGGAATAAATCATATTTGGAACAAATGAACCTTTGATCTGGCGAGTTTCAGCAGGAACTTGCCTGCTTCCATGGAATGTCTGAGATAGAGCTTCTTAGAAAGGGCTAAGGACTTGAAAAAAAAGGAATCTGGGTTAAAAGATATCCAGCAAGCTGTGGTTTAAGACATTTTATGTTAAATTAAACTCATGTCCAATTGAGAAGAATAAGGTTTCAGGTTCAGCATAGTTGAGCCAAATTCCAGGCTCATCAACATTATATTTGCTCACCACACAAGGACCTTACTTGTTCTTCACTTTGTACATTTCTTTAGTCTATAATGACCCTATGCTCATTTGCCAAATGAAGGGACTAGGCTCTAAGGTCCCATCTTACTCTTACATTCCTTGTTCTAAACTTCTAACATTCTGTGTTCTAAGGTCCCCTTCCGGCTTTGTTTTCAGATCCTCCCAGTTGAGACGCCACTTGGTATAAGATCCTGCCATCTTTCTTTAGCTTTAAATTTGTTGTTGTTCAGTTGTTTCAGTTGTGTCTGACTCTTCATGACCCCAGTTGGGGTTTTCTTGGCAAAGGTACTAGAGTGATTTGCCATTTCCTTCTCCAGCTCCTTTTAGAGAGAGGAAACTGAAACAGAGTTAAGTGACTTGTCCAGCAAGTATCTGAAGCCAGCTTTGAACTCATGTAGATGAGTTTTTCTGCTTCCAAGTCTGGTGCTCTATCCACTGTGCCATCAGCTGCCAAGAAGAGTCACTTAGAATAATTTAAAAAAGTCAAAACATCACTAACTTTTGGAAGAGGACCAGGGAGACAAAGTTATATGACCCTATACCTGGAGTTGGAGGTCTTTGGTTCAGATTTCACCACTGATGCTACTTCTGTTACCTTGGGCAAGTCACTTAGGCTCCCTGGATATCCGTTTCCTCAAGTGTACAGTAAGGGAGTTAGAATAAATGATCTCTGAGATCACTTTTAGCTTTAGATTTATGATTCTATGACCCTAGTAATGTAATTGCTAAATCTCCTCTCATTTGATCTGAGTGGCATTCTCTTCCTCTCCCTTTTTTCCACTGGCCCTGCCTTTCCCACCAAATGAAAGGTACTAATGAGGAATATAGGCTTTAAGACCTTTATAATATGATGACTTTAAGGTTGGGCAGTGTATGGCTAATGCCCACAAACACAACCTGGAAATTGTCTCTAATTACCTGACACAGTTAATCATCATCCCCTAAAAGGTTTGTTGTTGTAACTAATCTTATATACCATTTATTGCAGCATAGTCTTCTGTTTAATTGATCTTACCACTTACTATAACATAATCCTCAAGTGCTGAAAATATGAGATGTCCTAAAAGTTTTAGTGCAATGTTATGCTTTAATAGGTTAAAACTACACTAAAACTTTTGGAATACCTGTATGCTATATATATTTTTTAAATTTAAAAATGTTTTAGTTGTGCTTTTTAAGAATGCCACTTTTATTTCTCAATAACCTTCCCCCTGCAATCTAACCCTTTCTTATAACAAATAGTTATGCAAAACAAATCAAAACAAACAAAAAACCCAAATACAACACTTTGGTCATATCTGAAAGCATATTCCTCATACCGACCCACCCTCTACCTTCCACTGGTCCTATAGTTCATACCCTGAAATGGTGCTCCCTGATTAGGGAGGGTTCACAGTATCTAGTGAGCTTCAGCCCCATCAAGCTTCAATGCTGCCATCCTCCTGCTGTGCGGTTCCCTTTCCTTCCCAATTTCCACTTCTTTCTCTGGGAACAAATTTGGAACAAGTGTGCCAGTCAATTATCCTTACTCAATATGATTTCCAAGACCAAAGCACTTCCTTGGGCACCACTCTCCTGTATGTGTTGTTTTCACCATTAGAATGTAATCTCCTTAAGGCCAGGGACTGTCTTATTTTTTAAATTTTATCTCTAGTGCTTAGCCTAGTTCTTGGCACATAGTAAGCACTTAATACATACTTTTGCATTCATCCATCTATCCATTCATCCATCCATCCATTCATCCATCCATCCATTCATCCATCCATCCATGCATTCATTCATTCATTCATTCATCCATCCATTCATTCATTCATCCCATATCCAGAGTCTATCATCTCTCTACTAAAAGAAAGAAGGTATGCCTCATTATCGGATATCGAGGGTCAAGCCTGATGTATCCAATGTATCGATCTAAGTTTTGATGTCTTTCAGTATTGTTTTCCTTTACATTATATGTATCTTCTTGGTTCTGCTTACTTCACTATGCACAGTTCATATAAATCTTCCCAAGTTTCTGTGAATTCTTCACTGTGATCATTCCTTGGGGTGCACTAATATAGTAATAATAGATAACATTTAGACAGCATTTTCTATGTGCCAGGCACTGGGCTAAACACATTACAAATATTATCTCATTTGATCCTCATAGCAATCCTGGGAGAGTTGTTATTATCCCATTTTACAGATGAGAAAACTAAGACAAATTGTGGTTAAGTGACTTGCCCAGGGTCATACAGCTAGTAAGTGTCTGAGGCTAGATTCGACTTAGTCTCTTCCTGACTCCAGGTCCTGTGCTCTATCCACTGGGCTACCTAGCTGCATGCAACATGTTCCATTGCATGCATCTCCACAATTTGTTTAGCTATTTCCCAGCTGATAGACATTCATAATTTTCCCTGGTTATTTGATACTATAGAAAGTGTTACTGGAAATATTTTGGTTTGTAGAGATTCTTTCCTTTTGTCTTTGATCTCCTCAAGGTAAATGCCCAGCGACAGTGCTATATCAAAGGATACGGTCATTTAAGTCACTTTTCTACAATAGGTCCAAATTATTTCCCAGAACAACTGGGACAATCCACAGTTCTGCCAATGTATTCATGTACCTGTTTTCCCAGAGTCCCTCTAAAATGGATTATTCTGTTCTTTTATGAAGACGATACCTATTGACCCACCATTAGTAGGATGTGTGATTTTAGGGGGTTTTTTCCAATTATAGTGAAGGCTTTGCTTTCAGACATTCAGAAGCTCCTCTCAAATCCTTTCTTTGATCAGTGAAATGCATTCACAAGACTGATGACTAGATTTAGGGGGTACAGTTTGTTACCATAGGGTGGTGCTGCCAACTTACACGTTTAGGCATAAAGTTTTGTGACCTTGGCCTCCAATTGCCATATTCTAATCAACTGATCTGATTTGAAAATGATGAGTTCTTTAAAAAGACACAGAACTTTTGTCTTCCAGTGGCCAGATGTTTCATGATATAGCATTGATTCCTGAAGCTAGGAGAATAATGAGTTCCATAAGATAATTCCCTTCAACATCCTGAAGATTATTTTCTCCCTAAAGGAAGGATATGACATAGGACTATATTGTGTCTCTTCTTTTCAGCTTCTCCACTGTCAATGGGACACTTTTATCTCAAACCTCAGTTACCCTGAAAAATTGATGGTACTTTTTATGGACTAGCAGTAGCAATGGTAACAAAATAAAAATCCCAGGGATGATATTTATGCTTGTGTTTCCTTCTCCCTTTTGTCTTTGGGTAGTCACTTATAGCTCGTCTTCTTGAATGTGGAAGGTATCTGCTACCCCTTCCCCTTTTCCTGACTTTCTGGTCTTGCTGGTCCCCAATCTGGATGTAGCCTGGGCTTGGTCTTGAAGTCCATTGCTCAGAGTTTTAACTACTAATATTTGTGCCCAGAGAAAGTAGTAGGAAATGTACCCTCACATCCTCCTTTTATGACTAGCTCTACCCATTCAGGCCTAGGCTGCTCTATCCACCTCCTCCCCCAAGGGTCCCTTATCAACTGTGGCCCTGTACTAAGACCTGCCTCCCCCTATCATCGTGCCTTCGCAACGGCCTAAAATCATGATGGGTTTCTGTTGTTTCATGAGTTCTGGGGAGGGGATGCCCAGGATCAGCAATAATGGTGACACATACTAGCCTCCCTAGCAGCGGTCTTGGGGTCTCTGTCCTTCCCATCAAGTGAATATGTTTTCTAGTTATGGTCCAATCCTGAGGAAAACATCTTAAAAACATTAAAGAATTATTGAAATGTAAATTGTCATTAGTAGGAGTTATACTAACAACAACAGCTGATTGGTTCTTTGATTTCCTGGGCACTCGGTGGTCCAAGCTAGATTAGAGATGTAAGACTCTGGTGGAGTTGGTTGATTTAAACACAGCTGTTAAAATCTTGACTCTGAAAAAGCAGCTGTTCGGCCACTGACAAGTTCCTGAACTTAGACTGCTTCCCCCCGAGGACATCAATCAACCCCTCTGGTCCAGAGCCCCATAACCATTTGGCATCATGAAACTGTTTCTTACAGCTCTGGGGATGGGCCCATGCACCATCCCGTTCCTAGAACTCTGACAGCCGGGAGGATGACGATTAACGGAGCTAATCCTGTTGGCGGAACAAGGAGATCATGATAGCTGCCTCCTGGCCAAGCAGAGCTTGACTCTGACAGCCTGTGGCATTGCATGTCTAGAGGCCATTCTCTTCCTATGAGTAGAGGCTTATGCTCTTGCCCTTTTTCACCCCACTGTCATGGGTAAATCTCTGGATCCTCTTTTCCATCTGATCAAGACTCACTCTTTCTGAATCACTGACCCTGACCCAGGGGAATCCATATCTGGACATCTTGTTACAGCCTTCCTTCTAACCTTGGCTTCCTATAACTTGAAATGACTGATCAGCCAACACTTGCCTTTTGGATTTCTCTGACTAAGACGTGCTAGGATCTGTCTGACTTGGGCCTTGTGAATAGGAATCTCTGAAGCCTCGGAGAGTGCACTGGAAAACTCAGATCCAGGAATCTGAGATCCTGTCTGTACTAGGAAACAGAGTTGGTCATTGAAGATCCTGATTCTATTCAGTTTCTATCTCTAATTTCTTTGCTGTGGCCAAGGATATGCCACTTGGGCTCCCAAGACCTCAAGCTCCTCTAGAAATTAAATAAAAATGTTTTTTCTTCGTTCCTTTCTCCACCCATCCATCCATGCACCTATCCATCCATTCATCCATTCAATAAATATTTACCAAGTAACTACTATGTGCTTGGTCCGCTATGCAAAGACAGAAATGAAACAGGCCTTGAACTGAAGGAATTTATGCAAGTAATTAAATGCAAATGATAAGTAAAATAAATACAAAATAATTATGGCCCTCCCTCACCCCCTCCCCTTAACACCAGGGGAACTCCAGAAAGACTCATCTGTGGATGGCTCTTGAGCTGAGCCTTGAATCCATGGGATTCTAAAGGGTGGAGGGCAGGGGAGAGAGCACTCCACATGTTTGGAATAGCCTCTCCAAAAGTTCAGAGAAGGGAGATGGACTGTCTTGTATAAGGAAGAGCAAGCAAGCCAGTTTGGCTTTCCTTCTCTATATCAGCCCCCCAATCCTACCCTGGAATCATGGGAAAATTAGTCAATATTTGTAAAGTCTCGGGAGATCTCTGAGGATTTGCTATAATGCTATCTTTGAAGCCCACATTTGGGGACCATTTTATACAGGAAACCAGCTGAAAGTGATATCCTTTTGGGTTTTTCAGAAATATCCAGTAGAATATAAGCTTCTTGAAGGCAGGGACTGGTAGGTTTTTCTCTTTACATCCCTAGTACTAAACTTAGTGCCTGACACATAGTAGGTACTTAAATGCTTGTTGGGTTGTTTTATTGCTGTTAAGTCATTTCAGTCATATCTGACTCTTCCTGGGGTTTTCTTGGCAAAGACACTGTAGTGCCATTTCCTTCTCCAGCTTATTTTACAAATGAGGAAATTGAGGCAAACAAGGTTAAGTGACTTGCCCAGGGTCACACAGCTAGTAAGTATCTGAGGCCAGTTTTGAACTCAGCAAGATGAGTCTTCCTGACTATCTACTTTACCACCTAGCTGCCCTTGAAATGAATCACTTCCTGTTTAGTCTCACCCTAGATCTTCCCCACTGGGTCCAAGGAATACCTTAATCTTAGAGATCATCTGGTCCAGGGATTTCTTAACCTAGGGCCCATGAACTTTTTTTTAAATTTCAATAATTGTATTTCAATATAACTGGTTTGCCGCATAATCCTATTCATTTTATCTTACACATTTAAAAATTATTATGAGAACAGGTCCATAGTATTCAACTGATTACCAAAGAGGTCCATGACATAAAAAGTTTAAGTATCCTTTTTCTAATCCAACCTCCTCCTTTTACATTTGGGGAAACTGAGGCTGAGAGGGGGAGAATGATTCACCAAAGGTCGCATGTTGTAAGTGGCAGAGCAAGTTTTCACATCTTGCTTCTCCAACTCCAAAGCCACATTTTTCTTCATTATACCAGGTCAGCTGGCCATCCTCTAATTTACTTGCTACAGCTAAGAGTATTGTAGGGAGGATCCAACATATATGTATGTGTACACATGTGTGTATAAGGGTGACAGATGATTGAGTCAATCAATCAAATGACTCCACCCTGTTCAAAGTAACTAACAAAATACTCCAGCCCTGATGTTTTTAAACAGGATGAGGACACATCTATTGAATCAATCAATCAACCACACACACACACACACACACACACACACACACACATATGTAATGGTCTATGGGGATAAGATTTAGAAGAAGTATCCATTGTATCAATTAATTCAAGGCTTTAGATTAGGGTTAAAAATTCTTGATTAACGGAGAAGTCCATATATATCTATGTAAATTATCTAGGTGTAAATGACTGAAGAGTTTGGTTCTGACAAGAGAGTTTGATTAACTTTTGCAAAAATTCCATTAAGCTTAAGCATGAAATAGAAACCCAGGGCTGGGGAACCTGTGGCCTAGAGTCCACATGTGGCCCTCTAGGCCCTCAACTGCAGCCCTTTGACTGAATCCAAACTTCACAGAACAAATCTCCTCAATAAAAGGATTTGTTCTGTAAAATTTGGACTCAGTCAAAAGGCTGCCCCCAAGGATCTAGAAGACCACATGTGACCCTGCACTAGACATTAGTTTTTTGATCTTCAACTATTCTCAGACCAAGAGAAAACACACTCCCCTTTGGGGTGTTCCTCTTGATAGACCTGGGCTGGTATGGTGGCACTGAGATTCCAGCCACAGCTTCTGAAGAAGTAGGTGTCTTTTAACACAAGCCACAGAACACCTACGTTGTTGGGAATTTGTATCACCAATGGTATGTTGAATGAGGCCCAGAAAGCTGGCATGGTCCTCTTCTATTTCTTTTGGGTGCTTTTCTCTCGGGCTTCTGCTTCTTTTCTGTGTGAGCAATCAGGGGCCTCTTCCGGAGGATCCTTTGAAAACTGGGATGTTGGGGATTTGAGTTTGAGGATTTTTGGCCATTTGTAGAGAGATTTTTTATGCAAGGTTTTTGCTGTGTAGGCAATTTTTATAAAACTCAGCTTACCACATTAGCATAATTCTATTTAATTTAATTCAGTGAGTATTTATTAAGCGTCTATTATGTACAAGGTACTGGAGACACAAAGAAAAAAAAAAGAAAAACAGTCCCTGCCCTCAAGGAACTTATATTCTCCTGTGGGAGGTTGGGGAGGGAGAGAGTATCCAAGAAGTACACAAGTAAGTATGTACACAGAGGCAGCTAGGTGGTGCCATGGACAGAGTGTCAGTCCTGGAGTCAGGAAGACATGAGTTCAAATCTTCCCTCAGACATTAACATTGGGCAAATCACTTAACACTATTTACTTCAGTTACCAGTTTCCTCAATTGTAAAATGAGCTGGAGGTTGGGGGAAAGGAGCCAGTAGATTACAAAAGATTAAAGATGAGAGATGGTAGGGATCATAGCATTATGGATGCTCTACTAAGACCTCTCTCTCTCTCTCTCTCTCTCTCTCTCTCTCTCTCTCTCTCTCTCTTACACACACACACACACACACACACACACACACACACACACACACACACACATTTTTTCAGTCCCATATTCTCACCTGGACTCTGATCCCAACTTCATAATGGATACTTCAAACTGGATGTCCCCATGAGCCCCTCAAACTCAACATGTCCCAAACAGAATTCAATATTTCCCCCTCCTAAACCCACTCTCTAGTTGAATTGGGTCAAGATTGGGAAGGTTGAAAAGTGGGACTAGGGCAGAGGTAAAGACTTTGTCATGAGGGGCGGAAGGTCTGAGGGTCACATCTTGCCGTTTGTCTTTTGTTCTAGAACAGGATCAGTGACGTCACAAGTCTGATGTCTTGACAGTGAACTGGATTGATGGGAAGCATAGGTTTAAATGAAATGAGATCTAGGGATAGGTAGAAGGATAGGCCATTAAACTGAATTGGAGAAATGTCTGAGTCTTGGTGGTGGAACCTGAGCGTGTAGAGGAGATAAACGGTATGATCGTTCCTGTGCCCACGAGGCTGAGGAGGAATGAAGGTGTAGGCCTCAGGACTGGAGAAAGCTGAAGAGCTGTGAGGTCAGGGTATTTGAGATGGGCATTAACATATATATTGAAGTTCTCAAATATAAGGGCCAAGGGTTGCCTTGGAGAGAAAGATTTGACATGATGGATTTGATATGTTTCGTATATGATTCTTCATCTGTAAAATGAAAGAGATTTGCATTAAGATCTTTTGGTTGAATCATATGATTTCAAACTGTGGTATGTGAGCCCCTTAGAATGAAATGTTGCATGACATGTTACACTCTCTGACCAACCACACACACACACACACACTGCTGGATCTTAAAAAGGTGCAACACACAGTTATCAGTAAGGCATAAGCTGTCCTGATGTCTTCCGAGACGGTGTTGGATTTCTTTTGGAAATTTTTTTAGTAAAACTATTGCAAACAATCTAAAATCCTGCCCACTCAGTTTTATTTTTTCCCTCTTTAAGTAGCCTTATTCCATAAGCCAAATAGTCCCCAAATGCTTAACTTTAAGGTTTAAAAATCTTAGTGAGATATGAAGAAGAGTCACCTTAGGAAGAAAAGGAAAACTTTGTCTTTGGGCTGTCATTTGGTGGGTAGAGGATATTCAGGGAAGATCTCTTCCCCCAAATATTTATCCTTCTGGTCTTTTATAGGGCCTGATATTCTATCATCAGAAAGTCATTCCATGGTCTTTTTTTTTGTTAGTGACCCATTAACTGCAAATATTCCAGTGTGGGCTACCGCCTTAAACTGTAATCTGCCAACAATTTAATGGACATTCACTCATTAGAATATACTAACTCTGGCAACCAATTAGAATGTACCACTTCTCAGATACCTGATATGTCTAGGATTCTAGCTGGTGCTGTTGGGAGTGGGAGGGTTCAGAAAATTCTCAGGAGGGAAGAGGAGAATGGATTGCCAAAAAGAATTTCTCTGAGGCAAATTAGGTAAGAAAGACACACAGGGGCTCTAAGTGAGAATAGACTAATCGTTGGATTTCAACGGTAGAGAGAACTGTCAATGAAGAAATTCCCTCTACATGTGCAAATTAGTGACTTCTGCACTTTACAATATTTGATTGAGTGGCTTGGGGCACTGAGAAAAAATGATTCACCCGGGGTCATGTGGCCCAAAGGTGTCAGGGTTGGACTTGAACCATCTTCTTGACTTTGGCTCCAACTCTCAATATGCAGTTGTCTCTCACATGTCCAGACCAACCAAAGGTTGAAACTTTCACCCTTGGAGAATCTTTGTTCTCAGAAGACTCGGAACCTTCCTTATAACACTTGTAATAATACAAAGTGAAGGCAGAGATCATTTGCTTTTTTCCCTTCTATCCCCAGGATCTATGCAAATAGTATATGCTCACTGATGCTTCCCAAGTTGAATTAACTTTCCCTTTTCCCCAATCCCCTATTACTTTTACTTTGTCTATCCCAAGTTTGGGTCCCACCAAGGCCAGGTATTACAAGCACCAGGTGACTTCCTGTTTTACCTGTAACAGACTAGGAATGGTTTTCACTTAGGAGGCTGAACTCGTGCCAGCATAAAAGTCAGTGAAGATGCCAGAGCTGACAGAAGGGCCAGAAGCCCTTACTGGGTTCACTGTAGAATGGACACACCATCAGTCTCTCACACACTTAGGAAAGTCCATCTCTGAGGGAGAATTTTAGGTCCCAACCAGAATGGGAGTAAGATCTACAGTATCGTTCATCTGCAGAGTAGGAATGAAGGCTCTCCAGGCTGTTTTCAAAGGGGAATTCACTCCATTTTGGGTCCCTAGAATCATCTGCAGTTTCCTGTTTGACAACAGGAGCCCATAGCCCTTTTCCTAAGTGAGAAACATTGAGCTCAAATATGTTGGCCTTTCCATAACCCTTGGTGGGTCTCACTACTCCATTTCCTCATCCTCCTTTTTTCTGAGGTCCCTCTCTATTCCCATTCAGGGCCTCTGTTCTCAATGACACGGAGCCTACAGTCCTTACATTGCTTGAATCCCTATAAAAGTTAATCCGTTATCAGCCCTTTACACTTCACATGACTTTATTAATTCAACGCCTCCTAGATCTAAGAGAAAGGGGCCGAGGGCCTGGATTTTTGGAAGGGTAGAAAAGAAAGACAAAAGAAGAAGAGAAAAGGGCCCTACTAGAGGGTGTCTACGATGCTTTTCATCTCTAACCTCAGTGGTCCATCTATAATGTTACAAAGGGAAGAGATACAGAAGCAGGCTCCCTTACTCTTCCAAGGGGTGACCATAACACATCCTACTTTATTAAATTCTCTATTGGAAGCTAACAGGATTAAGGAGGTCTCCATAGTGTGGGGCTGGTGGAGGGAGGAGGAGGGGCTGGATGAAAGTGTTTCCCTTGCAGATGGTAATTGTTTAGTGGTTGTTATCCTGTGAGGAAGTGCAGCCCTCTCCTCCACAGAAAGTTGTGGCAATAATCAACACTGGTGTTTACATTTCACATGAACTGAAGCCATCACAAGCCCCTTAAGGCTGTAAGTAAATCTTTATTCCAATCAGATAAAGGCAGAAATGATTAGGATGGAGCGCAGATTTATATTGGCTTGACAAACAAGGAAGGTACAAAAGCAGGAATTTATGCTGAAAACTAGTAACACTTTTTTTTTTTGGCAGTTCCTGGGCTTGGGTTGGACACACACAATCAATGGGGAGCTAGCAAAAAACCCAAGATGCTCCTGTAAAATCTCCAGTTCTGAGACTGATTTTTCCCCTGGGGCATCCAACATTTGCATACCCTCCTTCTTCTCCGTTGAACATGAAGTGTTTACTTACAACAGGACCCTACTGTGTCCTGGCAGGAGAAGGTGGGGGGTGGGGTGGGTAGAGAGAGCCTTGGATTTGCAGTGAGGAAGACCGAGGTGCTAATCCTGCCCCATACCCTTATCAGCTGTGTGACCCTGGCCAAGTCACCTAACCTCTGTTTGCCTCAGCTTCTTCTGCTGTGAGATGGGAATAATAACGGCACTTCCCTCTGTTGCGAGGATTAAGTAAGGTAATATTTGTAAAGTACTGGCACATAGTAGACATTTAATAGTACTTGTTTCCTCTCTTCTCATTTCTTTCCCTTCCTCCCTCTCTCCCTCCCTTCTTTCCTTCCTTCCTCCCTCCTTCCCTCCCTCTCTTCTTTTATTCCTTCCTTTGTTCTTCCTCCTCCTTCCTTCCTTCCCTCCTTCCTTCCTTCCTCCTCTTCCTTTCTTCTTTCCTCTTTCCTTCCCTTCCTCCCCTCCCTCTCTCCTTTCCCTCCTTCTCTCTCTCTCTCTTCTTTCCTTCCTTCCTTCCTTCCTTCCTTCCTTCCTTCCTTCCTTCCTTCCTTCCTCCCTCCCTCCTTCCCTATCTCTCTTATTCATTCCTTCCTTTGTTCTTCCTCCCTCCCTCCTTCCTTCTTTCCTTCCTCCTTCCCTCCCTTCCACCCTGTGTGAGGAAACGGGAGATGCTGAAAAGAGATAAATGGGCTCTCAAAACATAGTGAAAAGAACACAAGACTTGGAGTCAGAAGGCCTGAGTTGAAGTACTGTTTCCACCACTTACTGATTGTCTGATTTGGGGCAAGTCAATGAATCATTAAAGAACGCCCAGTCTGGGAGTCCTTCCTGTGTCCCCTTTGGCAGTCCGGTGAAGCTATGGGCCCCATTAGAATTATGTTTTGAAATGCATAAACAAGATATACAGGATTACAAAGGAAACCAATTGAATTTTTTTTTTAATTTACAGACTAGTTTAAGAATCTTGGAGTACAAGCCTTTCATCTTATAGCTTAGGAACTAGGGTTCCATAGAGGTAACAGTAACTGCCCTAAACCCACAAGTAATTAGCAGCTGAGCCAGGATTTCACGGACTCTAGAGGGGCCTCAGAGAGTCCCATCAGTAGCTGCACAATTGGCCTCTCACATAATGTCTCCACAAAGGTCATCCAGCTTCCACCCGAAAACCTTTACCGAGGAGGGAACCAACGACTGAAGGCATCCCGTTCCACTTTGGGCCAACTCTAACGGTCAGAAAGGCTCACTTTACATGAAGCTGAAATCTGCCTCTTTTCAATTTCTCCTCCTCATCCTTGTTCTGCCCCTGAGGACTAAACGGAACAAATGCAGTGTCTTATACTAAGCTGTCTTTTAGCTCCATGAAGAGAGCTATCCATTAATCCCCTTGCCCCTCTTTGCCAGGCTCACCAACCTCAGTTACAAAAGCCGATCATAAAGTGACATCATCTGTTTTCTCCCCATCCTCATTGCCCTCATCTGGATTCATTCCAGCTTCTTGATTTAATTCCTAAAATGGCACACCCAGGACTGAACACAATGCTCCAGGTGCTGCATAACCAGGTGAAAGTATAGTCAGATAATCGCCTTCATTATAGACTCCATTCCCCTCACAGTGTTGCTTATGAAAGCATCAGCTTTTGGCGGAGGGCTATGTAGTAACACAGTTGATTCATTTTGAGCTGGCAGGTGCCCTAAGAACTCCAGATCTTTTCCAGAGGCTTCAGATGCTTAAAAGCTATGTAATTCTGGGCAAGTCAATTAACCTCTGCCTGCCTCAGTTTCCTTAACTGTAAAATAGGGACAATAATAGGCCTGCAGTCAAGAAGACCTGAGTTCAAATCCAGCCTGAGACCCTTACTAACTGTGTGACTCAACTGTGTCACTTAACCACCATCTGCCTCGGTTTCCTTAAATGTAAAATGGGGATATTAATAGCACCTGTGGTTATGAGGATTCACTGAGAAAATGTTTGCAAGTGCTTAGCACAGTAATTGGCACAAAGTATGTACTTAAATGTTGGCCCCTTTCCTCCCCCCACCTGCCTCCCAGGGTTGTTATAAGAATCAATGATACCATGTGTGTAAGTGCCTTGTAAGCCTTTAAGTGTTTATTGGATTCTGGGGCTGCTAGGTGGCGCCGTAGTGCCAGGCCTGGAGTCAGGAAGACTCATCTTCCTGAGTTCAAATCCAGCCTCAGAAACTTACTAGCTGTATGACTCTGAGCAAGTCACTTCACCCTGTTTGCCTCAGTTTCCTCATCTGTAAAATAAGCTGGAGTAGGAAATGGTAAACCAATCCAGTATTTTTGCCAAGAAAACCCCAAATGAGGTCACAGAGAGCTGGATGGGACTGAAACACAACTAAACAAGAGTATGCAGTCATATGAGATAAGGTTGGAAAAGTAGGGAGGCCCTCCCATCGTAAATGGCCTCAAATGCCTGAGTAAGTTTGAACTTTTCCTGGCAAGCAGTAAGAAGCTTTTGAAGATTGCACAATCCGATCCATACACTAGGAACAGCAGTCAGGCAATAGTATAAACAGTGTATTGGAGATGAAAAGGCTTCAGGTTCCTCATCTATTAAATGGCTGCAACATGTGAACTGCCTTCCTCTGCCCGTGACTGGCAGGAAAGCCTGCTACAAAGCCACCCTCCAAATGTGAATGAACGTGGTTCTGCTTCTGGCCAGCTCTCACTGTTCCAAGGTACAAAAGCATCCACTGAACCAAATATCCCATTTTTTTTAGAACATTTACTCTTCGATCCTAGGATAAGAGATTGGGGGTTTCCAACAGCTTCAGGCTTTACATCTTTTTAACAGTACATACCTGGGAATAATCCATATTAAAATGGAATAAAAAAAAGCAGAGATAGTTAACAGGCAGCCACTTAAAACCATTTAGATAGCAATCTGGGAGCATTCATTCTGCTATGGTAGGATGGAAATTGGGAGGAGGGGAGACACATTTTCAGTGGCTGCTTGGGTTTGCATTCATTACACCCACTTAGGGGCCATTCATGGAAGCTAATGCCCCATTGTCCTTTGTAAAGGGCATAGCCGCCTCTGGTTTTCTCTTTAGCCCCGTGGACTTGTGAATGATTTTGGCAAAGACAAATTCTGTCAATCCTGACTACCAGTAAGCTATCTTTGTTGAAGGATGTCCATGACAGGCCAGTAGCACTGCCTTGAGAATGAGTAGACTTGGGTTCTTACTTTGACCTTACCACCCCTATGGCTTTCTGACCTTGGCCAAACCTCTTCCCTTCCCTGAGCTTCAGTTTCCTTCTTCTCAAATAAGGAAAAAGATGCCCACTGTGCCTGCTTCATCCAGTCGTTAAAAGAAAAGAAAATATGGAACAGATGCTGCGGTTAATTTGTCAATATCCTCCACTAAGGCCCTCTTCCAATGCCTCATTGTGAGGATTCAATAACTTGGTAACCGTTGGCTATGCCAATGGAACACAAACAGTGGCAGATCAGGTCAGTTCTGTCCAAGGGCTTGGATCAATCAGTAAGCATAAGTTAAGTCCCTACTAAGTGCCAGGTGCTGTGCTAGGTACTAGAGGTACAAAAAGAACCCTCAAGAAGCTTACATGCTATTGGGGGATTCGAGACGTGCGTCTAGAGCTATATCTGAAATCATCACAAAATCAACACAAAGTGATTTTAGAGAGAAAGCACTAGCAGCTAAGGCGGTCATGAATATGGAAAGTGGTGGAGTCAAGTCAACAAACATTTATTAGCCATTTGTTATGTACTAGTCTTTGTGCTGAGTTCTGGGGACACAAGGAAAGGCAAGAACAGCCCCTGCCCTCAAGGAATCCATGTTCTCATGGGGGAGATAGCATGTGAGTTATGAGGTAATACAAGATGTAGAGAAAGTAGATGGAAGGTAGTGGAGAAGGCACTGGGGGGATAGGCAGGAGGAGAGGCCTCCTGGAGAAGAAGCGGATTTGAGCTGAGTCATGGGGGAAGCCAGGAGTGAGGTGAAGAGGGAGGGCATTCCAGGCATGGGAGACAACCAGTACAAATACATGGAGTTGGGAGACGGAATGTCTTTTGTGAGAAAAGAGTAAGAAGGCTGGTGTAATTTGGATTGCAGAGAAGGTGGAGGGGATGCTGTCTTCTAAGAACTAGGCGAGGCATGTTCAGAGACTATCATCACCAAGAACTGGTTGTTTGGTGAGGATTAGCTTTGGTTACAACAACTTATGTTATTTCTGAGGCCTGGAGGGGTTGTACTATGCCTTGGGCCCCAAACAAGATGCACGGAGGAGATACCTTCACCAGTGACATGGCCTCCCCCTTCTTCTGAAGTACCAAATATACATACATATATAATATTCAAAATAGTATGTTGGAAGCATACATATATGTGTATATATAGCTATATGGATGTATATATGTTTATCTGTGCATTATGTTGAAATCATATATATGTGCTTTCAATATAATATATATATGTATGGATACATATATATATATATACATATATTTGTTGTTGTTTGGTTATTTCAGTCTTGTCCATTTTGGGGTTTTCTTGGCAAAGATGTTGGAGTGGTTTGCCATTTCTTTCTTCAGTTCATTTGACAGATGAGGAAACTGAGGCAAACAGGAGGAAGTGACTTGCCCAGGGTCACACACCTAATAAGTGTCTGAGGTGGGGTTTGAATTCAGGAAGAAGAGTCTTCCTGTTTCCAGGCCTGGTATTCTATCTGCTTTGCCACCTGGCTGCCCTATGTACATGTATATGTGTATATATAAATGCATATATAGGTATGTATGTATATGTACAATATTCTGTACATAGGTATATATATGTACAATATTCTATATATAGATTGTATATGTATGCATGTATATATGTGTGTGTGTTTATGTATCACCCGGACAACCATTGCCCGAGTCTTTCTCAACGGTCTGAGTGGGGGAGAATGCAGAAGGGGCAAAAAGCCAATAGCTGTATTTGGGGAACTGAGTCAAACTGTCTGATGCTATGGACTTTCCAGCATTGCCCGAAGTTTGTACCCTGGGTAGGGACATCTGCAGCCACACCCACAGCAGATGCTGGTGGGATAATGTCAGAGTACAGAGCATTCACCAGCCTTAGGTGATTAATATTCAGCAAAAGAGCCATGGCTTGGGTTGAAAGCACTCTCATTTGTTTCACGAGGAAATTATTTATTTGGGACATGTGATGGCCTGGGGTAATGGGACCCAGACTTTGTTTTCTTAAGCCTCTGTCAGTGGGTTGGGATGGGATGCTGATGGTCCTTGGTTCTCAGGAGGCAGTTAGGCAAGGCAGGGAGTTGAAGTTTCCTGCTTGGGTTGCTATTAGGCTATGGAATTTGTTTGAAGGAGGTGACGGGAAAATAGCTCAGGACAAGGGGCCATAAGATAGCCCTGAAGAAAGTTGTTTCGGTGCTGGGAATGTAAGTGGGGTAGCCTAGGAATGCCATTCTGGTTCTCTCCGGCTCCATACCAGTGTGCGAGAGATTGAACAACCTGCAAGTGATTAGGAGTCTTGGAGCCTGGATTCCCAGGCCGAAGTTCCCATTCCTACCAGGGTTGGTTCAGCCCCAGAGTCGCTGTGCCCTCCCCACCCCCACACTGTCATGGCTCGGTCAGCTACTGTGCTTGAGATGCTAATACCAACCCCAGGATTTTAGAACTTGGATTAGAATTGGAGAAAACCTCTCATTTATCATACTTATCACTGGTTGGACCTTTTTATGGGACACTTGGTTCAGTTTGGGAACCTGGGGCCCGAGAGAATGTGGAGAAATTTCAGAGACCCATCAAGGAGATTTAATGTTTGAAAAACTTAGGCATATGAGGAGATGAGGTTAGGAAGTAACTGAGATCATTTAGACAAGAGAAGAGAAGACTCCAGTGTGACCTGGCCTTTTGTGAGTTTATAAGCCATTATTATGATCTACAGAGGGGAAGGACAGCTGTTTTCCATCTCTACTATTGACAGGTCAAAGGAAATGGACTTAAGTTGCAGTGTGCCAGGTTCAGTTAGGTATGATGAAGAACTTCTTTATAAGGGAGGGTTATAAAATCTTTTCTGGGGGCCTTAAAAACAAGGGAGGGTTTCTTTTGTCTTTGATGGTTTAGGTAGCTCTGCCCAAGCTAGGTAATTGGACTAGATGACCTCTCCAGAACCATTCACTGCTCTGAAGCCATAGCTGCATGTTCAGTTCTCAGCAGACAATAAACAGATGGGCTGAACGTGAAATGAATGAGGACCACAGCCAAGACAGGGAAAGAGATGTTGGAATCTAATGTGGCTGGTGTCTTCACTAATGGGGTGACTGGAATGACTAATTGTTAACTAAGCCATGGAGCTGGATACTCTCTGCGAGCACTGGGGTGGGATGGGGTATGTGCTGCCTTGTTCAAGGGCAAATTTGTCATATTTTAAGAGAAATTCCCAAGCCTTCCATGTCTTCATCCTCTCCAGGCTTTCCTTCCAACTGTCTTGACTTTCTCTTCTTTGCCCCAACCTGGCAGTGCCCCTTTTTAGTTCCTTTTATGTATTGTCTTTTCTCATTAGAATGTGAGTTCCTTGAGATCAGGGACTGGCATAGTGCCTGGCACATTAAAAAAAACACTTAATAAATGCTAGCGACTTGACTCAACACAAGGCTAAATGTAACACATGGCTTTGTCCCATGGAGAGAGAAGAAAGGATTTGTGTTCAAGAATCTTCCTTCATTTATATCCCCCCTTCATTGGAAAGTAATTGCTTTCTACAAACAAGGAGTTAGAGCAACAGTGACCACGTGAGCAAGCCCTAAAAGAAATCAAAAAGAAAGCCTAGAGCTGGGGGTTGGTTGGGCTTTCCCTGGCTTATTGCTTAGTTTTATCTTGGGTATCTCTGTGTGTGTCTCTGTATATGGTGTGTGTGTGTGTGTATGTATGCATGTGTATGTGTGCATGTGTGTGTGTGTGTGTGTGTGTGTGTGTTTTGGCTACCTAAAAGAGCCTAGTGACATAGGCAGCATGAGACTAGCACCAGCAAGAAGAGAGAGAGACAGATGCAGGTAAGTGAGTGTGGGATGTTTTCTAGACCTAATGGAACCTCAACAGCTCTGATTTTCGATGTAATATTCAGTGTGACATCCAGAAGAGGATAACCAGGTGGTGATGGGACTGGAGACCTTGGATTGGCGGTCTTGGAAAGGTATATTTAGCTAATAACCTCTTAGCAATTAGAGCCGGGACAATGAAGAATGAGCTGTCTCTGGAAGTAGAATGAGTCTTATCAAGGGTAAGGGGTTACCCCTCAGTAGCAGAAGCCAGAGGACCACCTGTCAAGGACGTCGAAATATTCTAGTACTAATTCTGGGTGTCAACTTCCTGCCATATTGTTCAATTAAACATCTCTATGATAGTAGCAGCAGCAGCAGCAGCAACAACAGTAGTAGCGAGAGTAGCCGTAGTAGTAGTACTAGTAGCAATGGGAAGAAGGAGGAGGAGGAGAAGAAGAAGACATTGCATTTTATGGCACTTTAAAGTTTACAAAGTACTTTATAATAATCATCTCATTTTTTCCCACAACAATCCTAGGAGGTAAATGCTATCATTCTTCTTCTTGTTTTATAGATGAGGAATCTGAGGTAGTCAGAGATTATGTGATTTAGGCTGGATCACACAGCTAGTAATGTCTCAGGTTGGATTTGAACTCAGATCTCTCTGATTCTAGGTCCTGAGGGCTATCTACTGACTGGACTATCCCATTTTTTGTCTTTATATTCTCAGCTCTTAGCATATCGTAAGCACTTAAGAAATGCTTTTTCATTCATTCATGTTGGAAAGGGAGTTTAGGCCCAGACTGGTATATGGGGCTCTGAAGTCTCTCCCAGATCTGAGACTTTAGAATTCTGTCAAGACAGCAGATCTGTTATATGATCTCAGCTCTGTGTTAATATCACCAATAGCAGAAATTCCCATCTAGTTAAGAAGAGAAGATTAAGACATTCATTCTCTACTTTTCTTGCTGTTTTGTTAACTCCAATTGACCCCTGCATCAAACTGTCTTCTTCACCACCAATGATTGACCTCTAAGCAGGTTGGACCTTGGGCAAAATTAGCAAGATTTATTCATCTCTGTTTCCTCCATGTGACCCACGCCTCTACCCATCTGCTTCACAGGTCTCTGTCTTTCGAACTAATTCTTGGAGTCCCTACAAATCTAAAAGGAAGATGAAGGTATTAAGTGATAATGGCTTAAGGCTGGATCTTTGCCACTGCTATTTGCTTATTACTAATAGGAGCTTCTTAAAAATAGATGCAACTTCCAGACAGAATCTGAGATCACCAATAAGCATTTATTAAGCACCTACTATGGGTTAGGCATTGGGATTGTGAGGACCAGACTGAAATAGCCCCCTGTCGTCAAGGACCTTATCTTCTATCAGGGGAACAACAGGTGCAAATATAAATATGTATTAAATATTTACAAACTAAATATAAGGTAATCATGGAAATGGAAGAAGCTCTAGCAAGACTAAAATTGTAGAATGAAAGCTAGAAGTTTGGGCCAGAGGGCTTTGTCTTATGCTTTCCACATTCATACTATCAAGCTGGCATTCAATTCTTTAGTAGTGTCCAATTTTCCTGATTCTGGGGACCATATCTTGCCAATACTGTACCACTGGATTTTGTTGGCAAAGATACTGGAGTGATTTGCCATTTCCTTCTCCAGAAGATTGAGCCAAACAAGGTTAAGTGACTTGTCCAGCGTCACACAGCTAGTAAGTGTCTGAGTCTGGATTTGAACTTTGGTCTTTCTGACTCCAGACCCAGTACCCTATCCATTATACCACCTTGTTTCCAAAAAGCATGACAGACATGAAGAATTCAAAGAAACCTATATGAACTGATGCAGAGGGAAGTAAGTAGAACCAAGAGAACAGTTTACACAATGGTTGTAATAATGCAAAAGAAAACAATGAGAAAATTTATAAGACTGCAGTTATCCTTTCCACATTACAACTTTCCCCATTGTGGTGATATGTAATGACTTGGCATAAGAAATTAAATTCCATTTTGGGGGGAGTTGTATCCTAGAACAAGGGGTGGAGTGTGTTGTTAAGCAAAATTGTCTCATTAGCATGGCTTTTGTTTCTTTTGAGTGGAAGTACTTTCAGCTGTTAAGTGCTAAGCTCCAGGCCCAGGGCCCTGTCAGGTGTGAAACCTGTGTGGGTGTGGATTGGCGACTTAGGAGGGGCCAGCTCGGGAACCAATGGTCTCTGGTCATTGAGGCGGGGCTTGAGAACGCCG
>CM053625.1:344961783-344993430 GCA_028646595.1 Phalanger gymnotis | reverse complement strand
CCTAACCCGGTTTGCCTCAGTTTCCTCATCTGTCAAATGAGCTGGAGAAGGAAATGGCAAACCCCTCTAGCATCTTTGCCAAGAAAACCCCAAACGGGGTCATGCAGGAAGAGTCTGACATGATTGAAAAGAGTGAACAACAATATGGTAAACCAGTGACAGAGACAACCCAAACCCATGTTTCTGCCTCACTCTTTTTTATTCTCATGGCCTGATCAGCCCCCATCACTCCACAGCCCCGTCTGGCATGCCCTTTAGTGGCTACAGCTTCTTTCTTCTCATCTAATATCTCTTCCTTGAGCCTGAAGAACACTTGGGCCAGTGAAATCTCCCCAACCTTTTTCCGGGAACAAGATGCAAGCTTTGGAGCTACACTGAGTTATACCGATTCCTACAAAAACAACATGACTAAGGAAGGAATGTCAGGATCTAGATTTTTCTGTTAGAAAAAAACCAAACCCATTGGACAAACCTGTCACAGAAAGGAGCGACTGTAATTATCATTATTTTTAAACAACACAATGTCTTTTGTGATGTGGCGAGGTCAATACGTTGCCTCTGGAAAAGCCAAGAGATGTATCCCAGATTATCAACCATTGCTGATGAGCCCTTAGCAGCAACCTTGAATGCTCATGCATTGGCAAAATTTCTTTGCATCCATTAATTCGACAGCCATTTTAAAGTATCTGCAATATGCTACCTAGGCCACCACTGATGGGGATATTAAAAAAATTGAAACAGCCTCTATCTATGGGAAGCTTCTACTTTACTAGAGAAGCTTACCCAAGGTAGCAGAAAAAACTTTTTTTTTACAAAATCCTTATATTTTTTAACTTCCCCAGATAGGAGAAGGAAGATAGGTATCAGGTTTGAAGCCCTCAATTGTCATCTTCCCCCCAAGCCCCACTCCTTTCTTTTTCATGAATTGTTGGATTCCAAACCCTTGATACAAAGTGGGTCTTCCCACCTTCTGGTGAAAATGGTTCTTCATTTCCCTGCAGTCAGGTAGACAATACTTCAGGTCTACTTTCTTTGCTTTACTTTTTCATAGCAAGGTCTGGATTTGAGGGTCTCGATTCAAACCTGGCAATTTTTCCATTAACAGCCATCAGAGAAGTTATCAGAAGGAATCTTCACTAATGAGTCAGATATCAAATGTAATGACTGAGGGTGAGTAACTGAGTGGAATAAATCTGAGCCTTGGTTGATGAGGCTACTCTTAATGAGTCCCAATCGTGGGTTTGTAACACCCTAGGGAGTCTCCAATGATCTCAAGGGCTGTTTCCAAAGCCTAAAATAAAATTTTAAATCAAGTTTTAACAGGCTTTGATTTTAAAATAATGTATGTCATATTATCTGTTCTAGAGGAATGAAAATAGCTCTGAATTTGAAATTAGAACACTTGGCTTGGACTTTCCATTCTGAGGAGTCACCTCATCTCTCTTGGCTCCAGTTTCTTTATCTGTAAGATGAGGCATCCTTAGTTAAGACTTAAAGTTGGAAGATGCTTTAGAGATCAAGTCCAATTCAGTTCAATAAGCATTTATTATTCACTTATTAGGAACATCCTATCTGGACCTCCTTATTCAAGTCAGGTCAAAGGAGGAGATAGAAATATTGGTCGAACTGACTGTAACACAATGGAGAATCACCTTCACCAGGAAGCAGGAAACCCACTTGGTATCAAAATTTTAGAAATATGGGCCAGGCATTGTGCTAGGTTCTAGGGGAACAAAGACAAACATGAGCTAGTCCCTGCCCTTAAAACAGCTTATTTTCTTTTGGGAGAAGTGACAGATACACAGATAGGTAAATGTAAATATGATAATAACATAATATACCATAAATATAAAATACAAAGTCATTTCAATGGATGTGTGGCTAACAACTGGGGCAACCAGGATATGCATCCTTGAATTGAATCTTGAAGGAAGCTAGAGATTTCAAGAGTCTAACCTCATTTTACAGATGGGGAAGGTGAGGCCCGGAGAGCTCAATAGCTTGCCTGAGATTACACATACTAAATGGAAGAGCCAAATTTATTAGGGTTGGACTAAAAGATCTAGGGATTAAGGTCCCTTCCAGTTCCAAATCTGTGATCCAAATATTTTTGTGATTATACATGCCTGTGTTATGGGGAATGTTGTGAAATTAGAACAAACTGTAGCTGTGTAACTATGAATTTATCGGGATATCAATTTTGCTCCATCTCAGCTAACCATCCAGTTCATTTTTGTCTTTGTACCTGTAGGTAGCTGTCCACCTTCAACCGTATCACACGTGCACACCCACACCATCCAACCAATCATCCTTCCATCTATGCTTACCTCTACTTTCACATCCCCAGTCAAAAGTTGGCCGAGGATTGTAGAATAAAAAGTCATCTAATAAATATTTGCTGAATTGAATCAAAATGAGGGAACCTGAAATGAATCCTGGCTCTGCTTCTTACTAGTTCTGGGGCCTTAAGAAAATTACTTTCATGCTCTGAGCCTTGGTTTCTTTATCTGTTAAATGAAGGCTTTGAGCTGTAAGGTACTTTCCAACTCTAAATGCTTACATACATTTCAGTGCACCAAGGGCAATGTTCTATGACATATTGTTTAGGATGCTCGAACAGTCACAAATTTAGGAGATTGTAGAGACATGATAATTCATAATTATAAGTTGAGAAGATTGTTTCTAGTGGGCAAGAAGCCTTTATGCATGACCTTATGACTCAAACATCATGCACATGTCTTTGTTTTCAGATACTTTGCTGTTTCTCACCCAACCCTGTTCAAAAGCGAAATCAAGATATTCCTATCATATATGTATATTCCTTGGCAAGACTTTGTAACTTGCCTAATATTTTTCTTTAAATTTTGACTTCTGGATGAAAGAAATTTGAAGTTAAAGTAAAGGACATCCAAAATACATGTAGTTTTTGTAGACTTCCTTGGAACTGTCAAGTGCTTATCACAATTTCTCTTCTTGGGAAGCAAAGGAAGCAAGTTGGGGATGGGTGGAATGTGGATTGGTGGAGAGTAGCCTGGAAGACTGATAGATCTGGATTTCATGTGATGGGATAGTTTTCAATTCTGCTAATCTGGTCCACGGATTCTCTGGCAAAATTAGCCAAATAAACTTATCCCCTAGTTAGCACTGTTTTTAGTTAAGTTGAGTCTGAGGGTAGGTCAAACCCAATGTGAAGTGGTTAATGAGCATTTATTGAATGACCCTCCTGTACCGAACTTTTTGTGAAGTGCTATGGGGAAGAGAGATGTACAGGGCCTGGTGCCTGGTCTTAAGAAGCTAGCTGGGGAGACTCAACTAAAAGAATCACAGAATCTCAGGGCTGAAAGATGCCTCAGTGGAACAAATTGTGGCATATAAGTGTGATAGAATATTATTGGGCTGTAAGAAATGATAAAGGGGGTGATTTCAGAAAAACTTGGAAAGACTTGTATGAACTGATGCAAAGAGGAAAGCAGAAAAGTGTACATAGTAACGGCAATATCATAAAAATGATCAGTTGTGAAAGATTTAGCTACTCTGAGCAGTTCAATGGTCTGCAACAATTCTGAAGTTCCTATGATGAAAAATGCTATTTGCCTCCAGAGAGAGAACTGAGGACCTAAGTGCAGATTGAAGCGTAGATTTTTCCCTTTATTTTTCTTAGTTCCTCCCCGCCCCGCCCCTTGCAATATAGCTAATGTGGAAATATTTTGCATGACTTCATATGTGTAGTGGGCACCACATTTCTAGCCATTTCAATGGGTTATGGAGGGGTGGAGAGAGGTAAAAAAGGAAAGAAAAAGAAAGGGAAGGAGAGGAGAGGAGAGGAGAGGGAGAGGAGAGGAGAGGGAAAGGAAGAGGAGGGGAGGGGAGGAGAAGAAAAGGACAAGGAAAAGAAAAAGAAAAGGTTCTCAGAGTGTCAGCTAGTCTAAACATATGCCTTAATAAGAATCCCCTCTCAAACCCATCTGTATTAGGGGGAATGAATGAAAAAAAATTTATTACTTGTTTACTGTGTGTTAAGCTCTATGTTAAGTACTGGGGGTATAAATACAAAAGTAAAGGACAGTACGCTATACAATTTGGATAAAAACCTGCCCTCATGGAGCTTATAGTCTACTAAGAATTGGACTAAATCAGCATTTCCCAGCCCAAGCCATACCACAAATGAATAAAATAATTAAATCCTATGCTTCAGGTTTCTCTCAGATATGGGGCTTTTGTTGTTGTTCAGTCGTTCCAGTTGCATCTGACTCTTCGCAACCCCATTTGGGGTTCTTTTGGAAGAGATACTGAATTGGTTTGCCATTTCCTTCTCCAGCTCATTTTATAGGAAACTGTAAGGCAAACTGTGAGGAAACTGAGGCACACAGCTAAAGTGATTTGCCTAAGGTCATATAGCTAGTAAATGTCTAAGGCTAGATTTGAACTCAGAAAGCTGAGTCTTCCTAACTTTAGACCTGGTATTCCATCGACTTCACCACCTAGTTGCCCTATATTTTGTTACATTCTTGTTTATTTTGTCAAATATTTACCAATTACGTTTTAATCTGGTTCTGTCCACCGGTATGGGGAGTATTGAGTCTTAGGCCATGTGTTTAATAACTCTGGTTTAGACCATGGAGCAGAAGGCCTAAGGAAGGAATGAAAACAGTCTTTTGTATACTATAAGGTCTATTAGGTAAAAAATGGTTCGTCTTTGCTTTGCTTGGCCCCAAGGGTACAATTAGAACCAACAGGTAGAATTTTCCGAGGCAGATTTTAATTTGACAAGGGAAAAGCTTTTTGCCAAATGGAGCAACCTCAATCTGGAATGGGTTGCCTTCAGAGGCAATGGGTTCCCACTCACCAGGAGCCCTTAAAGAAGAAGCCGGATGACTGTAGGGCACTGGTAGAGGCTTCTCTTGGTTAGGTACTGTTTGGATGAGGTGCTTAGGGTATTCTTCCAACTTTGAGATTTCATGGTACTATAATAAGAGAATATTCATAATATAATAAGTATATACTAGGAGAGGCAGTACAATATGGCGGATAGGGAGATGAGCAGATACTAAGACAAAAGAAACAACCTCATATAATAAACAAAAGTCTTGTACTTAGAGTCAACAGGACCCAAGTCTAAATCCTGCTCCAGGCGCTTAATAGCTCTGTGACCCTGAGTAAGTCACTCAACATCGATGGGCCTCATTTTCCTCATCTATGAATTAAAATGATGGGCCTAGAGGACCTCTAAGTAGTCCCTGCTCAGCTCTCAATCTATGATCCTCTGGCTTGTTGGCCTGGCACAGGTTGGCATCAGAAGTTGATCAAGTTCATTCAGGATGGGAAGCTATGCATTTGAACTTCTAGGACCTGAAACAAATGCAGAATTGACCATGGCACCATCACTATTCTTGGAGTATTTCCATTTTTTACGGTGTGTGGCATAATGGCGCTACACATTTTCCTTTTGGGTCTTTCTGAAACATGAAGACAGAAGTGAGTGAAGGGAATCAGAGCCCAGGATGGAAAAGAGAATCCAATTTCATCAAGTTTCCTGGGCTTGATGGCTCAGGGTCTGAGGGAGGGGCCTCCTGCCCAGTGTCTCACTTTAGGTTATCTCCCCACCCCCCAAGAAGACAAAGAATGGCATGCTGGCTCTTTGTGTTTGAATGAATCACTTCATCTCCTGTGGGAAGAACCATTCCCACAATGCAGAGCCTTAGCAATAATCTGTTTAAACTCAGACATCATGGCCACCCACAGGGTCCTTGAGCAGGCGCCTTCTGAGTCTTGTTTCTTAAACAATGGCACACGACTCTTTTCTAGGATAAGCATTTTGAAGTATGTTAGGTATCTTTAGGAAAGTTTACATGGCAGGTTTTTTTTTTGAATTTTAAGAAATTTCATGAGAATGGGGAACTCTCAATGTGAAAATTCCTTCCTTCAGTATAGATCATCAACTTGTCTGTGACATATAATCTTAGAAAGTTGCTTGGTGGGGGCAGCTAGGTGGCACAGTGAGTAGAGCACCGGCCCTGGAGTCAGGAGGACCTGAGTTCAAGTGCAGCCTCAGACACTTGACACACTTACTAGCTTTGTGACCTTGGGCAAGTCACTTAACCATAATTACCCTGCCAAAAAGCAAAAAAAACCCCAAAAAAACAAAGAAAAGAAAGTTGCTTGGGTTACCACTGAGTCAAGTCAACAAGCATATCTTAAGTACTCTGAGAGTGACCAATGAGTCAAGTCAACAAGTGTTAACTAAGTGCCTAAGGAGTTCACATTCTAATGGGAAAAGATAATTATGCAAATAATTATTTGCACACAAGTTCTCTAAGAGAAAAATTAGAGGTGACCTCAAAAGAAGGCTATTAGCAGTGAGCAACCAGGAAAGACTTCTTGCAGAAGGATCTGTAGGATTTGAGCTGGGTGCTAAAGGAAGCCAGATAAGCCAGGGATCAGAAACAAGGACGGAGAGCATTTGGAGCATGAGGGACAGCCAGTGATGAAGCACAGACTCCAGGAGGGAATGTCCTGTGTGAGGAACAGCAGGCAGGAGAGTATCCCTGGCTTGCTGGGTTGTAGAATATGTGAAGGTGAAAGAAGTTACAAGAAGCCTGGGAAGGTACAGAGGAGCCAGGTTGTGAAAGGATTTAAAAGCCAAAGGATTTTGTGTTTGATCCTGGAGGTCATAGGCACTCACTAGAGGTTATGGAGTTAGGAAGTAACATGGTCAGACCTTTACTTTAGGGCAGATACCTTTGGTGACTAAGTGGAAGATGAACTAGAGCAGAGAAGACTTGAGTCAGGGGTGCCAACCAGCAAAGCTATTTATTGTAAGAGTCCACGAATGAGATGACGAAGGCTTCCCCCAGGTGAGGTCGGTGTTAGAGGAGAAAATGGGGCTTATAGAAGAGATGTTGTGAAGGTAGAATCAACAGCACTTGGAAACAGATTGGATAAGAGGGGAATGTGAGAGCGGGGAGTGAAGGAAGTGTTGCAGGTCAGGGTCACTTGGGATATTAGTGGTGTGCTTGACAATAATAAGAAAGTTAGGAAGAAGGTAGGGTTTTGGGGGAAAGATGAAGAGTTTCTTTTCATTGAGTTCTCAATGTCTATGGGAGACAATTCAATATGTCTCATAGTCGGTTGGAAACGTGAGTCTGGAGGGTAGGAGAGAAGTTATGGCTAGCTATATAGTTTGTCCTCAGCTCCCACTATTGTCAGCTGATCATGCTGCTAGGGTGCTGGTGAAAAGTCCAGATCTGCTGATTTTCACAATGTCCTCATCTGAGGCTAGACTCTTCTCCCCCAGGCTTCCATCACTAAGCTTCCAGATGAAGGAATCTTTTGGTTCCAAAGTGGCTCCTTTTTTTTTTCAAAAGCTCTAGGACATGACTAAGTTTCCTCAATCCATCCAAACACACACCCTGTTCAACATCGCTCCAGTTTATCCAGTGCCTTTCAAAGACATTCAGATTGGTCAAGAATGTTTTCACAATTCTTCTAAAACCTTTGACTGATTCAGGAGAGGTGTTCAGGCCTTGTTGACCCCCAATTCATGATTCTAATTGACTCGTTCAATCAAGAAGTCTGGAATTTCTGTAATTATTGAGGAAGGAACATAAGATGTCCTTCTTGTATATGTAAGGCAACAGCTATGGTGGTCTAGTTTCTGTAGAGCTACTCAGTTTAGAAAATGTTGACAGTCACCGCCGAGGGCCCTTCCAGCCTGCAGGTTTAGGGAAAATTAATTCCTCCCGATGCTTCTGTTATTATGTGGCACATAGATGAAGAAATGTCATCCTGATGAAATTCAAGTAGCTGTTCTTCAAGGTCCTCAGAAAAGAAAGGAAAAATCTGAGTTTGTCCTGGTGGAGGAAGCCAGACCATGCCATTTTTCCACCTTTTCCCTTCTGTCTTCATAGTAAATCATTCAGTGCTTCAGTGGGTCTGTGGTCACCTCTGCCCACCCCAGCTAGGGGATGATCTTGTGAATTTTGAGGGGTTAGAAGGCGGGCAATTCCTATAGTCTTTGGCAACAGTGCTAATAGCAGTGTCTGTACTGGTTACTGACACACACAATGAGGGCATATTAGACATACTGAAGAAAGATAGTTTCAGGATTCTGTAAGGACATTGACCCTCAGAGCCCAGGAGAGAGGTATCCTTTAGGAGAACTTCATAAGGAGTCCACAAAAGGAGAAAATGACATGTGCCCTCTACATTTTGGCCCTTTCTCCCTAGGGACCTTGTGTGTGTAAGGAGAGAGCATGCCACTGGTTTGGGGAGATGTTTTTGTAACAACTCTCCTTGTCGTACCTAAGTAAATACTCTTTCTAAAAATTCATTGACTCTGCCTGATAACCAACTGGGAAGCACAGCAATGGGGGCTCCTGAGTCACAGTACTTACAATACTAGAACACCTCACTTTCCTCATTATCTCTACAACCACGAGGAGAGCAAGAGTTAGCTTCTCTCTGGAGAACCAAACTTCCAGTGTGAGTGGAAGATGGGGAGTGAGCCTAGAGGGATGTCAAACACATGTGACCTTGGGCAAGTTTCCATAGACCTTGGTTTATACTTCTGTAAAGTGGGCTCCCTTTAGATGGTCACTGACATTGCTTCTACTCCTAGATCTATGAATCCTATGAACTCCATAAATATTGAGAAGAAGTAGCCTGATACAGAGAAAAAGGCGTTGGCTCGAAAGTCAAAAGACTTGGGTTCAAATCTCACGTTTATTATTTACTAGCTCAACTTTGCAACAACAGGCAAAAATAGGAGATGGGAGGGTGGAGATGAGGGCACAGAAGACATGTAAGACATGGCCCCGTGGGAGAGGAGCTGACCTAGGTAGAACTGAAAACACAGAAGGGACAAGTTGATGTTTTTTCTATGACACTGCAGCCTGAGCCCATGCTGTGAGCTTCCATATGTGCTGCTGTCAGATGGAGGGAGCCTGTTTAGGACATGGAATGGAATGCTCTTTCTGATTGTTTACCATTCTTGTGGCAGCCTGGGGAGTGGTGGGGAGAAACTTAAGGAGCTCCTCATTCTTTCTTCCCAATGACAGTTCTCTCTTTTGGATTTCTTGTTGGCTCTGGGGCGGCTTCTGCGTGTGATCCTGGAGCTAGTTCAAAAGACTGGAGGCTTTAGGGCCTGATCATCGAAGTGGGGAAGGGCTTGAGACCGCCCTCTGAGAACCACAGAACAGATGCCAAATTCTTGGGCATCTGATCGAACAATGGTCATGTTCTCTCCACCCATCATCTGTGCATTTTATAGGTACCTATTCCTACATATTCTTAAGTTTGGCCTGTAAATGACCAACCCTTGTGGGAACCATTAATCTTGACCTTACCAGCTTCCAGACCCTGGGCAGACATAATTTTTCCTGGACCTAAGGGAAGCTTGCTTAACTTGTGTGCTGTGTTGGTATTTCTGACTACCCTACACAGCAGAAAATTCTTTTCAGATCATATAGGCGATTCCTGCCTAAAACCACAGTCAGCTTTATTTTTTAAGAAGTCAGATTCTTTGGATTTCGGGAATTAGATGGACCCCATCCTTTCCATCTAGGCGGTAATAGAAACTGAAGCCTACAGGAGAAATAAAACATCCTGAAATAACAAAAGAATTGGGATGTGTGGTACAGATAGAGATCTGAAGTTCTTTTAGAGAGAGAGAGAGAGAGAGAGAGAGAGAGAGAGAGAGAGAGAGAGAGAGAGCTATAGAAAATATTTATTGTCTGCTTAGAGGATCCAAGGAGGTGAGTCACCTGGCAACTGGTTGTGGGTCTGGTAGCATTTGAAAGAACGAATCCCCCCATTGATGCATGAAAACCACCCTCCAACAATTGGGTGGATGGCCTCTTTGGGGCCAGGGAAAACAGACCCAGCCCTGAAAATAGAGGACATTGTCTGCAGCTGCATTTTGTAAATCCTGGGACAGTTGTGAAGTCTTACAGCCAGTCCAAACCTGGCGCTTCCCCATTGACTGCTCAATCTACTGGAACCATGGCCGAAGCAGAACTCACGTGGACTTGCCTTGGTTGAGGAGGGAGATTTCTCACACTTAGGTTCCAGTGAGAAAGCAAGGGTCCCTACCAGCATCGGAGATGGTAGTTTTTCTGTCCTCTGAGGTTACAAGTAGTCATTTAAAAATATATTCTTTTTAAAAAAGGTCTTGACTTATTACCATCCTTGTTCTGAAACTTTATTATCTTCTTTGCTTCTGAACCTCCAAAGGCTCCTTCTCCCTGACTCTCACTTTTTGGTAAAGATCTCTGGTATTCACATAAGCCACAATTTCCTCATCTATAAAACAGGGATAATTATATTTACATGGTCTACCTCAGTGGGTTGTTATAAGGAGAGACTGTCATAAACCCTAAAGGGTGATCCAAATGTGAGCTCGTGTTACTCACAGGCATCTTTTCTAATTTCAGTCATTTATGTTAGACAAGGCCCTGGCTTTCTTAGTCCCAGGAGTCCTGTGGTCCACAAGACCAGCTGACTATTGGCTAGCCTTGGAGATGAGTGACTATTGATAAGGAAGAAAAAGCTTAAATGAATTTTAAACATTCTCAGCAGATCTAAGGGTTCCATAAACAGATTTATAAACAGATTAAACAAAACCTCCAACAGTTTTATCTAGGGAAATTATTCAAAGTGCAATAAAACAGTAGATTTTTGGAGAAGACAGTTTATCATCATGTGGTAGTGTCGAGCAACCTTGTATCTCTAAATGCACACTCGTGTTAAGAAAGATGGATTTTTTGGCAATACTCAACTCTTTCTACAGTTGTCTGGTATATGATTCTCACAAGAAAAAAGAAACGCAGGTGTGTCCTGCTCTAAGAAAACCTATTACAGAGAAATCTGATATTATAAGTGATATGGTGAGGAATGATGCTTAAATTTACAAAAACAGATTCATCATGTCTCCTTAATATATGTATTCTCTGAGAAATAAAACACGTTCTTATGTGTAGAAGCTCCTTTGCTCTTCTCCCGGGTCTGCCCCTAACTATCCAAAGTTTACTACATCTCCATCCTCTTCTCACCGTGGAATACACCTCTGCCCCTTTGCCCCCTCCTTCCATTGGTGGGTTTCTCTTAGAACCTCCGTGTTGAGAAAGCCATGCTGACTCCTTCATGCCTCTCCCAGCTCCATTCCTGATTGTCTGACCATCTCTGTGTCATCTCTATGTATGGACCTTTCCCTACCCATCTTTTAGCTCCATTTTATGCTACCCCATTAGAACATAAGTGCTTGGAGGGCAGGCACTGTCTTTTTTTGGCTTGCATTTGTCTCACAGTGACTGGCACATAGTAAACACTTCATATATACTTGCTGATCTGACTAGAAGCTTAAATTCTACAAAATTTATTTATCCAAAGCTAGGCTAAAATAGTCTTTATCTCTCTGTTGCTCACAGTATAGTGCAGGGTTATAAGAAGCACAAAAGAACAACAAATGATGAGACATTTCCCATCTCTTGGCCAGTTAGGAGCTATGGGAGCAGAATATTGTGTATCTTTTCAGGTACGGCCATCTTATCAGTGGTTTTCTTTTGAATTTTCCTTAATAAAATTTTATTCAATAATCATTTATTAAGCACCTTCTATGTGCCAGGCATTGGGGATACAAAGACAAAGTTTAAACCATCTCCTGCCCTCAGGGAGTTTACAAAGGAAGATTCGTCAGGATGGAGGAAGAGGTACATAAGAAAATGATAAGAGTGTTAAACACAAGAGATTCATTAAAGATTTCTTAGCTTTTGTTTTTATATCATCTTAATTTCCAAATATTTCCTCCCCCTTCCATTACCCAGTCATCTTGTATAAGAGAGGAAAAAAAAAGTAGTTCTGAAAAATTAGCCAATATATCAACCAAGGTCAAGAACATGCTCCATGTTCCACACCCAGAGCCTTTGCAAAGAAAGAAGGGAGGAGCATGCTCACAGTATTTGTTTTCCACCAAATTGACAGAAAACAGGACACCCAAATGTCTTTTCTCTACTTCATGCCACCTTAGAACTCAGTGTAGGCCAGTAGGAGGAACCTTAGGAGTCCTGAGATGTGGGTTCAAACCCTGCCTCCGTTACTAGATGATCTTGGACAAGTGTCTTCCCCTCCCTGGGCCTCCGTTTCCTCCTCCATAAAATAAAGAGGTTGACTTAGATCACCTCTAAAGTCTAATTCAGCTCCAAATCTTATGATTCCATTTCCAGCAACATAAAGGCAAGAAAAAACAACCTCTTTCCAATCTTTCCTTCCTCTGGGATTATATTGTCCCTTCTGTTTCTATAAAGCTGAAAATCCAGTTCACAGACATATATTTTATCAATTTGCCCAGGAAAAAAAAAGGTGGTCTGATGGCTCCAGTGGCACTTTGTCCAAGACTGACCTGGGTTGCAGACTCAGTAACTTTTATGTGCATTCATCGGCATATTTTTACTCTTCATTGAGTTTTGTTGGTTTGTCAACTGCAGATAGCCATGTTCTCCTGCAAATTAGGGGCCAATCAGCCTCTTCCTCTTGAGTTCATTTTCCCCTTGGTGTGAAATAAAATCACTTGTGCTTAAGGGGCAGCTGGCAGAATCTCAGGGTCAGCGAGGAGCTGTCCAGCAACTGGAGTAGTGGATAGAACGCTGTCCTTCATTTACTAGCTGTGTGACCCTGGGCCAGTCACTTAACCTGCCTCAATTTCCTCACCTATAAAATGAGGGAGTTTGACTTAGTAGCTTTGAATGTCCCTTCCAGCTCTTTGGTCTTGGTTCCTGACCACAGAGGAAGGGAAGGAATAAAAGGAACATTTGGAAAGGAAAATGTATGCTTGGGCCTTGGTCAGGGTGGTTCCACACTTGGATTGCAAAAGCATCTTAGCTTGCTTTTCTGAAATTGGTTGGAGAGCTATTTTTTGTTGTTGTTCAGTCATGTTAGTCAGGTCCAACTCTTCATGATGCCATTTGGGGTTTTCTTGGCAAAGATACTGGAGTGGTTTGACATTTCTTTTTCCAGCTCATTTTACGGATGAACTGAGGCAAGCAAGGTTAAGTGACTTGCCCGGGTCACACCACTAGGAAGTGTCTGAGGTCAGATTTGAACTCAGGAAGACGAGTCTTCCTGACTTCAGGCCTGGCACTCTATCTCTTTATGGCCCCTGTGGACCACAGAACCATATGGGGTTTTTATGGCATAGAGTTTTCATGGCAAAGATACTGGAGTGGTTTGTCATTTCCTTTTCCAGCAGATTAAGGCAAACAGAGGGAAAATGACTTGCCCAGGGTCACACAGCTAGTAAGTATCTGAAGCCAGATTTAAACTCGGGTCTTCTTTACTCTAGACCCAGTGTTCTATCCACTTAGCCAATTAGACAATATTGAATTTCATAGAGGTGTGATGGATCTACAGTTTATTGACATGACACATGACATGTCCTCCCCAAACTGATTTAAATCCTTTTTGATACTCGGAGTTTTCCATTCTAGTTGTGCAGTTCCATTTCACTGAGTTGGATGCAAAGTATGAGATGCACGAGACAAGAAAGACCCAGAACCCTCTTCCCAATATCCCAACAGTCAGATATTCCTTTTCTTAGGAGATCTCTCTGTACTCTGCTGGTCAGCCCACGGTTGGAGCCAGCTCAATTGAGCAGTCCTTTTAATGATATAATTCATGTAGCATTTTATCCTCATAACATACTAATAATTAAAACCAGGTTTGTGCAGGTAAATGTTTAACAACAGCTTCTGGGTAGGGGGAGGGGCAGCAGAGTGATTTACCTACAGCACACTTTTAAGTTAAGTTTACAGCATTAACATTTTCTCCATCACTTTCTTAAGTCTAGACACTCAACAAAACAACAAATCAAACCCTGAGTTGTAGCATTGGCCAATTTCAGAAAATTGAACATTGGACTCTCAGGAGCCTGAGGGCTCTAGCATACCCCTGATTATAACTGACGTTTATAGAGCATGTTGAAGATTTCAAATAAGTCAGTCACGAAATGTTTATGAAGCACCTACTATGCACTGCACTAAGGTCTAGGAATAAAAATACAAGCAAAAAGAAAGGGAACCCCTGCCCCCAGGAAGCTTACCTTCTAATAGGGAAGACAACACAGAAAGGGAAAGTGAAAAGGGGATGGGGGAGGGTCAGGGGAGGCTGGCGGGAAATAGAAGATAACTGACCAAGGTGCTCTCCTTAAGTGGAGATTCTAGAAAGAACCAGACTAGAATCCTACTTTGTGTAGGAGTATACACACACACACACACACACACATATACATACACACACACATAGATATATGCCCCCCCCAGCTACTTTCCCCCTGCTAGCACCACCTCAACCTTCCCACCCCACCCCCACTCTGACATTGCCTTTGATCTTTTCTAGATACCAAACCAATGTCACGTGGCCTTTTCCTTGGGAATGCTGGCTCCTAACAACTACAATACCAGCTGGCATTTGTAGAGCACTTTGAGGTTTGCATGTCAGTTTACAAATATCATCTCATCTCATATCATCCTCATAATAATCCTGGGAGATTACTATTGCAGATGAGGAGACTAAGGACGAGTGCAGTGATGTGACTTGCCCACGGTTTGTCGTTCAGTTGTTTTTCAGTCGTGTCTGACTCTTCGTGACCCCCTGTTGAGGTTTTCTTGGCACAGAGACTGGAGTGGTTTTGCCATTTCCTTCTCCAGCTCTTTTTACAGATGAGGAAACTGAGGCAAACAGGGTGAAGTGACTTGCCCAGGGTCACACAGCTAGGAGTGTCTCAGGACAGATTCTAACTCAGATCTTCCTGACTCATGTCCCGGTTGTCTTTCCACTGAGCCACCTAGCTGCCCCTTGTAGTCTTTAAGGATTTAGTAGTGGTAGTATTAGACTGAATTTTTCATTAGACCTATGGGGAATGAATACACCATTGAATGTTCATCAGGGAAAACAAAAAGAAAGCCACTCACATAAGGAAAGAAAGAGTGGAATGTCTTGTTTTCTTTAAAGGAGTCTGAAGAATTCCCTGAGAGGCGGTGCGGCGAGAGTGCTAGCTTTGGCCTTAATGACTCCTGGGTTCAAATCCCACCTCTGACACCCACAAGCTATGTGACTAGGGGCAAGCTATTCAAATTCTCTGAGTTACTAGTAACTCTCACACCTATCCTCTTAACCGCTATCTGCATTGATGCAGTAAATTCTCACACCTGAAGTTCCCTAAATCATCTCTGATAGGATCAGAAATGTAGAACAGAAGGGGGCCTCTGAGGCACCTTGTCCAACCTCCCTTCATTTTTCCGAGAAGAAAAACGGGAGCCAGGGAGGTTGTCGCCTGCCCAGGGTTATACAGAGAGGGCATTTCAGAGGTGGGATTTGAATCCAGATCCTTTTACTCCAGAATCAGCATTCTTTCCAATTGCCTCATGCTGTCAGTCAACAAGCATATATTAAGCACCTACCAGTGTGCCCGTGCCAAAGGCTGTGCTTCATCACTGTGGATACAAAGAAAGAAAGAAAAAAGTTCCTGCCCTCAAGTGACTCACATTTTAATGGGAGAGAGATATACTCTTGGTTATGGATATACAAGAGATATACATACACACACCTATACAATTTAATTAAACTACCCTCAGAGTCATAAACTTCCTCTAAATGTTTCAGCTAAATGTACAAGGGACCAGGAGGCTTGGTGAGGGAAGGGGAGGAATATTGTATTTTAGCTGCCACCCTTATGCTTCAGGACAACCAGGTAGGTCACTGACCTGGAGTCTGGAGGACCTGAGTTCAAATCCGACCTCAGACACTTACTAGCTGTGTGACCCTGGGCAAGTCACTTCACCCTGTTTGCCTCAGTTTCCTCATCTGTAAATGACCTGGAGAAGGAAATGGCAAACCACTGCAGTATCTTTTCCAAGAAAACCCCAAGTGGGGGTCACGAAGAGTCATTCATGACTGAAAACAACTGAACAACACCTGTACTTCAACTGAACTCTCTTAAGGATAATACTTATGATAACTAACATTTATAAAGTGTTTTAAGATTTGCAATGTGCTTTACATAGATTTCTCATTTGGGAAAGAGATAAATTAATGAGCAACTCAGATCATATTAATGTGTTCATATTCTGAGGGGAAAAGGGTATAAAAATTCCTCGTGATTAGTTTTGTCCCTGAACTGTTTGTTTGGGAACAGCACTTCGATCCCGTGCAGATGAGTCACCCATATTGTCTGAGTCAGGCCTCCAGCAACCCAGAAGCAGTGACTTCATCTTCTCTGGGGTCAGGCACTCCAAGAGCAGGAGGCTTCCCAAGAAAAAGAAAAGAGAATGCCTCCCAGAGTAGAGATGATCTTGATTCCGATGGAATTTGCAACAACAAATTGTCCAAGCAACAACCAGGACTAGTGATGAGGACCAGAGTCTTCTGTATTTCTGGGAACGACCACGTTCATGTGCTATTCCCATTCCACAGATTCATGTAAAATGAGCAAGTCTGTGTTCCCAGTTAATTTAACACATATCAGTGCAAGCGTCTATTGCTATGTGCTAGGCTCCGTGCTTGGTGCTGAGTATAAGAAGACAAAGATGATGCGATGCCTACCCTCAAAGAGCTTGTATATTACTGGAGGAAATATGTAAAAATGTAAATAAATATAAACTTTATCTTGCTGAAATAAAACAAGGTTAATTTAAAAAAAACATATTAAGGTCATAGAAGAAAAAAAGCGATTTGATGTGTGGGTTGTGTGAGGGAATGGAGAACTAAACACTGGTGGGGGTGGGTCTGTAGTGACCTTTCTTGAAAGAAGTCCAAGAGATAATGAGTCTATCAATTTATATTTAAACTTAATTCTATTTAAATTAATGTCTACTTAAATTAAGAAAAGAAGGGCAAGTACTCATTTCTACTTTGTAAGTAAATAACTTAGAGCAGTACATTATAACTACAAAGCTTTCATATACATAATTTCTTTGGATCCTTTGAATAGAGTGGTGGACTGGGAGTGAGGAAGACTGAGTCTTGAATCTTCTTTAACTACTGTATAAGCCTGGTCACTTAACTATTCCTAGCCTCAGTTTCTTCATTTGTAAAATGGGGGTAATAATACCACCCACATCATGGGGCTGTTATGTGACTCAAACGAGGTAACATGCTTAAAGCACTCTTCGAACCTTAAATTGCTTTATAAATGCCAGCAACTATTGTTACTAGCTATCATCTCCAGTGTCTCTTGTAACAGCATCAAATTCATTTAAGTACCCAGGTATTCAGGATAGTGAGCAGGCACTGACTTAAATGAGATAGATGAAGGTGTAAGCAGACAACACCAAAGGATTGCCGAGAAACATTCTCCACTAAAGGAGATGCCGGAAGACGGAATGTTCTGGGTCAGCTCCTGCTGGGACTGAGTCCTAGGTGATGAAACTGGAAAAGCCACAGAGTCAGCGCCTGGCTCTTATAAATGAGTGTGCCTGGTGCCAAATGGGACTAAGAAGAGAAGAATGATTCTACCTTCTGTTTTTCCAACCATCTTCATCCCATCACAATAGAGGACTCCTCCCCTGGACCATGATAAGTCAGCTTTTTGTCTTATCTCTCCTGGGACTAGGCCAGCACAACCCTTTCTAAAATCACTTTGCCATGTCCCAGACAGGTAGCACAGCCCTTTCCAACACCCCTGTAGGTGTTATCTTTCCCCACCAGAATGTAAGCTCCTTGAAGGCAAAGACTATTTTGTTCGCTTTTATACGGCATTTAGCATGGTCCTTGGACTATATTAAGCATTTAGCTATCTAGGTGTCTATCCATCTGTCTATCTCTCTATCTATCTATCATCTGTCTGTCTGCCTGTCTGTCTATCTGTCCAGCATCTATCTCTTATCTATCTGTCCGTCTGACCATCCACCCTTCTCTCCATCTATCATCTGTCTCTTTATCTGTCTGTCTGTCTATCCATCTATCTGTCTGTCATCTGTCTATCCATCTGCCCATCATCTATCTATCTAGCTATCCATCTGTCTGCCTATCTATCAATCTGTCCATCATCTGTCTATCTGTCTGTTCATCTGTCCATCATCTATCTATCCACCTATCAATTTATCTGTCTATCCATCTGTCTGTCTGTTTATCTACCTATTTATCTAATCTATCTGTGTGTGTGTCTGTCTATCCATCTATCCATCCTTCTATCTATCTTGTTGTCTGACCATCTATCTATCTCTCATTCTGGACAGTTCTTTATGCCTCTGAGCTCATTGCCATTAGGGACACACTATGTGTGCATATGACATTCTGGCACCTTTTTGTGAGTAGCCTGTGTTTTAAAAATTAAGTCACTTTTATTAAGCACTCTAAGTAACTCTCTAATGTGTGCTAGAGACACTAGAGACACAAATTAAAGCAAAAAAGAGCAATCCTGCCTTCAAAGAGCTTACATTTCAATAAAGGAAGACAACACACAAAAAAGGAACTAAAAAGGTGTGTGGAAGGAATGAAAATGAAGTTCAGAAGAAGCCAGAAACACAGTTGGAAGAAGAACAAAGGCAGGTCAGCCTTGGCCCCTCCGCAAAATGGAAGGTCCAGGAGAGACTGACCAGTGGGAAAGGGGTGTTGGGAAGGCAGGTCTTGCAAGGGACATTTCACAGAAAAGGGGCTTTGGGAGCTGTAGGCTGTTCCAGGACAAGGGGACCCCAGGCACTGAAGAAAGTTCCAGGATGAAGCCGATGTGCAAGGGAATGGATTGGAAGTTCAGAGGAATTCAGGAACAGGAACAGGAAGAATGAACAAATGAGGTAACAGACATACAATCTCTTCGAAGGCAGTAAAATATTCTCAGCTTCTGTGGCTTGTTGTTATAATCATCGGTTCATACTTTACCAAGGCTCAGTTCACAAGACTCGTTCATTGTCTACGATTGGGCAATTTCTCCTGGTCTCTGGTAGAATCTGGGCATTGAATGCTGTGATGAGCTGCTAGTGGACAGAGTGCTAGAACTGGCGTCAGGAAGACCTGAGTTCAAATTTGGCCTCTGACACTTACTAGCAGAGAGGTCCTGGGCACTTAAACCTCTGTTTGCCTCAGTTTCCTCATCTGTAAAATGAGGAAAATAACAGCACCCAACTCTCAGGGCTGTTGTGAGGATCAAATGAGATAACTGTAAAGGGTTTAGCACAGTGCCTGACGTATAAAAAGTACTATATTATGTTAGCTATTTTCTTATTTTGTTAAATATTTCCCAATTACTTTGTAATCTGGTTTAGACTTCACTGGGTTGTGGGGTAGGGGGAAGGGTCAATGGCCCCGTATTTGACACTTGTGCTTTATAGATACCATGCTGCCTCTAGAATAGAATGAGTATAAGATAATCTAGTGTAGCAGAGGCATCTTGATACAGTGGATCAAGAGCAAAGGTTATGATTAAGATGACATGGGTTCAAATCTTGCCTCTGATACACAATACTTGGGTGTGACTATGGAAAAGTCACTTAATCTCAGTGCCCCCAGACATCTCTCTAAACGTATAAGTCACAGAAGAGTGGCCTCTCTGCAGTGGTGGGTTTCCACACTAGAGAATTTCCTCCAGGAACTCCTAAATTTTCTCAGTTCACCCTTAATGTTTCAGTAATTTTTTCCCAATATCTGTGGGCCAAAAGAAATACCTCATGGTTCCATTTACTAAATAGTTAGATCCGAATAATGTATTAAGTATTCCTGTCCTGACAACTTAATAGCTGTTTGAAAAAAAATAACGCACATAAATTGAAAGAAAAATCATTTTTTATTTCATTCTTAAGTAGCCACAGTTACTTACTAGTGGGCCATGTGTGCATCTGCTGGGCACTGCACAGCTCCTGAAACCTTGGAATCAGATAGGACACTGACACTCTCATGATTTTCAGGTGGTACTTGCTTTTTATCATACTGACCATGGCCAACACCCTGGCTTTGCAAAGACATGTCACAAATGAGAAAGTCTGAGAAGTTGCTAGTGTAGCCATGGTGCACAGCTTGGGAACCATATCCCTAACTCATGGGTATTCCAGGTCCAGATATCTGTAGATACTTGCATACCTATATTAGCATTAAATAATAGAATGTAGCATTACTGCATTGAGAGGAAGTGGTGGTTCAGTGGATAAAGCGTTGGGCCTGAAGTCAAGAAGTTCAAATCCAGCGTCAGACACTTACTAGCTCTGTGACCCTAGGCTTAACCTCTCTCTGCCTCAGTTTCCTCATATGCAAACTGAGAATAACAATAGCCCCCACCTCCCAAGTTTGTTGTAAAGATCAAGTGGGATAATATTTGTAAAGCACTTAACACAGTGTCTGGTATTTAATAAGTGCTATGTGAATGTTATCTATTATCATTATTGCTGTTGTTAATTATAGATACACAAATGACTGTCCTAAGAACAATGTCTTAGCTCATCTGAATTCTTACAAGAGAATGATTTTCCTATCCTGAAGAATTTAGGCACTCTGCCATTGGTTCCATTGTGTTGACCTCTCTTTGGTCTCTTCAGCAGATCATATTTAAGACTGATTTGTCAGCTCTGAGTATAGGACACAAGACAAAGATGATCCAGAGATTCCCATGGCTTTCCCATGGCTGTCCAGTTTCTAAGTGCGTTGGGCATCATGCTAACAAGCAAATCACATTTCTTGGAAAGGAGGCTCTTACCACACTGGGGTCCCCCTCCTTTCCCTCTCCTCATCCCCAAGGGGAAGAATTCCATATTCGATTGCAGCTAAAGGGAAATTAGCTTTGTTTTTTAATCATCTGAGGCGGAGTGATTCCTACATGCTCTTCATTTCCAGCTTAATGGAACAATTGCCTTGGGTGATCTGTTTCTGGTTATTTCTTTCCACATTGGGACAGAGAGTTGCACGGTATAGCCTGAACATCGTGTGTACGTATGTGAAAGAAAGCCATCGGCATTACAAATGAAAGGGTTTCATTATAAATCAAAATCGTATCTGGTGCACTTGCCGTTCCAAATAGGATGTAGTTTTGGAAAAAGAGACCTTCCCTATTGCTGTCCTTGCTTCCTCAGTCTGACCTACTCTCTGATAGATCAGAAAGGAGGCTTGGGGTCTGCCTCTCCAAAAACAATAGCTAATGTTTCTCTAAGTGCTTATTTTGTACCAGGCACTGTGGTAAGCATCTTCAATTATTATCACATTAGTTCCTTGCAACAACTCTGGGAGGTAGGTGATATTATTATATTTATTTTACAGATGGGGAAACTGAGGCAAACAGAAGTGAGTTAGGCACTGTTATTATCCTCATTTCACAGAAGAGGAAATTGAGGCAACAAAGGTTAAGTGATTTGCCCAGGGTCACACTGCTAGTAAGTGTCTGAGGCTGGATTTGAACTCGAGTCTTCCTGACTCCAAGCCCAACTGTCCCATGGAAGACAAAGTCTCAATAATACAGGAGCCTGGCATGCAGATTGTAATGGCAAAAATCATGGGACTTTTTATTGTCTTTTGTTTTGGAGTGCTTCTCAGCACTGAGGCAGTCAAGCGCCTTTGAGTCTTGCCTTTGTTTCAATAGAAAGTCTTTGAATCCAAAGTCATTGATGACCTGCTTAAGTCATGGAAAGGCTTAGGTCACTTGGGTTTGAGTCACATGGTTGTGATGCCCTCTGACTCTGAAGAAGTATATATATACTCTGAGGTTAGCATTTTGCTTGGGGCTTACGCACTGGAAAAGGGTCTTGTGATTTGATCAGACAAGACTCTAGGTAGCCGTTAAGGAGCCCCGCCCCCTCCCCGGCTTTGAAAACTCAAGATGTTGTTGCTTCTCTCTCTGGTGACTATGTATGTATGTATTGCTATGGACAGATAGAAGCCCTGTCTGCTGATTTGTATTGTCTACTCCGTTTATGTAATTCCTGCTTGTGATTTCTGTTTGTGTTTTCTCTGAAATTCAGGGTGCTTTTCACCCTGAATTAAGTGAATTATACATACATACATACATACATACATACATACATATATTTATGCTTAATTAAAGTGAAATTGTAAGCCCTTTAAAGTTGCTTTCCTTAGAAAAGCAGATCAAAGAACCTATGCTGGCAGCCCTCCTGTGTGCTGGTGTTGTTGGTCTTACACAGCCACAGTAGCAGCAGGTAGCATTGTTGTTACACAGATGACCTATAGAGGGCTGCCAATTTGTAAGCTGTATAAACCTTGAACCTTCAGTAGGGTCTGGTCTCCAGTTGCTTCACTCTCCTCACACTCAAGTAAGGGCACACCTTATAATAATGTCTCTGGGCAGCTTCGTCCCCTCTATAGACAGAACCCTATTGTTTTCATTCATTATTGTGTCTTTAATTAGAGAGGCAGGAGGCAGCTTGACTGTGCAGATAGAGCACCAGGTCAGGGCTTAGGAAGACCCAGATTCAGAGACATTCTGTCTCTGTGAGCCTGGGCAGGTCATAGATCTCAGGCAGCCCTTTTAAGACAGCAGGCTGCAGCAGACTTGTCTATTTGCCTGGGTAGAGAGACTTTCCTCACCCAGGTGCTCCTGATGAAATCACAGGCCCAGGTCAAACTACAGTGAGGATTTTATAAGAAGCAGAGCAGTCAGGCCCTCATCTACATCCTGGCAGGAGCTGACCCTCGGGACCTAGAAAGCTCTGCCTGGTGGGTCATAGGCTCTGGCAGTTTTCCCCATTCATTTATTAATTCAACAATCATTTATTAAACACTTCTCTGCATCCAACACAAAAACAAAATGACAAAGTGTCCCTGTCCTCCATGAGCTTACATGCTATTACTAGATGAGATTCATCATATGCACAGATAAGAAAATTAAGCTAATTTCAAGAAGGAGACCATGAATTTCTGGAGAGAACAGGAAAGGCTTCGTGGGGGTGGTGGCACCTGAGTTGAACCTAGAAGGAATTTAAAGATTCCAAATGGCAAAAGTGAGAACATAGTGCTTACCAGCTATGGGGGACAGCCTATTCAAAGGCATCAGGGATTTGGAGCATGTGTCTGTTGAGAGACAGTGTGAGAACCAGCCCAAGAAACTTATTAATCAGTCTATGTAACCACAAGCATTTATTTAGTACGTACTAAAGGCAGGATCCTGTGCTTGGCAATAGGATACAAAAGGCAAAAAAATGAAGTGATTCTTTTATCAAAAAGCTTGCCATCTCTACTCTAACAGATGAAGCCAGATTTGAACTGGAGTCTTCTTGACTCCAGGCCCAGTGTTCTATCCAATGCACCACCTAGCTGCCCCACTGAGTAATTCGAACAACCTATTTTGGTCCACATGAACAGATATTAAAACAGACTTCTCTCTTTTCAACAGAAAGTGAAAAATGTTGCAAACGTTGACAGATGAGGTCATTGTCTTGGATACTTTTGCTAAATTATTTTTCTTTGTTAAAAAAGGAGGTTCAGTTCCAGGGTCAGGGAAGTTGGGGTGAGGTATATCCAGAAATGCTTCCCCTCTGTTGATTCTTTCCAATTTACCCAGTCTACATCTTGTTTGTGTATAGTTGTTTGCAGGTTGTTCTCTATTAGACTGAGTTTCTTGAGAGCAGTGACTGTCTTTGCCTTTCTTTGTATCTGCAGTGCTTAGCACAGTGAGTGGCATACAGTAGGTGCTTTAAAAATGCTTATTGACTGACAGAAGTGGCAGCTATCTGAAAACAGAAAGCATCGATAGATTTTTTTTCTAAAAAGGCAAGAAAAGTCAGCTACATGAATATAAGATGGGGGAGACCTGCATAGTCAATGAGCTAAGAATTGGGCATGTCCAACCAAAGCACTAATGTGATCTCAGGCTGCAGAAAGATATGCCCCAAGCAAGTGAGGTTTCCAATCTACTGCATGCCACCAAGGCCACATCTGGTATACTGATTTCAATTCGGAGTCCCATATTCTAAAAGTTTTTATTGATACTTTTTGCTTTTAAAATTACTTTCATTTCCAATGCCTCCCTCTCTACTTCCCTATCCAAAGAGCTATCTTTAGTAACAGAACAAAAAGGAAAAGGAAATTTGAAAAGCAGTTCAGCAAATCTAACCAACAGATTGGCCAAGTTTGGCAGTTTATGCGGTACTTCCCACTGGATGCCATATTTTAAGAAGGATATTGATAAATTAGATCACATGCAGAGAAAGGCAACCAGTAGAAAGAAGAATACAGGCACCATGTTTTGTGAAGAAAAGTCAAAGGAACTATTGATGGTAAGGAGCCATCCAACCCATTGGATTGGAGCTAGAAGGGACCACCAAGGCCATCTGGGCTAACGGTTCACCTCCTTTCTCAGACAAGGAACTAAGGCTCAGATAGGCTTAAGTGACTTACCCAAGGTAACAAGTGATGAATTTGGGATTTGAAAATAGATTCTGTGACTTCAGTTCCAACATGCTTTCCACTGCCCCTCATTGACTACCCAGAAGACATAAGAGGGGCGGGATAGTAGTTTTCAAGGATTTTTCAATTTAATTCAACAAATATTTATGAAAATTTGACTATGTGTTAGTCACTGTGGTAGGCAATGAGGAAATGAAGACAGGAAATAATTCATGTTCTCCAGATGCTTACATTTCACTAGGACAATGCAACTTGTTTACAGATAAATAAACATAAGAGGATTTCAGGAAGGAAAGAATATTAACAACTGGTAAGAATAGGAAAGTCTTGGGAGGTGAAAACTGAGATGAGCTTTGAGGGAGCCTAGGGAGAGCTTAAGACACGGAGGTAAAAAGGGCACGCATTCCAGGTGTTGGGGACAGACTATGTAAAGGCAAAAATCAGTGAAGAACAACTAGCAGGCTAGTTTATGTGAAATGTACCTTGTTTTTTTATTAGTTTATCTATTTTTAGTTTTCAACATTCAAAGTTTTAAATTTTCTTCCTCCCTCCCCAAGACAGCATGCAATCTGATAAGGGCTCCACATATGCATTCCTATTAAACAGACTTTCTCATTAGTCATGTTGTATAGAAAAATTATAATGAATGGGAGAAACCATGAGAAAGAAAACAAAACAAAAAAGAAAACAGTGTGCTTCACTCTGTATTCTGACTCCATAGTTCTTTCTCTGGATGTGGATGGCATTTTCTATCGTGAGTCCTTTGGAATAGGTCCCTGCATCGCTCAGAAGAGCTCAGTCTATCAAAATCAGGCATCCCACACTGCGGCTGTTACTGTGTACAATATTCCCCATCAGTTCATGTAAGCCTTTCCGGGCTTTTCTGAAGTCGACCTGGTCATCATTTCTTATAGCACAATAGTATTCCATTACATTCACATACCACGACTTGTTCAGCCATGGAATGTAGCTTGTTTTAGGAGAATCATCTAAAGTAAATCTGGAAAGACAGGTGGGAGCCAGACTGTGGAGAGATGGGCTGAGGCACGTGGAGTCTATCCTAAAGGCGAGAGGGGGCTGCTGAAGATTGTTAAATAAGGGAGGGTTGTTATCTAACTTGAGTCTAAAGAATATTAATTTGGCAGATGTGAGGAGGATGGATAAGAGAAGGAAAAGCCATAGAAAAGCAAGATCAATTAAGAGTCTGTTGCAGCACTCTTGGTGAAAGATGATGTGAAACTGGATAGGCATGTGCAAGTGGAGATGATGATGAAGATGATGATGAAAAAGAAGATGATGATGATGAAGATGAAGATGAAGATGATGATGATGATGGCACCTGCTATGTATCAGACACTGTACTAAGCACTTTACGATTATCTCATTTGATCCTCATAACAACCCTAAGTAGGTGTCGCTATTATTCCCATTTTACAGTTGAAGAAACTGAGGTGTACGGAGGTAAAGTGACTTGCCAAAAGACACACAGCAGAAAATGCCTGAGGCCATATTTGAACTCAGGTCTTCCCGATTCCAGGCCCAGCATTCTATCTTCGATGCCACTCAGAGAGAAAGAGACTAATAAAAATGACCTTTGGGAGGTAAACTGAACAACATTGGTCAGCTGATCAGATTTAGAGAATGAGAGAAAGGGAAAGTCAAGGGTGACTTTCAGGTTGTACTGGATGGTTGGAAGGATGTGGGCACCATCAATGGAACTAGAGAATTTAGAAGAGGAATAGGTTTAAGAAGCAAGGTGAGGGTGTCTTCTTTTGAACACATTGAATTTCAATGGGACATTCAGGTGGAGATATCCATCAGGAAGTCGGTGACATGGGATGGCTACAGAAACTTAGGAATCATCTGCATAGAGATGGTAGTTGAACCCATTGGAGCCAATAAATTTACTAAGGGAAATCACAGTCAGTCATTGTGTTTGTCCTTCATTTTTGAAGAGGACCATGACATCAGGAAGATGATGACATGACTTGCAGTTGACTTTGATTTGAGTGAGGGAGGGCTGTGCAAGGTCACCAGCCTCAATTTTTCCTCCACAGCCATCTGGGTCCAGTGGTCTGATACTCATCAGGACAACTGGAGGTGGCCCAGGATGCAATGGGAGACCCTGGCCCTTTCAGGATAAGGCCTTTTCAGGTTCTCATTTTGAGTGAGGTAATGTCCATTCAGTGAATAGGCCTCTTTAAGAAGTGAAACAAGGGATGGTCCCTTTAATGAAAAAAAATCAAAGTTATAAAGCATTTATTAAGCACCTACTGTGTACTAAGTACTTTGCTAAGCACTGAGGATACAAAGGAAGATAAAAGACATTCCCTTCTCTCAAGGAGCTCAAATTCTAATAGAGGATACAACATGTAAACAGCTATGTACAAACAAGATATGTACAGGATAAATTGGAGATAATCAATGGAGTGAATACTAACATTGAAGGGGACCAAGAAAGGTTTCTCTTAAAAGGTGGTTCTTTAGCTGGGACTTGAAGGAAGCCAGGGAAGCCAGGAGGTAGAGATGAGGAGGAAGAGCATTCCAGGCATGGGGGACAGCCTGTGCAAATGCCTGGGGTCTGGAGAAGGAGTGTCTCATGTGGTGAAAGAAGTCTGCATTACTGCATTGTAGCACACATGGGTAGAGAATAAGGTAAAACAAGACTGGGAAGGTAGAAGGGGGCTAGGTTGTGAAGGGCTTTGAATGCCAGGAGATGTTCTGCTAGATTCTAGAGGTGAGGAGGAGCCAGTGAAATTTATTGAATGGGGGAGGGGTGACATGGTCAGATCTGCGATTTAGGAAGACCAATTTGATTAATGAATTAGACTGGAGTAGAAAGAGACTTGAGACAGAGAGACCAACTAGAATTAAGTAATATACTTGTGAGGTGATAAAGGTGTGCACCAGGGTGGTGGCAGTGTCAGAAAAGGAGGTGTATACAAGAGATGTTACAAAGGTAAGATTGACAGACCTTGGCAACAGGCTAGATATGGTGAGGTGGGGAGGAGGAAGGGAGCAGGGAAGGTGAGAGACAGTGAGGAGTTGAGGATGACACTTAGGTTGTAAGCCTGGAGGACTGGAAGAATGGTGGTACCCTCAACAGTAACAGGAAAGTTAGGAAGGAGAGAGCATTTGGGGAGAAAGATAATGAGTTCAATTTGGGGCATGATGAGTTTTTAAGATGTCTACAGGATATCTAATTCAAGATGGCCAATAGACAGTTGGAGATGTGAGAACGGAGGAGAACAAAGAGATTACGATTGCATAAGTAGATCTGAGAATTATCAGAATGGAAATAATCAAATTCATAGGAGTTAATGAGATCGCCAAGTGAAATAGTATAGAGGGAGAAAAGGAATGGCGCAGGACATGGCCCTGGGGAATACTTACCTTTACTGGGCCAGACTTGGATGAAAATCCACCAAAGAAGACTGAGAAAGAGGAGAACCAGGATAGAGTATTGTACCTGAAAGCCTAGAGAGAAGGGGGCATCAAAGAGAAAAGAGTGATTGACAGTGGTGAAAGCTGAGGAGAGGTAAAGAGGGATGAGGAATGAAGAAAGGCCATGAGATTTGGCAATTAGGAGATTGGTGGCAACTTCAGAGAGAGCAATTTTGGTTGAATCATGAGGAAGCCAGATTATAAAGTTAGGAAGAGAGGGAGAGCAAGGGAAGTGGAGGCATCAATGATAGTTTTCTCAAGGAATTTAATCACAAAATGGAGGAGAGATGTGGCATGATATCAGGGATGGACAAATCAAGGGAGGCTTTATTGAACATGGAGGAGGCATGGGCATGTTTATAGGCAGTAGAGAATGGTAGATTGAAGATGAGTGTGTGAAGATGATGAAGGAGGCAATCTGCTGGAAAGGGATTGTTTACACATATAGATGGATTGGACGTGTCAACAGAGAAGAGCCACCTTTTCATGTGAGACAGGGGGGAAGGAGGATATGGTGGCAGGAACCATTATGAGTGATGTGAGATGAGGAAGTGGAGAGAAGAGGGAGCTCTCAACAAATGACCTCAATTTTTTCAGTGAAATATGAAGCAAAGTTCTCAACTGAGAGGCTAAGGAAATGGGCCCATAGGAGGCTAGAGGACTTGGAAATTCTGCTGTGGCATGTGGGGTAGTGAGTTAATTAGAGAAGTAGCCTTGCAACAGGAAGGGCCCAGTTGAGGTTATATAACAAACATTTGTAGTGGATCCAGTTAGCAGAGCTGCATGACTTTCTCTACTTTGTTCAGAGAGAAGAGAAAACAACCCAGGCAGAGCCATGAGCAAGCATCTATGATTATTGGGAGAGACACTGCTGGTGATTGAGCAAAGAGGCTGAGAAAGTATAATCAAAACAAGAAATAAAAGAGCACAATGTCATGGAGACCCAGGAAGGAAATGGAATCTAGGAAGAGAAAAGCTGTAAACAACTTCTATTTACAATGTTAAAAACCTACAGATGTGAACTGATCCAACCATTCTGGAGAGCAATTTGGAACTATGCCCAAAGAGCTATAAAACTGTTCATACCCTTTGACCCCCTGCAATACCACTACTAGGTCTATATCCCAAAGAGATCATAAAAATGGGAAAAGGACACACACGTACAAAAATATTTATAGTAGCTCTTTTTGTAGTGGCCAAGAACTGAAAATTGAGGGGATGCCCATCAATTGGGGAATGGCTGAACAAGCTGTAGTATATGAATGTAATGCAATACTATTGTGCTATAAGAAATGATGAACAAGTGGATTTCAGAAAAACCTGGAAAGAAATATATGAACAGATGCTGAGTGAAGTGAGCAGAACCAGGAGAAGATTGTACACAGTAACCACAACATTGTGTGATGATCAACTTTGATAGGCTTAACTCTTTTCAGCAAAACAATGATCTAAAACAAAAGACTGGTGGAAATGGAATGATGGAAAATGCTATCCACATCCAGAGAAAGAACTATGGAGTCTGAATCCAAATTGAAGCATACTGTTTTCTCTTTCTTTTTTCCTTTCTCATGGTTTTTCCCTTTTGTTCTGATTTTTCTTTTGTAACATCACTAATGTAGTAATATGTTTAATATGATTGTACATGTATAACCTATATTAGATTACTTGCTCTTTTGGAGAAGGGGCAGAGGAGGTAGAGAGGGAGAAAAATTTTTGGAACTCGAAATCTTATAAAAGTGAATGTTGAAAACTATCTTTCTATGTAATTGAAAAAAATAAAATACTATTAAGTGGAAAAAATAAAAAATAAAAAGTGTGGGTTATAATGAAAGCTAGACTTAGGAAAATGGGCTTCATCAAAGATACATTGAAAAATCTAATGTGACACGTGTGATTTCATGATGAAGAAAAAAAGAATATGCATTGGAAAAAAAAACCTACATAGAAGACAAGAAATGTATAAGAAGTGTTATAGTGCCCCACTGGCACTAACAGTTAAAATGTTGATGGAAACCATGATGTCAAAAGCAAGATTTCAGGAGCTTGAGAGGTAAGTAAATGTAATAAATGAGAAGTGAATAAATGGAAACGAGTACAAATAACCCTTTCTTGAATCAGTATACCTTGAGTTCAAATTCTTCCTCAAATGCTTACTTAGCTGTGTGATCCTGGACAAGTCACTTATTTCCTCATCTGTAAAATCAAGTCAAAAATAACATTTATTTCATAAGCTTGTTGTGAGGTTCAAATGAGACACCATATGTAATGTGTTTTGTGAAACTTAAAATGTTATATAAATGCTTGGTATCATTATCTTTATTATTTCTAGAAATTTGGATAACAGTGTGGGTTGATGGTGAAGTTAAGTTGAAGGATTGTTTCCTTTGTATGCCTTTTGAGATTCAGAAGACCTGGCCATGTTTGTAGGCTGCAGGGAAGAAGTAAGTAGAAAAGAAGAGATTGGAGAGAGAGATAGTGAAGGAATGCTGGGAAAGAACAAAACCCTGGAAGACACGAGAGGGAAAATCACACCAAGGACACAGATAGAAGATTTGGCCTCAGCAAAGAAAAGGGCCACCAATACAAAGGAAGGAAGTGGTTGTGTTCTGTGACATTCTAGAGGAGAGAAATGGGACCAACAGCCTCATGGTTAAGTGGCAAGAGGAGTTGATTTGGCATCCAGTAACTTGCTTTTGAATTTCAGCTCTGCTGCTGTGGGACTTTGTACAAATCACTTAACTTCTCCGGGCCTCAGTTTCTCCAAGGATTAAATGACTTTTAAGATCCCTTCCTGGGGGCACAGCCAAGATGGTGGCTGGAAAGCAGAGACTAGCGTGAACTCCCTGCCAAGTCCCTCCAAAAATCTATAAAAAAATGGCTCTGAACCAATTCTAAAACTGCAGAATGCACAAAAAGGCAGAGGGAAGCAGGGCTCCAGCCCAGGACAGCCTGGGTGGTTGCCAGGTAAGGTCTTTCGCTCATGGAGCTGGGAGTGGAGCAGAGCAGAGCAGAGCCCAGCGTGGGCAGCCCGGACCAGCCAGACCAGGAGCCAGGCGGAGCATGCCCTAGCTCCCTGAATCAGTGAGCTGCAACAGTTACCAGACTTCTCAACCCATAGACACCAAAGACAACAGAGAAGAACTACAGAGCCCACAAAGTGGTGGAAGGAAGTGGGGCTCTAGCTCAGGACAGCCTGGATGGTCTCTGGGAAAGGTCTGTCCCACACAGAGCTGGGAGCGGAGCAAAGCCCAGTGTGAGGGGCGCGGACCAACCAGACCAGGAGCCAGATGGAGCGTGCCCTAGCACCCTGAATCAGTGAGCTGCAGCACTTACCAGACTTCTCAACCCACAAACACCAAAGACAACAGAGAAGGTTAGTGGGAAAAGCTGCTGGGGACAGAATGAAAAAAGGAGTTCGTAGTTCAGCCACCACCCTGGGGGCAGTGGAGGTGGGGCAGCTACAGAACTACACCTGCAGTTGCTTCAGGCCCCAGGCCCACCTGGTGGAAGGAATTAAGGGGTGGATCAGAGCAGGAGTGAAGAGCCTGCTGAAGATCTAAGTCCGGTCCAGGTTGGGGGTTCTTAGGGTAGGAGGACTGCTGGTGTGGCAGAGCTGGCGCATCCCCCCAAACTTGGAACATAGAACTCTGTACTCTACAAGCAGTCATACCCTGCTGAAAAACTCAAGGGTCAAGTAAGTTGGCTGGGAACATGGCCAGGAAGCGAAAACGCACACAGATTCAGTCCCAGACTCTGGAATCTTTCTTTGGTGACAAAGAAGACCAAAACATACAGCCAGAAGAAGTCAACAAAGTCAAAGAGCCTACAACAAAAGCCTCCAAGAAAAACATGAACTGGTCTCAGGCCATGGAA
>CM053625.1:344924760-344961283 GCA_028646595.1 Phalanger gymnotis | reverse complement strand
ATTGGGTATCTTACCCCACAGGAAAGAAGGAGGAAGAAGACAAAAAAAGGGGGGGATGATAGAAGGGAGGGCAGATGGGGGTGGAGGTAATCAAAAACAAACACTTTTGAAAAGGGACAGGGTCAAGGGAGAAAATTCAATAAAGGAGGATAGGTTAGGAAGAAGCAAAATATAGTTAATCTTTCACAACATGAGTATTGTGGAAGGGTTATACATAATGATACGCATGTGGCTCATATTGAATTACTTGACCTCTTAGGGAGGGTGGATGGGAAGGGAAGAGGGGAGAGAATTTGGAACTTAAAGTTTTCTAAATAGATGTTCAAAAAAATGTTTTTGCATGCAACTAGAAAATAAGATACACAGGCAATGGGGCATAAAAATTTATCTTGCCCTACAAGAAAGGAAGGGAAAAGGGGATGAGAGGGGAGTGGGGTGACAGAAGGGAGAGCTGACTGGGGAACAGGGCAACCAGAATATATGCCGTCTTGGAGTTGGGGGGGAGGGTAGAAATGGGGAGAAAATTTGTAATTCAAACTCTTATGAAAATCAATGCTGAAAACTAAATATATTAAATTTTAAAAAAAGAAATAAAAAGATCCTTTCCTGCTCTAGATAACAAAATGAACTGCCTGAAAATGAAATGGACTGCTCTGTGAGATAGTGAAATCTCCATTGCCAAAAGCATATCGAGGCCAGATGACCGCCTGGTACAGAGAGATCTGTACTAGTACTTTGTACTAACTCCTCCTCTGGGGAGGGGGACTTAGAAATCATCTTCTAAGGTCTATCCTTCTATCTCTAATATTTGCTTTTTAAATATATTTCTGTTATATTGTTGTTACATTACCCAGTGACATAAGAGAGTACTCAAAAGGCACAGGTGACGGGATCTTCTGAACCAGCCTCTGCCAGAGTGACTACTGATCCCAGCCTGGGCATGAGTATCTCAAGGCCTTGGCATCCTCCCAAACTGGAGCCATTTTCTACAGCACCTGCATGACCCTCAATGTAGACATCACTGACAGATGAGACCATCTGTCAGCACAGCCTGCCAGGGTCTATTGCTCAGGTCAAAAATAGCTGATATGGGAGCCAAGTTTCATGGACAGTGAGAGAACAGATTAACTCATTCTTCAACATCCTGCTGAGTGTTTGTATTTTGGCTCTGGCAACCAGGTTTCTGGAGCTGGCATTCATCTGGGGTGTGGGATTAGTTCTTGTAGTGATTATTTTCTTTTACTATTTTCTTTTTAAAAAAAAATTGACTGGTACATTTTGTTTTGACACAACAGATACTTTCCAAAGAACACCTAAAAATACTCCTTACAAAATGCATTCCCCTCTCCACTTTCTGAATATGTCTCTCCTCCTTCAGCATATTTTTCTTCCCCCCACCACCTTTTTTTGTATCCCCAGTACTTAGCATAGTGCCTGGTTTATAGTAAGCGCCTAATAAATGTGACTCACTGATTGAGCCATCCCAGTAAGAAAAAGAAATAAATAACCCAACTATAAAATAAAGGGAGAAAAAAAGTAGTTGAGTAAACCTATGACCAAATGTGTCTGATAGTATATGAAATCCACTGCTAGTTCCCTACCTCTGCTAAGAAGAAAGAAGGGAGGGAGGGAGCGATGTTTTCTCATCTCTTTTGGGGCCAAGTTAGGTCATTATCATTACAGTGTTTGTTTTAGTGTTCCTTCCATTTCCTTTGTTGTTATTGTATATATTGTTTTCCTGGTTTCCCTAACTTTATTCTGTTTCAGTTCATATGAGTCTTTTCATGCTACTCTGAATTCTTACTATTTCTTATGACCCAGCAACACACATGGATCTTTTGTATTCCAAAAAGAAAAATTGTTGTCACAACCATTTTGGTATATATGGGATTTATCTTTCTATCTTGGACTTCCTTGGGTTATATTCCAAGGAATGGGATCTTTGAGGGAAAATATATAGGCATTTTAGTCATTTTTTAAAATCAATATTGCTAATTGCTTCTATGTATCAGTGTGGCTGTCTATCCACAGCTCCTCCAGAAATGAATATTTCCATCTTTTGTCATCTTTGTGAATTTGCTGTGAGACATGAAAACTTGGAGTTAAAAATTATTGTTAGTGTCTTAAGGCAATCTTCTTGAGCAGGGGAAGGATGGAACAAGAGGTGCATTAAGAGTCAACTCTGTGGAGCATAGATGGCTGATCAATTAGAAAGCTATTGCAATAGTCCAGGGAGGAGATGATGAGAGACTGAACTATGTGGGTGGAGAAAAAGGGATGAGCACAAGAGTTACTACAAGGTTAAAATCAAGACTTGGCAACTACTTGAATATGTGGGGTAAGTGAGAGTTAAGGGTAACAAACAGCAGCGTGAAGTCTGCTCAGATTTGCCTTTACTGGTACATTACACGGAGGAGGCCTAGAGAGCGTCCTCCGGCTTCCGGTCAACATGCGACAGCTTGGGGGAAACCCTATTTCCGGCCATGAGGAGGGCTTGCAGTGTGTCATGGTGAAGAGTCTCCTACCTAGCTACTGAGTTGGAAGAAATGATGACTCAAGATGCAGCCCCCAGAACCCCTCTTTCCTTTATGGCTCCGAATGAGGTAGGATTGCTTTGAGTTGGGATAGTTGGTCCCATCTGCCCACCCAGCCTCCATGTGGTTGGCATACATGTGCCTGCACCCTATGTCTTGACTAGATAAACCTGAGTCTGAGTTTGGATGGTCTATTTCCCTGAGATAATATGGGGGATAGAGCTCTAGGCCTGGAGTCGTGAATCAAACCGCAGACATTTAGTAGGGACTCCACTTCTCTCCCTTTCTTCTAAACCTTTTATAGTCTGGCTTGTGACCTCATCATTGAACTGAACCTGCTCTCTTCAAATTTGTCAGTGATCTCTTAATTGCCAACTCCAATGGCCTTTTCTCAGGCCTCATCCTTCTTGATCTATGTGCAGCCTTTGACACTTACTGATAGCTCTCTTCCCCTTGATACTCTCTTCTCTCTAGGTTTTCATATCATTCTCATTTGGTTCTTTCTCTCTCTCTGATTGCTTCTTCTCGCTCTCTTTCGCTGGATTTTCATCCATGTCACTAAATGAAGGCATCCCCCAAGGTTCTATCCTAGGCCTTCTCTTTTCCCTCTAAACCTGAGGTCAGCCTCGAGGCCACATGTGGCCTTCTAGGTCCTCAAGTGAAGCCTTTCGCCTGAATCCAAACTTCACAGAACAAATCCCCTTAATAAAAGGATTTGTTCTGTAAAACTTGGACTCAGTCAAAAGGCTACACCAGAGGACCTAGAAGGCCACATGTGGCCTCGAGGCTGCAGGTTCCCCACCCCTGTGACTAAACTATCTCATTTGGTGATTTCCTCAACTCCCAGGGGTTCAGCTGTAATCTCTATGTAGTGGGTTCACAGATCTAAATATCCTAATCTTTCCTGCAGACCAGCTGTTGATCAGCATTGAAAAGGTCTGTCTTCACTTTCTTCGGTGGAGGAAGTTATAGGTTCAGACCAAAAATTACCTCCTATCATCTTCGTCGTCATCATTATCATCATCATCGTCATCGTCAACATCAAAAGATCATTCTGGTTTAGAAACCTCTACTCTTCTAGCAGAAGAGAAGGACAAAGAGATACTCTCTGGGGTCATTGCTGAGCCACATTATGCTTTATCCTTTTTCTAGGTGGAAAGGTGAGGGGTTGGGAGGATGATGATGGCTCTCATCTTGTCTTCCAAAGAGCACACCGGGCTGATTGAGCAGGTCCCTCCTATGGAAGGTATTTTCAACAATATATGCCATTTTTCAAAAGCTGGAACAGAGCACTGAAATGTGGATATTGGCCATGCTAATTCCAGGTTTTTTTAAAAGGCAAGATCACTAGAGCTAATGTCAGCAATCACCTCACTCCTCTGCCAAGATGCTTCAGTAAGAGATAGCAGATGCTTTGAGCAGGATTCATGCTTAAGAATCTGTGGGAAAATTAATTCATTTTTAATACATCAGTTGTTCATAAGTAACTGTCAGGTTTCAAATGAGGCACCTCATCAGAGATGCAGAGACCAAGGGAAATAGAAGGTATGTATTTCTTGGGCTCAGCACAACCCATTCAGATGATCCATGGCAAAGGGCCCATGACCTTCTGGTGCTTGACAGGAAACCAATGAGATAGGATGCATTTTAAGAACAGCTCAGCACGTAATAGAGAAGGAGTCTCCTGGTTCATTCACAAAGCATGGTAAACATCTCCTATGGCTGTCAAAGCTGGGACTAGATGTAAACATAGCAGAGAGTGGCCTTGGAAGCAACGGGGGCGGGTGAGCTTCTTATGAGGGGCACTTTTAAAATGTGATTTTTAGAAAGAAAAATTTGAATGTTTTTAATGCCAGAAAATTTTCTCTCCTAGAGATTTATTTTGTTATGAGTCAAGCACTTTGTCTTACAGTAAAGGCTCCAAGAATCTGAGGGGGATGCTTAAACATAGAGGAGAGTGAAATTGTGAAATTTTGCTCAGGGCACACAAATGTCTTTGTTTTGGTTCTCAATTGCATTTAGAATCATTTTAGAGAAAATCTAGAATTGAGAGGAAGAGAAAGATAAAGAGAATGAAGGGAAGAAAGAAGAAAGGAGAGAGAAATATATAAAAAAGAAAAAGAAATATATAAAATATATGAAAGAGAGAGAATGAAAGAAGAGGAGAAAGGAAGAGAAAGGGACAGAGAGTAAAGAAAGAGAGGGAGAAAGGAGAGAAAGGGGGAAGGAAGGGAGAGAGAGAATGAAAAAAGAAAATAAGCAAAGGATGGAAGTAAGGAGAAAAAGATAAAATTGGGAGAAAGAAATGGAGAAATGAGATGGAGAAAAGGAGGGAAGGAGAAGGGAAGGAAGGAGGGAGAGAGATGGAAAGGAGAGGGAAGGAAGGGAGGCAAGAGGTAGAGAAAAGAGGAGAGGGAGGAAAGAAGGCAAGAGGGTGGGATGGAAAGACAGAAAGAAAGAGCAAGGAAAGAGGAAAAGAAAGGGAGGGGAAAAGAGTAGGAGACATGTTGCAGGAAGGAAAGGCAGAAGTGAAGAGAAAGGATAGAGTGCAGTAAGAAAGGAGAAGGGGGAAAGAAGGAAGGAGACAAAAAGGAAAGAAGGAAGGAGAAGAATTTAAAGACAAAGGGAAGACGATAGAGAAAAAGGGCATAGGATTGTGCTTAGGATCATAGATGTGCACCTAGAAGGAACGTCCATCAAGCACATAGTAGGCACTTAAGAAATGCTTGCTGGTGGATTTATTGGTTAATCTTATTTTACCGATGAGGAAACTCTGACCTGAAGTCAAACACTCACCCAAAGTCACCCAGGTAGGAGGCTCCAGAATCCAGATTCAGTCTCAGGATCCTATGACTCCCACTTCAGAGCTCCATGTTCAAGTATATCTTTTCCTCTCTACCAGAATTACTAGCAAGGGGCCATCCAGCCTCCTTGTGAAGCCCTCCAGTGTTAGGGAGTCCACTACTTTTCAAGGCAACTTGCTCCATTTTTGAATTGGGCTTTTTTCAATCAATCGATAAATCAATAAAGAAACATATGTTAGTCATGTACTATGGGCCAGGTAGTGTGGGTTAGAAAAAATAGTCTTTATTCTCAAGAAGCTTACACTCCCATAGAGCAGCCAATATGTTTAAATTGGTGCATACAAAGTAAATAGAGTCAATGAATACACAGAAGAGGAGGTGGCTATCTGTTTGACGGAAAGGCCTCACCTAGAAGGTTGACTTCAAGCTTCATCTTAAAGGAAATAAGGTACTCCAAAAGGTAGATGGGAGAAAGGGCGTATTCAAGCACACATCTGCCTCTCTTTAACCTTAACGCATTTCTCCGAGTTCTTTTAATCCCCTGATCTCTTAGCCTTGTATTGAGTCCTTTGGGGGAACCTCAGAGTGACCAGGAAGAGCACTTGAGTCCTGGAGCCAATGGTGAATGAGGGTGGGTCAGAAAAGGGGATGGGATGGTCACTGGTGACTAACTCCTCAGTGAAGCTGAACAAGAGGCCAACTCCCACTCCGCAGCTTCCTGGTCTGGCGTCCTTCTCCTTTGCTCCCTAGAAAAGGCAGGAGTCCCAGCCAGTATTTGTAAGGGGGGAGTGCAGCAGGTGCTTTAAGAAGAAGGAGACTTCCTTTTAGTTTCCTGGCCTCGGAATAAACTGTTCTGTGGGAGAAGCTTCCTGGAACAGGATCCCCTCCTGCTGATTAGCAAGAATGTGAATGTGGATTGTGGAATGTGAATCTGATGGGCAGGGATCGGGGTTCCAGCCCACTCCCCTTCCTCCTCCCTCTCCTCCTCATTTCTGCTTCATTGTGTCCAGGAAAGCAGACACTAGAAATACCATAAAGAGATAACTACTTCAACAGAAATGCACTTGGACTATTGCTTATTGCCGGGTCATCGGTATTTATTCCAAGCAATTGGACCAGAAACGATGCAAGGGCAGAAACTATCTTCTTCCTTTGCATTAACCTTTCTGCCAAATACAGCACTGGGTGGAGTGGGCCATCCAAAAATACTGTACAAGTTTAAATTCTGTATTTATTATTAAAGTCCTATCATATGCAAGCTTCTGGGACTCTGAAGTTTTAAAAAAGGCACAGTCCCTGTCTTCAAGAAGCTTATATTCTGCTGTCTCAGTTTCCCTATCTGTAAAATGAAAAATAAAATAATAGGATGTACCTCTCAAGGTTATAGTGAGGAAAAAGCAAGACACTGTTTGAAAAGCTCTATATAAATACCAGTTACCATCATCTTCATCATCATCATCTTGATGAGTAATCCCAGCAAAATGGTATCTTCTTGGCCATTTCCCTTTCAAATATTTGTCAGATGCTCATTCATTGTATCAAAACTCTTGGTCTTTTCATTTCAACTTTTCTCCTTTTTATCTCAGCTTTCCATGGCTGTCTTTTAGAGAAAGGTTTCTGTAGCATTCTGTCTCCTCCCCAACCCTTCCTTCTGTCCCTGCTCCTACCCCGTTTGCTAGGCCATCATATGTGTTTCATAGAGTTTATTCTGGGAAAAAAATGTTCCCAGGGAACGAGGCCCCCTGTGGTAGCTAGGAATGTTTAGAAGGCTGGACTGTAATTTTTATGAGGACCATTTTGATCTTGGTGGTGCCCAAGTTGAAAATCCTAATTATGAAAGCAGATTTAGTCTATCTCAGCAAAGGGCAGGGGAGACCTAATTCCCAGCAGCCCACAGGCATTTCCAGGGAAGAGAGGACCATGGAGGATGCTATCCCCACCACATTCTACTTGCCCATCACAAAATCAACACTCCCCCTCCCACATACATACAGCAGTTGCTTCAGGTTTTTATTTTATTTTATTTTATTTTTCCCACTGCATGCAAAAACAATTTTTAACATTTGTTTTTAAAACTTTGAGTTCCAAATTCTCTTCTTTAGTTGCTCCATATTTTGACCTCAACTTCATATACCCAAGTCCTTATGAATAGATTTCATGCCACTGGGGCTGCAGACATAAACAGAGAAACATATGAAAACATACCTTAATGATGAGGCTCATGGAGATGTAGCTTACAAATGGGGTTCATGTACTCTCAGATACCCCGGAGTGGTTATTGGTCTCTATGGATTTTCAGTGACCCCTCAACTTTGGAGAAGCAAAAACTTACCTTCCCTTCAAATCAACTTAATTTATTTCAACATTTATTAAACAGCTCTCTTATGCCAGAATGGTGTTCTGCCTTATTTTGAGAATATACACCAATATTCAGAATTGATTTGGGATCTCAAGGATGTGTATACTCCCTCCTAAATGTAAATCATGGCCCATCCATGCCTGCACATCCTATGGGACTCTTGCCTATGTCCTTGCAGAAATTCAGCACAGGGTCCACCCAACATGCTGGGAGCCTTCCTTGCTTTCTCTGAATATTACAAGAATCCCATTGAATTCCAAGAAATCCCACAAGATATCTATCCATGGGTTCTAGCTTGCTCGGCCCAGATAACTAGCCCATCTCCTTTTTTATTTGTTCATTTCTTTGATGACACTCTTTCCTAAGTTAGCAGTCCTTGTTAGCCCTAGTTAATAGTTCTTGTTAGTAATATGTTACACCCATCATGGCCTCTCCATTGCCCTCTGGGTGATACTCATTTTCAATTCTTTGGCAACCTGAGTTGCCATGACTCACAGCCGTACGCCACCACCAGAAGATAGTATAGGGATTTAAAAAAAAAGTAGATCCCCTGTTTAAGAAACCCACAGCTGACCCTGTCATCCCCTCTAGCTATAGCTCTATATCTACTCTTTGCTTTCAGTGCCAAACTCCAGGAAGCCTCCACTGCCTCACCACCCACTCACTTCTCATCCCCATGCAAGCTGACTCCTGGTCCTAACCGCCTGCCTAAATTGCTCTCTCCAAAGCTAACAGTGATTTCTTAACTACTAAATGCTTGGCCCTGTTCACCGTCTTCATCTCCCTTGGACTCTCTGCAGCTTTTGAAGCTGTAAACCATTCCATCACCTTCCACTGGAGATACAGCCTCCTGCCTGGCACGGTTCTCTCCAGGTTCTCTGACTGCCCATTCTTACTGTGCCTCCTCAGTCTCCTTGGCTGGATCGGCATCCATCTTCTGTCTCCTAAGCACAGGCATCCCCTGGGGCTCTGTCCTAGCTCCTCATCTCTTCTGTCTCTCTCCACCCCTCCCCTGGTGACCCTGATGGCTCTCACCAGTTCAATTATCATCTTTAAGCAGTTCACTCCCAAGTTTACATCTGTAGCCCTAACTTTTCTGCCCTGAATCCCTGATTATCTTCAGGGCATTTCCACTGGGAGGTTCTGTCAGTAGCTCTAAGTTGACATGTCGTCCTTTGACATGTTCTTTTTTCTTACCTGATAAATTGAGCCAACAACCACATCCTCAAACATCTACCTCTAAAACATTTCTCCTGTCTGTCCCCTTCTCTTCACTCTCAGCCACCACCCTTGCTCAGGCCTTCTCGCCTGAACTATCGCAATGCCAGCCTAGGGGAAGATTGAGTCATAACATAATGGATTGAGTCTTGCTCTTGGTGGCAAGAAGAGCTGAGTTCAAATTTTGCTTCAGACACTAGTGGGGTAACTAAATAGGAGATGCCCAGGGTAGATTGTCCAAAGGGGCAGTGGAGGCTGGTGGTTCGATATATTGGACTTCTGGTGCCCATTTCTCAGTTCAGCTGAGAATTTTCAGAAATCTTTCTCTAGAGAAAAATGACCCTGTTGCATTATGTTGAAGAAAAGCAGATTATAAAATATAAATCAGTATGTTTTTGTTATCTTACACCAACCTTGTGAGGCAGGTAGGAAAGGTAGACTGGATCCCCATTTTAGACGTTATTAAGGCAGCCTGGAATGGTGGATAGGGCACTTGATCTAGAGTCAGGAAAGTCTGGGTTCAAATCTGGCCTCATACACTTACTAGCTGTGTGACCCTGGGCAACTGACTTAAATGACTTAGGTTCTCCTGATGTGAAATAAGGATGTTGGACTTGGCTTCCAAGGCTCTTTCCAACTCGACATACGGGAAACCAAGGCAAGGATAAATGAAATTGCTTGCCCATATTCAGAGCTAGGAGACCAGGGCTTACACCCAGGTCTCCTGCCTCCCAGGCCAGTACCCTCTTCCTGTCTCTTACAACTGAGAGCAAATGCTTCATGTAATTGAAAGAGAGGACCCATTGGAGAACTCATCAAGCTCGCCTTGCCCTCAATCCCAGCCCTATGTGCAGTCTGTCACTACCTAGTACCAGCCCTGGTGCTGGAGAGAAGCATGCACTGAAGGCTTAATGATGTCTGTAGAAATGGCCACTTTGGTTAACATTAACATCTGATGTCTGGGGAATGAGTAGAAAAGGAGACCAGCCAAGCACACAGGCTAGTGTCTCTAGCATGTCCAAGTTACGCTGAGCGCAGGCCCTATCTATCATGCGCGCTTCTCCCCCTCGTTCACATGGCACACTCTTGGAACGCTTGAATGGCTCCAGACACAGCAGGTTACTCCATCTGCCTGCAGCAAATGAAAAAAAGAAACCACTTATCATGACCTGATGTTTTTCAGACTGAGCCCAAATTCCAACTACCCAGCACAGGCATGCTGGCTTTAAAAGGAAAATAGTCTAGGCGGCTCTCCTCAGAGTTTTATTTTCTTTCTCTAGATTATTACCTGGAGAAAGAAGTGAAAGTCTCTGCCTTCATGGACACATTAATCATGTGTTTGGGGCCTTCTGTGAAGCAATATGAAAGGCATTTCTTGTTACCCCTCTCTGCGCCACAGTTCCCTCACCTATGAATTGTTGGGAAGGAAAGACTGGCAGGCAGTGTGACAGATCAGATGAGGCCCTGGACTTGGTCAAGAAGGCCTGAGTCCTTCCTCAGACTCCTACTAGCTATGAGACCCTGGGCTTCCCAACTTTGGTCTGCCTCAGTTTTCTCATCTTTAAAAAGGGACTCGTAATAACACCTATTTGCCAGGTTTGTGGTGAGAATAAAATAAGATAATATTTCCAAAGTGCTAGAAAATCTTAAAATCCTATATTAACATCTCTGTCTTTTTCAGGCTATCTCTGTCTCTCATCTCTGTCTCTGATTCTGTCTCTCTCACACAGGCTTACGCACGCAGTTGGACATTTGATCTCTGAGGCCTCTCCTAGCTCTAAAACCTATGATAGGGGTGGGGGAACCAGACCTTTGATTTTATTGGTATGGGGGACTCCCCAGTGAGGAAATTCCCTCCACCAATGCAGGTTGGCACCTTCTCTGCAACTGAGTAGGATTAGAAAATTGCCTAGAATACTAACAAGTTAAGTAACTTACTGGGGGCCATATCAGGATGTATCAGGGTATACCAGATATATCAGAAGTGGGAACTGAACCCAGATCTTCCTGGCTTCAAGGCCATTTCTCTCTATCCTCCATACTTTCTCTCAAATATTTTGATTCTGTAAATAAGAGAATAATCATCCTGGCTCAGATTGTGGATAAGCCATTTCATTTCCCTGGGGGATGATACCACCCTTTGTCTCCTTCAAAGACTCAGTTCAAGTATGGCCTTCTCCATGAGGCCTTTTCTCATCTCCTTCCATCTATTTCCTCGCCATCTGCTAGCCCCTAACCCCCGCCCACCACAAATTACCTTGCATTGACTCTCATGTCTATTTTGTATTTGCTTGGTATGTATTGTACATTCACTTACCTGTATACATTATTTCCTCAGGTAGATTATAAACTCTTTGATGGCAGGGCCTGTCTAATTTCTAGTTTTTTGTATCTTTATCCCTTAGCACAGTGCACAGCACATAGCAAGCACTTAACCAATGCCTGTTGATTGAATATTTGTACTACCTACCTCACAAGAGGAAAGTATTTTAAGTACCTACTATGTGCCAGGCACCGTGCTAAACCCTGGGATTACAAAAAGGGGCAAAGGACAATCGCTGCCCTCCAGGAGCTCACAGTTTAATGAGGAGGACAAATGACAAAGCATTACCTGTAATAAATGCACTCTATTGCCATATTCCAGTATCATTTAAGAATATCTTCCTCCAATTCTCATTCTTTCTTCTCTCTCTCTCTGTCTCTCTCTGTCTCTCTGTCTCTCTCTCTCTCTCTCTCTCTCTCTCTCTCTCTCTCTCTCTCTCTCTCTCTCCAGGTTCCAAATAACTATTTTAAAGAAAGACAGTGGAGGCAAGAAACGTATTGCCCAAACCTCTATTTTATACCTCCTGATCATCTGCCAACTAGAGAATTCTGATTTCCAGTGCCTTAATTCCTCCCTGTTTGTCCTGCATACAGCTCATGTGCACATATTTGTTTACTTGTTGTCTTCCTCATTAGACTGTAAGCTCCTGGAGGGCAGAGACTGTCCTTTGCCCCTTTCTGTTTCCCCAGGGCTTAGCACAGTGCTTGGCATATTTTGTCGTTGTTGAGTCATTCATTCATGTCTGACTCTGTGACTTTGTGGACCATAGCACACGATACTGCCAATGGGATCTTCTTGGCAAAGATATTGGAATGGTTCACTATTTTCCTTCTTCAGTGTGCCTGGTACACAGCAGGTGCTTAATAAATGTTTGTTGATTGATTGAGAGTGCAAGAATAGATATTCCCAAAGGTCATAGTGCCCTGAAAACTGTTCATTAGGGAGCAGAAGATACGCACTTCAATTTTTTTCCAATGTAACCTAAATCAACTTGAGGATTTAAATGAGTAGGATGGAGAATAGGGGAGCAACTGACATGAGACTGGACTAAACAGCTAATGTTGAGTAGAGAGAGAAAAAATATCCATCAAGTGACCTACCCAAGGTCATAGGGTCAGTCAACAGCAGAAGAGCCAGGATTTGAACTCAAGTCTTTCGACTCAGAATCTCTTTCTACGACACCAGCTAGCTCAGGATTCTTTAGACATCTCACGAATGTCTCATCAGTGTGACCAGCAAAACTGAGAAAATTTTTGTCTTTGTTTATGACTTAGGTTGATAAAATATGGCTCCTGCACTCTGAGCCAAGGTGGAAAGGATGGTGTACGTGTGAGAATGACCTCAGATTGGAACCTGCCATTTTGCTCTGTGTATAAGTACTTGTCGGCGGCCACTGACTACAAAGGTAAGCACTGTATTGTCTTTTTCTTATGAAGGAGCATTTCTTTCTTTCTATCATTACAGGGTATGGCCAGCATGTTCCTGGCTGTCCTTTACTGAGGAATTCCTCTTTGGTCTTTGAATTACTGTGGTATCATGATGACTTCTGGTTTGAACTACAGCTGTTTGTATGAGTGAGGACTTCAGCTTTGGTAAGGGTCTCCTGAGCTTAGTGACCCACGTGTATGGTCGGAAACAAGCTTGGGCCAAGTTCAAGAACACATCAGGGGCTGTTGCCAAGATCAAGGCATCCGACGTGCTGATTAGTTCTGGCGCCTTTGTTCGGATTATCTGAGAGATGGAATTAGAGGAGATGTGTTGTAACTGGGTTCAAGCATTTGAAAGGTCTAGGTCTAATTCCTGGAAGAGAGGTTTGACTCATTTTATTGATCTCAGAGTTCAGATCTAGGAGGAATGGATAGAAATTCAAAAGAAGCAAATTTAAGGCTTGATGTCAGGAAAACTGTTCCTACCAATTAGAGCTGTCTAAAAGTGGGGCGGCTGTCCCAGAAGCGCCTGGAAGTCTTTGAGCAGAACCTGGATTGGGTTGGTTGTAGTCGTACTTTTTTAGTAGGACTAAATTTTTTAGAATATTCTGTTTGGTTGCTGAGGTCTCTCCTAACTCTAAAATTCTATGATTCTGGAATTGAAGCATCTTTTCAGGGAGAATTATGTTGAAAAGGTGTTTCAGCCTATGAGGCAACTGCACACTTCAGCTTCTGGGCCCAGCCAATCAGAATTTCTTCCTCTTATATAAAGGGAATGCCTCTTCTGAGGCCCATCCTTGTAGAAACAATTGAACTGGGAGCCAGGATGCCACTGAAAAGCTTTTCCAATGTGTTTGTGGTTAAGAGAGATAAAACCCAGGTTTCTAGAAAATAACTCCAAGCTGGTGCATGCCAACAAAACTATTATGTCTTTCTGACCAAATGGGGTAATGTCAAATCTTTACAAATGATCCAGTAATCCCCATCAATAAATCATTTTTGAACTCAGACCTCCAATTTAGAATTTATTTATAAATTTATGTACATAATTCTCTACATATACTCTTTTACTAATATAATATACACATTATAAAATATACACAGGATAGAAAGTTTAAAAGAATGAGTAAAAGATGAACAATATTTTTAAAATTTTGTTTACTGAGGGTACAAAAAATTCCTTCCTGTCCTTGAGAGCAATACGATTGTTTCATTATTTTAAAAGATACCTATGCCTTGCAACATAAGAGATTTTTAAATAACAATTTTTCTGAGAATTAATTATACCACTAATTTGGTAGATGAAGTTAGCCACTTTTTAAAAATTTTAAAAATCAGATACCCAGTTCAACAAAGAATAAGTGATAACATCAGTTGACATCACAGCTTTTTGGGAGGTGTCCCATTTCTCTGCGTGTAGAACTTCATGGTACACAATGAAAAAAAAGCAAAAATGAAGTGCCGTTAATTATAAGTCAGCTGAAAGATTCCAGTGTAAATGCTTCCCTCTGTATGTAGTTCTGCTTATTAGGTGGCATCATACCTTAACATTCTATTCATATTCGAATAGTTTAGTTGTATTCTGGTGTGAATTTGAGAAGGAGTAAAAAGGCTAGCTTGGCCAGGCGGTGGGGTATACAACAGACCTAAGGTGAGTGATATGTAATATTGTTGGAAAGGGCAGCTGGCACCGGGGTGTAAAGGGCTTTAAATGTCCAACAGAAATGCGTCTATTTCATCCTTTGGTTAGTTGGGAGCCATTAGTGTTTATGGCGTAGGAGTGGGACACAGTCAGACCCTCACTTTAAGAAAGTCATTTTGGCAGATGCATTGAAGCAGGGGGAGGCTTGAGAAGATTAATGAATAGTCTTAGATGAGATAGGATGAAGGCCCAAACCAGGGGAGGTGCTATGGAAAGAAGAGGAGGGTGGGTGCTAGAGATGTGGAGAAAGAGACCACAACATTGGGCAATTGGGTGTATATATGGAGTTCGTGAAAATGAAGAGTCAAGGATGACAGCAACATTGGAAACCTGGGTGATGGGGATGAATGGTCATGCCCTTAACAGAAACAGGAGAGTTAAGAAGAGGAGTGGGCTTGGGGGAAAGATAATGTAATCAGAGTTGGAATATTGATTGTCTACGTGCTTGGATTGAGAATAACTGCTGTGGGAGTCCAGTGAGTGCCCCACGCAGAAGCTGGGAATGCAAGAGCTTACACAATGGCATGAAAGGGGGATGGGGGAATGAATGGGAGGTAAAATTATGCCAGATACAAGCCTTATTATTTTTTTTTATTTTTCAAGCCTTATTATTGACTTTGTCAAATGGGATAGGATGCAATCCGTCTTGTCACCCTTCCGTTGGTTGATCACACTCCCATTATGGTCCTGCCACTTTCCCCTTGGGGTCATGTCATACCCCTTCAGGGGACCACAACCCCAACTTTAGGGGTTTTGAAAGAAACTTCCTCTTTTCTAAACTAAATAAATTCCAAGCAAGACAAAACTGGCAGATGGACGTGATGTTTTCTCTCCTGCAATGTGGTCTTCAGAAATTTGCACACAGTGCAGAGAGGATGAATGTCAGATTGGAAGATCCTGGTTCAAATCTTGCCTTTGACACATATTGACTGTGTGACCTTGGGAAAGTCATTGAATGTCTCAGTTCCCCCCAAACACCTCCCTAAGACAATTCTGATGAAAGATTAATGCTCTGCATTAGTAGCATTTATGAATACCAATGAAATCATAGGGCCAGGACAAATATAAAAATAATTATGCCTCTATGGCATGCAAAGCGTAGTGCTAGAATGTTAGATCTGGAAGACTAAACCTAGTTCAAATACAGAGCTTTGAGAAGTGAAGTACATTATCCAACTCAGCCTATGAGGTTATAGGATCAAAGATTTAGCTCAGAAATAACCTAGTCTAATCCAATGCATTCATTTTACAGAAAAGGAAACTGAGACCCAGAGAGATTAAAGAATTTCCCCAACTTCGCACAGGGATTAATTTGAACCCAGGACCTCTGGTTCTAAAACTATAACTTTCCCCTCTGTTCCTTACTGCTCTCCTTATTCCTGATCTGATATTTCCTCTTTGCCATGACAGTAGCAACATCTACAGATTCATCTGTTTGCTACAGAAATAAAAAAAATCTGGACCCTACCAAAGTAATTATGCAGTGGAAACCATGCTGGACCTGGAGTCAGAAGACTTGAGATCAAATCCTGGGTCTGGTGATTGTTAGCTGAGCAAGTGGCTTTGTACTACTGAGTCTCAGTTTTCTCATCTGTAAAGTGGGGATAAGATTTGCATTCCCTGCCTCCTAGGGTTCTGACCAGAAAAACACACTGTAAGCTTTCAAATGCTCTGGTGGTTGGAGCTATGATTTAGGATCTGAATGTCCAGAGAATAATATTTTGGGAGTACATTATTTCCTGCCAAGGTAACCAGTTCGTCTGCCTCAAGGTTACCCTGTCTTGCTGTGAAATGTGGTGAGTCCATCCCCAGGCTGCCAAAACAGGTATTTTCTTTAAAGGTGACACAGGCTCTGTCTTTTCCATCAGGTACAGATCCTGCCTCCATACTCAATGTTAGTTTCCCCCTTGTTTCTTAAGGCTGCAGCTGCCACGTTTGACAATAGCCTTCGTTAAAATTGATTGGGGCATATGGAAGCAGAGGGGCTCCGCGGGGCATGTGTGCTCTCAAATAACATATGGTGGGTCTCATAATTTAAATAAAGCAGGAAGGGGACAGTGGCTTGCTAGAAGATCGATCTGCCTGTGAAATGTTAAATGGTGGCTGTCATGGGGATGATTTGGTGCCGCTGCGACCCGGGTCATCCAAAGATTGATTGTGCCTCATTCGTCTGTATTTTAATTATTTTTGTAAATTGGGCTGCTCAGTGTTCTGACATACCACCTTCCTATACATGTCAAAAGAGGTTATAAAAACATAACAGATCTACCCCTAAGACAACCCCCAGTGTGTGCTCTTGTAGGGAGAACAAGAGAGCTGTGGGGGGCTAGGAGTAAAGGAGGGTGGTAAAGTGGATAGTTTAGTGTGCCCTTGAAAAGGCCTGAGTTGGGATTCAGGGTCCAGCTCTACCACTTACCAGTTGTGTGGCCTCGGATAAATTGCTTCTGCCTTCTGGGGCTCAGTTTCCATAGCTGTAAAATGAAGAAGCTAGACTTAAAGTCTCTGCGGCCCCTCCCAGCTCTCTCAGGCCGTGTGATATCTTTCGGATGCATCAAAGTACCATGTCAAAATGGTGGTTGTGGCATGATGGGAAAAGCTGTACATTTGGAATCAGAAGCATTGGCCAAAGTTCAGATTCTGGTTCAGATCGCTGCAAGCTTAGGATCCTGCAGTCTCTTTGGCTCTCCAGGTTTTGTTTCCTCATCTGTAGGATAGGTATAATCATATTTAACACTACCTACCTACATCAGTCCAGCTTCTTCCAAGGTTTAGGGAAAAGAACTATTTAGCAGCGATAGTAGAAAAATACACAGTAGGGTTCAAATGAATCCCTGTGTGAGGGTGAGGAAATGATTTAATCTCTCTGGGTCTCAGTTTTCTTCTCTGTAAAATGAGTGCATTGGATTGGACTCTGGGATTTTTCCAACCTAAATCTTTGATCCTATGACCTCATAAGGTATTTGAGCCCTATTAGCTGTGTAGCCATACCTGTGCCCCCGAATGCCTAACTTGGGGCATATGCAGCAGGTTTGTCCAATTGAGAGGACTCTGTGCCCTAGGAGTCAAAGATGAGAATTAAGACACCCAATGTCTCTTCTCTACCCATCCTGCAGTAGTCTTTCAGGGAGAAGTGTTGATAAAGATAGCAGTAACTTATTCCAAACATTTGTTGAAATGATATTGGGTTAGCACCTAAGGCTGACTCATCCCCAGAAGTGTGTTGCCGTCCTGACTTCATATTGGACCAGGGTCTGCCTCATGTGATAATCCCAGAGCAATGAGGAAAATTAAGACACTCTTTCACTTTGTCATGGGCAGTCACATGTGTGTACATATATGTGTGTGTGTGTGTGTGTGTGTGAGTGTATATACACATATACACACTATATATGTATATACATACACACATATATATATTCTTAATGTTAGTAAATAACATATGTATCTCTATCAATACATACACATGTCTAAATCTATATATAAATAATTATTATATATATTTTATAATTATTGATATCACCTAATATAATATGTAATAGTGATGTTAGCATTAAGATAATTAATGCAATAAAATATTTAATTATATCTGTATATATGTGTATTCTAGATAAGTATATACACATATATGCACAAATGAGCATACATAAAAATGAGCATACATATGTGTGTGGGTAGCTAGCTAGATAGATAGATAGATGATAGATGAAAGAAAGAAAGGAAGAAAGAAAGAAAGAAAGAAAGAAAGAAAGAAAGAAAGAAAGAAAGAAAGAAAGAAAGAAAGAAAAAGAAAGAAAGAAAGAAAGAAAGAAAGAAAGAAAGAAAGAAAGAAAGAAAGAAAGAAAGAAAGAAAGAAAGAAAGAAAGAAAGGAAGGAAGGATGAAAGGAAGGAAGGAAGGATGAAAGGAAGGAAGGAAGGAAAGAAGGAAGGAAGGAAGGAAGAAAGAAAGAGAAAAGAAGGAAGGAAGAATAGAAGGAAGGAAGATGTGAGAGGCAGTGTGATACAGTGGATAGAAAACTCATGGTCTTAAAGCCAAGAAGATACGGGTTTAAATCCTCCTTATGATATACGCTAGCTGTGGGATGCCAGGCAAGCCATGTTCCAGGTAGCTTCCTAAGTTGCAGAGAAGGACCAACTAGCATTGGTCAGGTTAGTTCCTTTTCCAGGGTATTCCCTATATCAGTGAAGTCACAGGTCCAGTTCCTATCCTTATTGTAAATGTAACAGGATAACACCAACAATAACTGACATTTATATAGTGCTTTAAATTGGCTTAAGTGTTTTACGTACATTATCTTATTTGAGCCTCATGAAAACTAGTAACATACAGAATACACTCACGGTCATGGCAAATGGGGAAAGCAGCTGTTGCTAGACAATACAACAAAGGAAAAAATAAATCTTTGTTTTGAGAGAAGAATCACCGCTCCCTTCTTAATCAGGCACGGATGCCAATAAATTTGTCCCTGGTTCAAGCACATGACTTAGATCTTCTAAGAGTTTATGAACTTCAAAATATGCCCAAAAGACTGCCACCCCACCCCACCAGCCTGTTAATAAGGATCAAATGAGAAAATGTATTTCAAGTGCTTTGTCATCATAATCTGACATAAATGTGTGTGCTATCATTATTGTGTTAATTTGTGAGTGGGTAAAGATAGTCCACTGTGTTCCTCACATCGCAGGGGACACAACTCAAGCCTAGAAATTGATGCTGTTGGGTCGGGCTAGGGGGCGGGGGGGGGGGACGGTGGGGAGGAGGGGCAGGGGTCTTCTGTGAGTAGAAATACTGATTGACCTCAAGTGGGCAGATTTCTCCAAGACAATCTAAGAGTTCTTAGCCACTGGTACCAGTGCTAAATAGGTCAGTATCAGCACCAGGTGCTCAGTTTCAGTAGACCCTAGCATTCAGCATGAGCACAGGACAGCTGTTCCCTTCAGAACACTGAAAAGACAAATTTTACCCTCAAGAAGTTAGCATTTAAAGGGAGTCCTTGACCATCCAATTTTCCAGGCCCAGCTCAAGATCTACCTCTTCCAAAAAGAGTATCCCAGTCCTTGATAATCACTCCAATGCTGAGATGGATCTGTGATGTCATCGATGGATGCAGAACCCTGCTCATCTGAGCCTGCCAATTCTATGTAATTCTTGTCCGTGCCCTCCCATATCTCTACAGGGCAGGGGGAAAAGAGGAGAGAAGAATCTATTCCGTGTGTTAGAGGCCTTCACTTAATTCCTCCCACCAGGTGGGCCTGGGGCTGGAAGCAACTGCAGCTGTAGTTCTGTAGCTGCACCACCTCCACTGCCCCTGGGGTGGTGGCCCAACAGCAAACTCCTTTCACTCTGTCCCCCGCAGCTTTTCCCACTAACCTTCTCTGTTGTCTTTGGTGTTTGTGGGTTGAGAAGTCTGGTAACTGCCACAGCTCAATGATTCAGGGTGCTAGGGCCTGTTCCGCCTGGATCCTAGTGTGGTTGGTCCGGGCGCAGCTCACGCTGGGCTCTGCTCCCCCCTGCTACCAGCTCCATGCGTGATAGACCTAATCCAGCTATCATCCAGGCTGTCCTGGGCTGGAGCCCTGCTTCCCTCTGCCATTCCGTGGGTTCTGCAGTTCTAGAATTTGTTCAGAGCCATTTTTTATCGGTGTTTGGAGGGTCCTGGGGGAGAGCCCTAGGCAAGTCCCTGCTTTCTGGCCGCCATCTTGGCTCCGCCCCTAGAGGCCTTCAATTTCTCTCGTCCTTGCCAGGGTACTCCAGCTGTTCACCTGTCATCTCTCATTCTTGCTAGATGATCAGCCTTTTCTCTACTATACAATTCCTCCATGACCTCTTTTACAACCACTATCTTTGTAGTCGCTGATTGGTTAAATAGTACAATCTGCTCACACCCTCCATGTGCCTTTCCATCTCATTCAATGTGATACCCATTAAGAATTTTTGAGGTTGACCATTAGAATGTTACTGTTGAAAAGATGGGCACTCTGGTCAGTAAAGGAGCTTTGCCATTTCCCAAAGTCAATTCAACCCAACTCTGCCCGTCTTATTGTCTATCAATATTGTCTGTCCCAGTTCTGTAGGGTGTCCATTTAAATGCATATTGCCATCTAGGTAGTAAGCATTCTTCACCCACTTGGTCTTTCCTTTGCACATGGACAAGTCAAACTACTTTGAGTGATCACAGAACTCTTCTAGGAGGCTCTATGATATTTTAGGGCTTGCTCCCAAAACAAAAACATTTGGAGGATGGAATCAAACTGTCCACAGGGAATCTCTCCTTGACCAGGACTTTGTGTTCAACCTCCTCCATCACAGTCGTCAATATATCAAGCATACGTTTCCCTGATTTGTATCTTGATGCTTATCATCAGAAGGTCAATGAAAAAGGATTGTACAAGGTGTCTGAGGGAGCTAAAGATGCCAAAGTTAAGTGGGGGGGGGAGGGAGAACAGAAAGTTCAGATTTTATTCATATGAAAAATGGTAACCAAGAGCATACCACTAGCTACTGACCTATCTGCCTACTCTCTCATCTATATAAAATATGAGAGTTATGAATGAATGAATAAATGAATGAATGAATGAAAAATATATTTTTCCAATGCTTGCCATATGCCAATAACTGTGCTAAGTACTAGGGCTACATGTACAAAATGCAGACAGTTCCTGCTCTCAAGAAGTTTATATTCTAACAGGCGAAGCTAACACATATAAGGGAGCTAGAGTTGGAAAGGGTAGTAAGGTAGAGAGCCTGAGCTCAAACAATGTGATTTGTAGATATCTAGGAAATTTAGTGATGGTCTAGTTCTAGCCTATGATTGAATGAAAGCTCAAATATCAGAATCCGGGGTGCCATGGGGAGGAATCTGAGCCCTCGAGGGAGGCAGAAAAGAGCTGGCGTCCAGATGGCATCATTTTGAAATGACCAGGAAATGAATAGCCTTTAGTCTTCTCTCCTTCTCTCCCTACTATATCTCTACCAGGTAACTCATCCATTCTTTTGGTTTCAGCTCTTTTCCCTGTAGCATTCCCTTTAGGGACACAACTCAAGTTGGGCACTTGCACTCACAGACTGCAGATCCTGGAGTACAGCTGTACTGTTCTTCCCAAGCCCCTACAAGTGTATCTTCATTAATAAACAATTACTTGACTCCATAAGCTTTAAGACAAGATATTCACTGAGAAGTTATAATATGAAGGGTAAGTACAAAGTACTCTCCTCAAATTCTCCTTATGTGTACTAGATTCTGATTCCTCATATGAAATTAATAACAATAACAACAGCTAATGTTTACATAGTGCTTTAAAGTTTAAAAGAGTTTTATATAAATTATCTCACTTGATCCTTCTGACAGCCCTATGAGGGAGGTGCTATTATTAACTCCCCCCCCCCATTTTATAGATGAAGAAAATGAGAAACAGAGAGAATGTGACTTGCCCAGGATAACACAGTCAGTGTCTGAGGAAGGCTTTGAATGTACCTCTTCCCGAGTCCAGGTCTAGCGCTGTATCCATATATACTTCAGGGCTAACTTGGTTAATGTTTCTAATTTTCCCATCATCCCTATTCTTGTCATTGCATGGAGTGGGGGATAAGCCGAGTTTATTGCCTTTTATGAAAGTATCAAGAGCCACACCATGTAAATATTTTGAGTCCTGAGTGCCAGCTTTTTTACTGGTATGATATATTAGACAGCTGGCATTGTGGGCACAAAGCCAAACATCTTTGCTGCCAGCCGTGGCTCAAGAAGGCAGGTTTGTGTTCAGCACAGCCCCTAGCTCCCTCCTGGGCATGAGGCCATGTGTCTGGTGTCCTTTGAAAGGCATCATTCTGTTCTTGTATCTAGGTACTCACATTGCTTCATAGCTTGGGTCTAAGAGCTGGCTATAGAATAAAACACTATACCTGGTCCCACAGGAGACTTCTGAAGCAAAATACAGTTTCTACCGACCAACTTAGAAAAAAATCTGTGCTCCGGGAGAGTCTTTCACATTGGGTCCTCAAAGCTCACACCTTTCAAACCATCTTTCAACCTAGGAGAAAGATTCTCCTTCAGAGTCTCTTAAACTTCAGGGGTCTCTGAATCACGGTTTTGTGGGTTTTTAAAATACTTCAACAACTATAATTGAATATAATTTGTTTCCTTTTCATTTTAGCGTGTTTACAAGCCTTCTTCTGAAAAGGGGTCCATAAGTCTTCACCAAACTGCCAGAGGGGTCCATGCCACATAGCTAAGACGCTCTCTTCTATAACTTAGGGGATGGTATTCAAAAGTTGCAGTGACAGCAAGATTCATCGCCCCACTAGGGAGGCTGCTCTCTGGTCCTCAGTTTTCTCATCTGTAAAATAAGGAGGTTAAATGCACTGGTTTCTAAGGATCCTCCTAGGTCTAAAGGATGATCCTGTCACCGACCTGACAATTAGCTTCTCTGACCTTGGCTAGATTGATGTTCAGATGACGGGCATACCAGCTGTCATTGGGCCCATACTTGAAGCCCTTGTGGGATGGCAGGATTGTAAGAGATCGAAGCCTGTTCATGCACCCTGCAATGACCCAGGTTCCCACTTCATCAGGATGGGACTTCACCATATAAAGTGCCTGGGAGGGGCTTAAATGGCAGGAGCATTTATATACTCCTAGAGGGAAAAGGAAGCCAATGGAGGCTTTTGAACCAGACCTTGCTGACCACTTCCTATTCAGCAGAAAGCATTAACCTCTAGGAGTACAAGTAGGCAAGATGTGGCAGGTGCTAAGCCTGTTACTCCCCACCGGCCACCTAGCTTCCCCAACGGCACCTTAGAGACTAACTAGTCTTACTTCCTCATTTTACAATCGGTATTAATCAATCAACATTTATTAGACACTTGCTATGTTCCAGGCACTGTACTAAATGCATATAAGTAAACAGGCCCAGAGAGGTTACCTGATTTGTCCAAGGAGGGGTAGCTAGGTGGCACAGTGGATACAGCATCAAGCCTGGAGTCAGGAATACCTGAATTCAAATGTGGCCTCAGACACTTACTAGCTACCTGGGTAAGTCACTTAACCCTGTTTATCTAGGCTTTCTCATCTGTAAAATGAGCTGGAGAAGGAAACGGCCAACCACTCCAGGATCTTTGCCAAAAAACCCCACAAAAACCAACCCACCAAATGAGGTCATGAAGGACATGACTGAAATGACCAAACAGCAACAACAACACAGGTAGTGATCAGCAGGATCAGAATTTGAACTCAGACCCACATTTTTTTTCTAATGCATCATGTTGACTTATATAGCTCCCTGTCCACATTTCCCTTTTTTCCAATTAAAACATGAAGAACTATTAGAACAGTCCTTTCTTTGTCTCTCCCTTTGCTCCTCAAGTCCAAGGATTTACAACCTTAATAAAATGCCCACGTTGGTTTTTCTTCAATGTACTTTGCTTGGACTCTGATATGTGTTGAGTTGCTGATCGGAGTAGTAAACCAGTTGTACAAGGATAGACACACCACACATGCACGTGCATGTGTGTACACATACGCACACACTCACACACACGCACGCACACACACACACACACACACACACACATACACACACACATGCACCCCTTCTCTTTTCCCCCACCTGGCCTGGGAGCATCCTGCCAGGTGTCTGTCTTTCTCATAGCTGTTGAAATATGGATGCGGGTACATTAGCCTATCAGTTCTGATTAGCCCAAATCACTCTTCGGCAGCTACATTTCCAGAGACATCTGACTTACAGGTGAACGGATTTGACTTTCCTAAGGAATTTGAAAAGAGACCCTTTATTCTCCAGAGGGGCAGGTGAAGTCCTGTGGGCAGGATTAGCCCAGGCTCCCGAGCTTTAAAGCTTGGTTCTCCCTACCTTTACTGACCTGTCTAAGCTTGGGGTTTCCCTCCTGGTAACTATTGGCACAGCTACCATTTCAAGTGGTGAAAGGCCATTTCCCCTGGGGCCCATAATAATTTCCAAGAAAGTGCAGGAGCCTGGAAAAGACAAGGTGTGTGCTACGTTTGGGGAGATCGCTTTTTGACTCTTTGTTGAAAGGACGACTTTCTTGGAGGGAGGGAGCAGGGAAAGCAGCATTAGGACATGTGGTTGATACAAAAACAAAAGATATCAATAAAAATGAAAAACAGAAAAGAAAATGATGGCCTTGGACTGGATGATTGTTAAAGGTTCTTTCCAGCTCTAAATTTCTACTATCCTATAACTTTACTCTAAATTCTGCTGTCGCTTAAGTCCATTAAGAATTGTAGGTAAGCAAATATTAAGCTTCCTTGAAAAATATGGTCTTTCATGTAGATGATAACAGCTCAGATTTATGTGGCTGTTTTCTCGTAACCTTTCTCAACTTCAGCTTTCCCATCTGTGCTTTCGAAGAAGGACTTACAGGTACAGTACTTTCCCCGCTTGCCTCGAAGGCGTGTTAAGTGCCCTGATCCAAACATTATTATAGAGAAACAAAAGAGAAGAATTGATGAGATCCTCAAAGAAAAGCTGGAGATGCTACCCTATGTCTCTGTAGATGCCTGGAAACTCCTCAAGAAGCTTCCTCTACCTCTGCCTTCCTCCTCTTCTTTCCCAAAGGTCTCAAAAGCATCCCATTTACAGCTCTTCACTGTCTTCTCATCCCACCCCTCCCCTCACTTTTCTTCTTGCTTCTTGCTTTGTATACATCTTTCCTAAAGCCTGGAGAGACCAGAGTGCCCAAAAGGAGAGATGGAGTTGAAGTTAAAGGCTCTGGGTTTGAATCCCAGCCTTTCCCCTTTCTGCCTATGTAAGGTGCTGTGCTCTATGAGCAAAGCAGAATTGAAACAGCTCAAAGGAAATGCAGGATGCACAAGTTTGGGGTATCCACCCCAAATGTTCACATGGACTATTGTGCCCGACCTGTGGTAGAGCATTCTGAGCTCATATTGGCCTGATCAGCCACAGTCAGACACACTGAATCATGACTCAAGCATAGAGATGTCATTTTGGTCCTCTTCAAGAATGAAGGACAACAACCAACCAACCAATGTGACTTTCATTTCTCTGAGCACCAGTTTCCCAACTGGCAAATAAGAGGAGTTGGATGAGATGACCTCTGACCTCAGTTTAGCTCTAAATTAATGACCCTATGGCTTGTCGATAGTAATACAATGAGGAAATGGTGTAGCTGGACCTCAAATTCCCGTCCTCTGATTGTAATTCCCATGCTCCCCTGCCCCAGATGACCCTTCCCTTGTGGATACTATTAATGATCTAAGTTAATGAGACAGAAAGTAGAAGACCTACTCAAGATTACGTAGCTTAGTTAGAGAAGTTAACAATGCTGGGTGTGTAGGTTTGGTTACTGAATGTACCAATTAGCTTTACCTCTTTCTATGATTATGGACCAAATACCAAATCTTGGCTGAACATCTCACAAACTTGAACCATTGGTCACTGTGGTAGGGCAGAACTTGGGGAAAGGATGTGAATGCCTCAGGGTAAAGCCTCCTCTACTATTTGGAAAACAACCCAGTGCACATATCCAGTGGATATTGGGTCAGAAGATTCACCTTGAGGTCTGGAATCATTTCATTTTGGTCTTTGTATACTAAGGGCTTGGAATAATGCCTGGGGGTGCTTTGTTGTGGTTCCCTTGTTTCGGTTGACTCTTTGTGATCCCATTTGGGGTTTTCTTGGCAAGGAGACTGGAGAAGTTTGCCATTCCTTCTCCAGCTCATTTTACCGATGAGGAAACTGAGGCAAATAGGGTTACGTGACTTGTCCAGGGTCACAGAGCTAGTAAGTGCCTGAGGCCATATTTGAACTCACAAAAATGAACCTGTACCACCTAGATGCCCCCAGGGGTGGTTAGTAAGTGTTCAACTATATCTGTTGATTGATTCTTCATCATCATCATCATCATCATCACCAACAACAACAATAAGTATTTATTAGACCTACTATGTGCCAGGTACTGGGGATATGAGAAAGGCAAAAACACATAGTCTCTGCTCTCTTTGTCAGTTAGATACAACTCCATTTAAAGCAATGCAGACTAAGTGCTCACTCCTTAGATATCTTGGGGACAGTTTAGTATGCTGACCAAAAAGTATGAGTCAATCTGTGTTCATTAGGAATATCTCTAGCTCGCTGTATTCCCAGGATGGGACTTAGATGCCGGATGGTGCAGATTCATATCCATCTGACTGCTGCTATGACTCAGTGGTCACGACTGGGCCTTAATTAATGAAAGATTAACCAAATGTAGCATTTATACTGTTGAGAATTACATGTACAGAAATGTATGCACACAAGAGCCAAGTGTTTCTAGGCCAAACGACCTTGGTGCACATGTTTGGTGATAGAGGCTAGACATTCACTGGCAGAGGGACGTTTATTTATTTTAGGATTTATGAAAAATATATACTGTCTTTGAAAAATATCTTTGGGTCTATAGGCCATATGGGAGCAAGGACCCCTCAAATTCTACCCTAACAGAGAAAAGCCAGATTCAACTTACTGTATCCAAGAGAGCTCCTCCTATCAATTAGGACAAGCTGGACCACTGACCTGTGCTCGGCTTTGACTTGTACCCTGAAGATCAGCATACTGAGACTCTATCAGACTACAAAGGGGAAGTCAATTTCTTCTGGGCTTTCCTCGGAAAACAGCTTGTCTCCAGCCTTCTGGTTCACAAAAGGCACAACTGTAAAGCAGGTATACTTCCATTGATTGAAGCTAAACTGGGGCAGGCCACCTCAGGGAACAGTCTGCCTCATTCTCCCTGGCAAAGGAAATCACCCATGATTGATATGAATGAGTATGAGGCCATTACACAGGCCAACAAACTTGGAACTAATGTGTGTCTTGTTGAGTTGCTGGAAGAAATCAACCTGGCTATTGGACCAGCCTTAAACAGCTGATGAAAGGCAAAATTTCCTCTGTCCTTGATCTTAAAGTTGTATGTTAAAGAGTTGCTTCTTCCTCTTAATCTCTGCTCATAAAATTAAAAAAGAAACATAGATAATTGTAAATTCTTCAAGGATAAAAAGTGTTTGGTAGCTCTCTGAACAAATTTCTTTCTATGAGACAATAATCTTGGGTCTTGTGTGTCTTTCACACTCTCATCTCATTTTGCCTGAACTTTCGCAATGGCCTCCTAATTGGTCTCCTCTCTAATCGGTCATCCACGAAACTGCCAAACTGATATGCCTAAAGTGCAGGTCTTACCATACATCCCTCACCTGCTCAAGAAGCTTCAATGACTCCCTATTTAAACTAATATAAAATACAGATTCCTCTGTTTAGCATTTTAACTCATTCACAATTTGCCTCTATCCCACTCTACCCAACTCTTTCATGTTACTCCCCCTTGTGGTCCCTTGCATTCCGCCCAACGTGGTTGATTTTCTTTTTCTCAAACACAATATTCCATCTCTTACCTCCATACATTTCCAAAGCTCCTTCCCATGCGTGGAATGCCTTCTTTTACTGGTTCTTAGAATATCTAGATCCCTTCAAGATTTAGACCAAGTGGCACCTCCTATATTAACACTTTCCTGATCTGACTCTGTTCTTAGAAGGGTATAAGTTGGAGCCAGGAAAGCCTAGGTCCCAGTCCCACTTTGGACACACACTGGCTGCATGGCATGACTCCAGGCAATCCGTTTAACTTCCCAGTTCTCTAGGCAGCTCTCTAAGACCATAAGCTGAAGAGAAGATGCTGACCTGCATTTTGGGAACTCCCTGAACCACTGAAATTGTAGGACCAGTCTCTATCCCCATCCCTCTATTTTCTATCAACTTATCTTTGTGTATGTTATTTTCTGTAAGCCCCCTGAAGACAGGGACTATTCCATATTTGTTCTTGTATCTCCATTGCCTAGTAGAGTACTTTGCAGATAGTAGGTGCTTAATAAATGCTCAATGAATTAACGTGATTTTTAAATTTTATTTTCCAGCATTTGAGACCATGTATCTTAAGGATGTAAGCAGGACAAATTTCAACCATTATTTTTTACCTTTTGTTTCATGGAGTCAGACATTGGGTTGACTGGTGAAGTTATTAGTGAGTTAGTGGCACTGGGAAGATTCGTGATTAGTGAGTCAGGCAGCACCCATATGGTAAGTGCCTATTACGTATCAGGCTCTGTGCCATCTCCTCTCTTCTCCTCTCACAATATCTTGTTGCCAAAAAGAAAAAAAATTTATTAAATGCCTCTTGTGTGGAAAGCATTATGCTGTTCACTGGGGAATATACAAAGGTTATCTAGGAAATAGTTTCTACCCTCACAGAGTCTAGCCTAGATTTAAAAGAAACTCCAAGACTTCAGGGTTTCCATATGCTTTTACATAAATGAATCTATAGAGTCCAAGAGATGCTAACTCTATTGATATAACTGACATAAAAGGATGTCACTATCTAGAAAAATTAAGCATGCATTTGTGTATCAAGAAGCCTTCATTAACGTCAACACATTCAAACTCATTCATTATTCAGGGCACTAGATACATGGGGTGTGTCACTGATTTTTAGACCATTGAGGTTAATGCCTGTCCTGGTACTGCTGGCCCTCAATGTAGGACTAATATCATTTTAAACTTGTATCAGTGGCATGTGTAAAATCACTCCACTGGGTAAAAGAGGGAAGAGAACTCAGCAGTCATATAATCTAATTCAAACTGAACAGGAATCTCCTCTACCATACTCCCAACAAGTAGTCATCCAGTCTCTACTTGAACACAACCAGGAATGGGGAATCAGCTATCTTCTGAGACAGACTATTCCACTTTGGGATGAGAATAATAATGGCCCCTACCTGTTTCAAGTAGCTGAGCTCATCTTCATGAGTTCAAATTCGGCCTCAGACACTTACTAGGTGTATGACCTCGGAAAAGTCACTTAACCCTGTTTGCCTCAGTTTCTCATCTATAAAATGAGCTGGAGAAGGAAATGGAAAACCACTTCAGCATCTCTGTCAAGAAAACCCCCAAATAGATTCATGAAGTATTGGGCATGACTGAACAACAACTTTGTTTTAGATTTTCACATCAGTCTATTCACATTGAACTGTGTCCCTAAAACCTGCAAATCGTTCCCATACAGATTTCTATCTGGCCACATCTCCATTGCTTTTGTCCTTCTGCAACTGGTTTTTGGAGCCCTGGTGTAGGATTGTTTAATTTCTTCACATTAGAGTCAACCCATTGTTTGAGTCTCCTAAGATCTTTTGGGATCTGGTCAATAAATGTTTATTATGTTGATGAATTATTCATGAAGAAGTGGAACTAAAAGAACTGTAATGACTTAATTGGACAGTGAATAATCAAAGGCAGAAAGCTGGGTACCTTCAGAAGTTCCCATGATCCCAATGGCCTAAAGTAGTTTAGGCAAGCTTACATAGCAGCGACAGCACAAAGTCGGAGAAAGTGCTGTGGTTCTGGAGTCAAAAGTCCTGAGTTCAAATTTTAGCTGTGCTGTTTGCTATGTGTGTGACCCTAGCTAAATCTCTGAACCTTTCTGGGGCTCTGTGTCCGGAGATGCAAAATTAGGGGACCGGGCTTTGTTCTTTACAATCCCTCCTAGCTAGATTTAGAATCAAAAGACCTGAGTTCAAATACTGAGCAAGTCACTTCACTGTTTCTGGGCCTCAACGGAAATGGGATATTCAGCAGGGAGCTAAAGTAGGTATTTAAACAACAATCAATTCAATCAATGAATAGTCATTTATTAAGTACCTACTGTTTGCCAAGCATGAAAGGAACAAGAAAGGAGACCAGTTATAGGGACCAAGACACAAGATCAAAGAGAAAGAAGTGGCTAGGGTGACTTCATAGTAAGCCTCTGAACTGTGTGCCAAAGGATCTTTATATGTCCTTTGCTTGAGAGCTTGATTGGCCCCAGGGCCTCAGACCAAGCTAAGCCTATGGGAGTGGAGAGGTAGAGGAGGAATAAGGGGAACAGAGAGAGAAGTCAATTATATATATATATATATATATATGTACGTATGTATGTATATGTATATACACATAAGTATATATAACATATATACACATACATTATGTATATATGTATGTGTCTATATATATGTATGTATGTATGTGTGTATAATCTTAATTATAAAAATAACATGGCACAGTACTTGAACTCAGCAAGCTTATGTTCTGCTGAGGGGGATATGCCACATTCACAAACGACACAAAGTTGAAAATGACAGAAGCAAAGGAGAGCTAGACAAAACAACATAAGAAAACTGTGGTATCTGAGGGATTCAGGGAGGGATTTGTGGAAGAAGCAGCTTCTGGGTTGAGTCTTAAGAGAAGGAGAAACTTAAACAGATGGACAACAGTGGGGGAGTATGCCTATGCCAATTATGGGGGATGGTGTAAGCAAGAGTAGAGGGATGGGGGAGGTCGAAATAAAATCAGGGTATTGAGATAGTTTAGTTTGGCAGGAGGATAAAATTCATGAAGGAGAAAAGAAAGATAAGACTACACAAGTAGGTTTGCTCCAAGAGTATCTTGAATGTCAGGTTTTAGAATTTAAACCTTATTTGGTAGGTAAGGGGAAGTCATTAAAGATTGTAGTGTAGATGAGTATACATGATCTTGGCAGTGAACTAGGAAGATTATTTTAACAACAGCATGAAGGGTAGAATGGGGAGATGGGCTGAAGACAGAAAGAACAGCTTGGAGAGTTTTAGATTAATATGTATGTATGTATGTATGTATGTATAGCACATGTATATATATAGATATGTATATAGCATACATAACATATATGTATATGTTTGCATGTATAGGAGTATGTGTGTATGGACGTGTGTGTGTGTATATATATATGTATATATATATATATATACAGTATGTATAAGAAGAAATGAGGGTTCAAATTAGGATGGTTACAAAAGAGGGGATGGGTGTAGAAGATATCATCAAGACAAAAGCTGGTAACTGATTGAATATGTATGAAAGAGATGAGGAAGATTCAAAGGTGACATCCAAAGGTGACTAAGTGACTGGGAAGATGGTGGTGTAATTGGCAGGAGTAAAGAAATTTGGGGAAAACAGGTTTAGGGGACAAAATGGTAGATTCAGAAAGAGCTCTGAGCTGTGGAGATTGGAGGTTTGCAAGAGAAGGGAGCTAGACAGGTCTATGGTAGGTTGGACTGAAGTAGCACAGATCTATGTACACAGTAGGCACTTAATAAATGCTTGCTTGCCCTGTTCTTGATCCCTCTTCATTACCACTATGTCTAGGAACTGCTAGCCACAAAAAAGGAAGGCGAGAGCTAAGGTGAAATGTGCATTCCATTAAAGTTGATGTAGAATAAAGTAAAGAAAATTAGACTTTGTCAGCCAAGCCTCAATTTCCTTATATGTAATATGAGGACAATCATATCTGTCTCATGGGGCGGTTGAAAGGAGCAAATAAGCTAATCTATTAAATTTCCTTGGTAACTTTAAAGTGTGACATAAATGTCAAATCTTATTATTATTAAAAGTTATTAAGATGACAGGATTATAGCCAGAGTGTGGGAAGAAGGAAAGGATTTGTTTACTTTTGAGAATATTAATACAACCTCTATTTCTATAGATTTTCTGAAAACTTAGGAATAGGGTGATGGCCTACGCTGAGGGCCCATTTGGACAAAAGTGGACAGACCTGTCTCTGTCTTCTTCTCTTGACGCCGCCTGACAAATTTTATTTGATATTTGCCATTTCACTTTCCCAGACTCTCCCTAAGTAATTTTTTCCATATCTTAGCTTATAACACACACACACACACACACACACACACACACACATACACACACACACACACACGAATCTGAATTTGATTTTCATCCAACTCATCCTGAATTTTAAATCTAAGCCTCCTGAATCCTATATTTGACACCAGCACAAGATATATAGCATTTTACTGAGGCAAAGAGTCAGTTCCCATCCTCTCTAGGAGTAATTCCTTGGATGAAAGCCATATTATCTTCCCTATACCTAGCACAGAAGAAAAGTGTTTCATGGTAGGACTCCAACTGAGAGCCAGAACTGGATCCCATATTTTTTCCTTTTCTGTTCAGCACATGGTCAAAGGCAGTCAGTCCCCCTGATTGGCATACCCAGTAGCATGTATATATATGTTTACTGATGGATTGATTAAACAGATGGAAAATGGCTATCCATCACATATTAGCCGCTCTGCTGTTGCCAGGCATTTCTATGGAATATTATGACATAACAAGGATACACGTAAAGTGTTTTCTCAGCCAAAATAAAGACCAAAGAGACTGTTTTACCCAAATAACAGTGTGTTTCTGGATCATTCAGCACATGGAATCGCCTTGCTTCCCAAGCAGGCCAAATGTGCCTCTCTGACTCTGTCAGATGTAGGCCCACCCACACTTACAGCCCAGTTTGGGTCCTGAATGGCAGGTCCCCTGCCATTTGACTTTCCCAGTCTCTCCCTAAGTCACTTCTGGTTCACACCGCTCACAACGCTCAGCATTCTCCCCATTCCTACTGGTGACCTGGTGTTTTGTCATTCAGGCTCCGCAGCTACGATTTGCAACCCAATTTTCTTGGATCTCTGATTCTTTTAGAGATTCCTCCTTCTCCTAGATCCTTACTTGTTCCTCCTCTCTGCGTGAGCTGACTTTGGATAAAACCCCTGCTACCTTGCCCTCTTCACTTACAATATGTGACAATTCTCCCTCTTGTCTAGTAGAACTCTTATGGCCCTGCTGGTGACGGATAGCTAGATAGCTAGATAGCTAGATAGCTAGATAGCTAGATAGCTAGATAGCTAGATAGCTAGATAGCTAGATAGCTAGATAGTTAGATAGATAGATAGATAGATAGATAGATAGATAGATAGATAGATAGATAGATAGATAGATAGACAGATAGATAGAATAGGTGGATAACTATGTAGGTAGATAGGTAGATGATAGAATGGATGGATGAATAGATAGAATAGATGGATGGATAGAAGAATAGAAAGATAAGACAAGAGCGCATAGGGTAGGATATATATGTATATATATATGCTTAGTATTTATTCATTGCCTACCCCAGGCACTGTGCTAAGCACTGGGGATACAAATATTGACATTCAAGACAGTCATTGTCCTCAAGGGGCTTCTATTCCAATGAGAGAAGACAAGACATAAGGGGAGCTGGAAAGTGGGAGAGAAGAGGACCACCAGATGCATGGCAGTGTGATTTGGAGTTGATGGCCAGGGAGTAAGGTGGACGCTTGGTTCTGAATAAAGTGAGGTGACAGTTCACCTCTCAGAGCCCAGAATCATTCCAGGGTACAGTTCATGTTTTCAGTGGGTTAGAGGTGGGGGTGAAGGCCAGAGTGTAGATGGCATGAAAAGGAGCTGGTGGCCAGAAAATCATTTAGTCTAACCCTACATCTTACTGGTGAGGAAACTGAGAACCAGAGAGTTGAAGTCACTTACTCTAGGTAACACCAACTATAAACTGGGATGGGGAGACTCAACCCATGTCCTCTGAATCCAAACCCAGTGTTCTTTCTATCATCCCACATCCAGTTCAAGATGGTTTGTTGTGATGTTAACCAAGTCTCAGAGTATGGTACGGGAGAAAGAAAGTTGGGAGTCAGGAAGCCTGAATGCAAATTCCATCTCTGCCGTGAACTCTCCATGTGACCTTGGTCAAGCTGTCTCAACAATCTAAGGCTCTTTCCCATTCTTCAAAAAGGGCTTGGTGTTGGGATGGGGATAGAGGAGACTAGATTAATTTTTACATTCCTTTGACCTCAGAAATGTTAATATGTATGTACATGTTTGTGTAACATAAATATGTAAGATGTACGTGTATCTATGTGTATATACACATGTATTCAGACACATATATACATGCAGGTATATATGTATACCTGTATAATAAAACGGGTATATGGATGCAAACTCGGTATATCTCACATACCAAGATTCTTCTTTTTCTGGACAATGGTTCTCATTCACAATTTATAGACCACTGGGCAGGAGCCAGACCCCATGTGATTTATCCACCATAGTTTAATCATTGGAGAAACAACAGCATTGCTTTAACATTGCCAGTTTTACCAGAGCCTGATGGGTAGATTTGAAAAACATTTCCATAAAGCCAAAGCACATGAGAGATGTGTGGGTCCCTAAACAGCACCCCACCACACACACACACGCAACCCACCAGGAAGGACATGCTAGGCAAGGGCAATGCCATCTTCTTCCACTTTCAAATGAAATTACTCTATTCATAGTCTCACTAGGGTGAATACTACAAGAGGCAATGTGGCTTATTAGATCGAGCGTTGGACTGGAAGTCAGGAGAACTTGACTTCAAATTTCACCTTAAGTATAGACATTTATCAAAAATGTTAAATTTTTATGAATCACTGTCTAGGCAGTTGTAGGGAACAGTTCCACTCAGAATTATGTTCCAGTTCCAGTAAAGTTTATTTATTAAAAATTGAGGTTTCTACTGCAATTCAGGGAATTTTTTGCCTGTTAGTTTACAAAGGATAGTAAGTTTCTGGTACATAGTCCTAGCTTTCTAGGTAACTGACAGATGTTATTTTTTTTGCAACATGCAATAATATGTTGTACCATTTATATAATTTCCATGATATGATCTGTGTTGATAATCAAACAAAAATAATTTATTAAGTGCTTGCTATGTGCCAGGCACTGTGATGCCTAGTCTCCTTAACAATAGCCTTTCTGCAATTTCTGGCGTCCGTGATCTGATTCTGAATTATTATCATCAACGCCTCGACTTCTATAAACAAATCTATGTGACTCAGCCATTTGTTCTATGCTTCTTTGCTAACATATTGTTGCTTGAATCCATGGGAAAGTCACCCATGGTGGACCTCTTGATTCCGTTCTTGTATCGTAGCACTTTTATAGGGTCCTTCTGAACTTTTGGTTCCATTCAACATGTTCAGTGGTGCATATCTTTTGTCAGCCTTTATTATTGCTTTGTAAGGTGAGGACTCTATATTCCAAAGCACATCTTTATTGCCTTTTGCGCATTGGTGGACTGGGTGGCTGTTGATATCCCTTCCTATTCCCAAATTCTGTGATTGGAATTAAATTGATTATTTTTTCTTTGAGTTGGTTTGACTCTTTCTTTCATCTTAACCATTTGACTTTTACCTGTTGATTAAGAGAAATAAGAATTTCTAATATACTTTTGTTTTCTTGATTCCATTCCATATGTTTCTTTTTCATGGTCTTTTTTTGGGTGTAACACTGTTAAAGTTTCCTACTGTGCATACTTGCTAGATATTGGGGTCTTTCTGCATATCTTTCTACAGGTCTTTGTTAATTTTCTCTGCCGTGGTGGCAGTTGATTCATGTCCTTAGGAATATCCCAAGATGGGTCCATCTTTCCTTCTGTGGTCCTTACTGTGGCAATAGACACAGTATATTCTGTTGTGATCAAGTTCTGAAATGTTTTTATAGTCTCTATAAATTATTGTAGGAAACTAGATTTGTTCATGAAGGTTATAGCAGGTACCCAATCTTAGATAGTGGCTTGCGCCCCTAGGCAATCATTTAATCCCTGCTTGCTTAAAATTGGAGAAGGAACTAGCAAACCACTCCAGTACCTTTGCCAAGAAAACACTACAGACAGTTGGTCCATTGGGTCATGAAGAGTCAGAAATGACTGAAGAACAATATAGTAGATACCAACTTTAAAAATGACTTTATTTAGTGTAGTTGGTCCATTAATTAAATTCATGATGTCCAAGTCAAAAAGAACTTTTAAAAATTCCATTCTAAGTATGCCAATCTCTTTTTCTAAAATCATTTTAAAGAGCTGCATTTTTGCATCCATTTCCTTATTCAGTTGTACTTCTAGGATTTCTGTTATGTTGTGTCAGTAAGGCAAAATGGGCTCCTTAGCACTTGAGGAGTTTGGCTTTTGTTTACTTTGTTTACTTTGAGCGAAAGTACTTTCAGCTGTTAAGTGCTAAGCCCCAGGCCCAAAGCCCTATCAGGTGTGAAACCTGTGTGGGTATAAATTAATGACTTAAGAACGGCCAACTAGGGAACCAATGGTCCCTGGTCGTTGAGGAGGGGCTTGAGAACGCCAGAGGCTTGGCTGTGAGGAAAGGCGAGCCAAGAGACAACTACAGTGGAAGCGGAAGCCTAAGAAGGAAGCTG
>CM053625.1:344891876-344924260 GCA_028646595.1 Phalanger gymnotis | reverse complement strand
ATTTCGAACCATTCAAACATATACATGATTATATTTGGGATTATAAATTCGGCCTTCCTACTACATACGTAGACTTTGATGTCTTTAGATTCTTCCACTTTTCTTTCTTCAGATTTAAATAACTCCCAAAATTTCAATATTATCTCAATTAATCTGGGTTTAGAAATGAAGTCATTTCTAATGATTATGCTTTGTTATTGTTCAGTTGTATCCTACTCTTCTGACCCCATTTGGGGTTTTCTTGGCAGATAATAGAGTTTGCCATTTCCTTCTTCAGCTCATTTTATAGATGAGGAAATTGAGGCAAATAGGATTGAGCGATTTTCCCAGCATCATACATCTGGCGTCTGAGGCTGGATTTGAACTCACAAACATATGTCTTCCTGACTCTAGGCCCAGCATTCTATCCACTGTGCCACCAAGCTGCCCAAAACAATTATACTATATTAATCTATAATATTTTGTGTTGTAGATTGGAGCTGCAGATAACATTGACAAAAACAGTAGGAGGCTCTTACTCATAACTGATAAAATCATTATGATTTCTTAGTATTGATACATAATAAAAAGATTCAAATCTTTAGTCCATTTCATGCCTATTTAGGATTACCCCACTTTTAGTGGTCAGTAATATCCATAGCAATGCATTTCTAGCTGCTTAGAATATTGCTCTTTCTTTTTATGTGTCTTACCCTTTTTTTGTATGGTACTAGAACATACAGGAATACCATTTTCCTCCTTGCTAAGCTGATAATCCTAATGGTTCTCAGTAGAACCAGACTACAGATCATCAGTATTTCCAGAGACTGATCGGCCAACATTTCAAAATTTCTACCGGGCCATTACAACTACCCGGAGGATCTCAGGACATATAGAGTCCCCATTGTACATCATCCTGGATGACATCTCATGACTTTACCACTGTCCCCCTCGCCTCACCATGTCTGTGATGTAAATGATGGATTGGGCTTTAAGGAGATGATGGTAGTGGTAGCAGTAGCCCAGGCAAGCAGTTGCAGCACAGCAACAACATGGCAAGTTGTCTTCCAGGTCCCTGCAGTTCCACCCTTTGAGACCAAGTTTAACAAGGCTAATCCTTCTTCCATGAAAAAGCCCCTCTTCGCTTCAAATGCTCAAAGTCTCAACTGCTTAAGTTGGCAATCAGGGTCCTAAGCTTGTTTTGTCCTACTGATCTCATACCACTCCCCTTTACACATCCTATATCCTAGCCTAATGGAACTAGACAGTCTCTTCACTTCTCTACCTTCATAACTTTCTTCGCTCTATTCCTTCTGCCTCATGTGCTCTCCCCCAGCTCCAGATATGCTATCCATCCCTTAAAACCCAGTTACAAGACCACCTTCTCCATGAAGTCTTTGCCAATTTCCTCTCACCTTCCCTCGAACCCTTCTGAACCCCAAAGCACTTTGTTTATACCTCTCTTAATAGAGATAATCAGATTCTATACTCTGTCATAGTTATTTATCTTCTCTCTCCTATGGTGAAGCTATAAGGTCCGTGGTGGTAGGGACCACCATGTATCTTCTTTGTATCTTTGTATCTTTCACACAATAGGCTCTCTGTAAATATTTGTTGAATCCATGAGTCTGTTGATTCATTGACTAAATTCAGTATTACTCTTCAAATGTTCATTTAACAAACTGCAGAAATAAGGAAGGTATATTCTGAAGTGACTGTGTTTGGGTATCTCATCTTATTAAATGCTGCTCTTTGAAAGAGAGAAAATTATCCCGGATGTAACTGTTACTAATTTGATACCCTGTTTTTGATAAGAGGCATCTATCCCTCTGGCTCTGCAGCCTCTGAGAGAGGAATCTAAAGAGGATATTACCTTTTGACGAAAGGGAAATGATCTATCTTTGGAAATGCTTTTGAAGGTCTTCCTCTTCCTATGTAGATTTATTCTCCCAACATTCAATTTCCCCTCCAGAGTGGGACTAGCATATTGTATTATGCTAAAACTAAGCCCCCGGGACTGCATTGCACATGATACATGGCTAACTCCCCACAGATGGTTTGTCTTTGAGACTTATAATAAGACATTCCAGAAGAAGGGTGCCATCAAGGAGCCATACTCTGTGACTTGGAGATAGGGCTGATGAAAGTAAACTTTTGGAAGTAAGTCCTCTTCCTGTGTTCCCCATAGAGCGTTGGGGTTTAACTTCCCTCCCTCACCTTCCCAGCTACTAATACTTCCCTCCTTCTCCCCCTATAATTATTTCGTATTAATGATGTTTCCCTTGACAATTTGCAAGCTTCTTGAGGGCAGGGACTATTTTTTTTTTAATCTTTTTTATCTCTAGCACCTAGGATAGTGACTGATATATTACACCCTTAATAAACACTGGTTTATTGACTAAAAAGACTGCAAACATTCAAGTCCTCTCACCCCCTTGGATTGTAAGCTCTTTGGGCAAGAACTGTCTTTTGCCTCTTTGTATCCCCAGCACTGAAGACAGTGCTTGGCACATAATAGGTGCTTAATAAATGTTTATTGAATTGAATTATTGAAACCTAGGTTCAAATCCCACCTCTGATGCACACTTGCCTGTGTGAACTTCGGCCAACAAGTCATTTAACCTCCCTAGGATTTCATTTTCTCATCTGTTATCAATTATCGATTTCCCCCCCTGCACTTTGTTGCATCTGGAATGCAGACCAACTGCTCTGGTTTAATTTGCATTTAAAAGAAAATGCCATAACTCTTAAAACACCTTGTTTAAAGACTGATTAACAAAGTTTTTTTTTTTTCTCAACAAAAAAACAGGAACCTAGATCTCTTAGGACTCTAGAACTATGAGCTATCATCTCATGATTATTGAATGTTTTCCAAAAATAGAATAAGCAGGATTTACCTTACATCTAGGCAGCCTAGTTAACTATTATAAATGTACCCTTGCCCAATAGGATCCTCCCTACACTCTCCTCCTCCACTAGCCTGTCACAGAGCCTAGAATTCCCACCAGTTATATTCACATAGGCATTGAAAGCCCTTGTAAAGGTGCCCATTGGTTATCTAGGTCTTTAGATTCATTTAAGGAGCCTTAGACTAACTGAGTCCTGAGATAATGGAATACAGGGCACATGAGTTGTAATGGGTAAGAGGAGAAGTAAGAGTCTGCTATATGGATATATTTATATTATATCTTTAATATGATTATATTTAATGAAGTAATTTTAAAAACTTATGTGTGTTATATGCCATTATCTTAGGACTCAGCTCTTTTTTGGGTGCCTTAAATGAATCTAAAAACCAATTCACACTGAGGGTCTGATGGCAAAGGAGGTCAAAGTTGATCAATATCTTCCTCTTTCTCCATCTCCAACCAGGAGAACTCCCTTTGGAGTGTAACAATGGCCTCTGAAAGCCTCCAGCCCCATCGCTTCCCTGAGTGTCTCTCTGTGGCCCACAAGAAGGAGACAGAACCAACGGTCTCAGCCCTTTTGCCTCCAGCTCAGGGATGCTCTGCTCAGGATAGACTTAGACTGAGGTGAGGTGGGCACTGTGGTAGAGCAGTCCTCCCAGGGTGTGGCCTGGCATCTGCTGAGGAGTGTAGGATGCTTACATTCAAAGTTGCATGGACGGTCTCCTACTCTTCCCATAGCATGGCACAATGTCTAATGGCAAAGAATAATACTGGACTTGGGAGCAGTTAGTTGGTACAGTAGATAGAGCACCAGCTTTGGATTCAAGGGGACCTGAGTTCAAATCTGGCTTCAGACACTTTCTAGTTGTGCGACCCTGGGGCAGTAACCCCAACTGCCTCGCCAAAAAAAAAATTAAAAATAGTACTGGGTTGGGGTGGGAGGGAGTGGAAAGTGTGAACACCACTGTGGTGGAGTCTTAGAGTGAGATCACTTTCCTCTTTGTTTGTAAAGGTTATATTGTAGTCCTTGAAAAATTTTTTAGTTTAATTGATCTTCTGTATTAATATTAGCTTTATTTCCAAATGCATCCCTTCCATCAGGCAATGTGCCTGGCACATAGTAGGCTCTATAGAAATATTTATTCCATTCCTTCTCCTTTACCTTCTTCTTACCCAGAGAAAGCCGTCCCTTGGGAAAAAGAACTTTTAAATGGAAAAATAAAAGTAGTTAATACAAAATTCTAACATGTCAACCAAGCATGATGGTGTATGCCATGTTCCACACCCATAGTGACCCACCTCTAGGGTATGGATGAGACTGACAATAGAACCTGGCTGTAAATTTTGAACACTCACCCGTAAATAACAATCGAACATTTCATGCTATAGGTAGAGGCTGGTCTATATGACCTCAGAGGTCCTTTCTGCCTTTGGGAAAGACATCACATTAGAACATAATGACAGTGCAAAGGACAGGTACTCATAAGTTCTTGCCCCAGTCCCACCACAATCTAGCTATGTGACCTTGGAAAGTCACTGTGCCGATCTATGCCCCAAATTCCTCCTCTGTAAAATGAGGTGGCTAGACTGAATGGTCTTTATCTCCATCCACAGTCTCTCTCCAGAATCTCAGTCCTATGGCACCTTATGCTGTTGCATATATCCATCTGGGTGCCCCATAGGCATCTCAGACAATGAGTCAATAAACATTTACTAAGCACCTGCTAGGTGCCCTGCACTGTGCTAAGTGCTGGGGATACAGATACAAAAAAGAAAGTCAGTCCCCCTCCCCAAGGAGTTTGCGATCTAATGAGGGAAGGCAACACACAGAAGGAAAAAGAGAGGGTGGAGGAAGGGAAGAAGATACTCAAACTCAGCCTGTCTCATAGGACTCACCCTTTCCCCCCAAACCTCCCTCTTCCTAATATTTCTCTTTTTTTAGTTGGGGTTTTGCAACCTTGGAGTGATCTTTGGTTTTTCCCATCCCTTTCCCCTCACACTCAATGACTGGGAAATCTTGTCAATTCTATCTTTATGATTTAACCCATATCTACCACCTTCTCTCCTCTTACAAAGTTGCCATCCTACTTCAGGCTCTTACCACCTCTTGCCTAGCTTACTGCCAACAGCCTCCTAATGGGTCTTCCTGACTCTGGTTTCTCTCATCTCCAATCCATCCTGCATATAATTGCCCAGTGATATTCCCAAGGCTCATGTCATTCTCACGCTCGATTCTCCAGTGGTTCCCTGTTGTCTGTTGGGTAAATTATAAACTCTTCTGTATGGCTTTCGCCTACTTTTCTAGGTCCGCCATTTTCCTCCATGAACTCCATAGTCACGACAATCGTGATGATAACAAGCATTTGTGTAGCACCTTAAAGTTTAAAAAGCACTCTACGAGTACCATCTCATTTATTTGCACAACCTGGGAAGGAGGTGCTATTATTATCCTCATTTTACAGATAAAGAAACAGGCAGACTGTTTGTCTGAAGTCACATCAAGTGACTTCCCCAGGGTCACACAGCTGGTAAGCATCTGAGGCCAGACTTGAACTCAGGTCTTTCTGACTCCAGGTTTAGCTCTCTATGCATTGAGCCACATAGCCATGCACAGCGATCTGTCCCCCATCACCGACCTTGCACATGTACATGCATGATCTTGCACGTGCCCACCTGTCAAAAATTCCTCAGAGTGGGGCAGCTAGGTGGCACAGTGAGTAGAGCACTGGCCCTGGAGTCAGGAGGACCTGAGTTCAAATCCAGCCTCAGACCCTTGACACACTTACTAGCTGTGTGACCTTGGGCAGGTCACTTAACCCCAATTGCCCTGCCTTCCCCCTCTCCAAAAAAATCGCTCAGAGTTCCAATTTGATTGGACCTATCACATAGTAGATATTAAATAACCATCTAGAGGCAACATTTCACAGTTAGGGCTAGCCTGTCTAGTTCAGTTTACTTACTGGCAAAACGGGGGTGACGATAGTGCCTACCTCCCAGGGCTGGTGCGAGATAATGAGATAATGAGGTAATGAAATGAGATAATATTAAAAATGAGATAATAAATGACATAATAAAATGAGCAAGTATTTGTAAAGCATTTCGTAAACCTTAAAATGATACATGAATGCTCAGTGCTTCCCAAGTGACTCAATAGTACCAGACGCAGGATTCAAACCCAAGCTCCCTTGCATCCAAACCCAGCACGCTATCTACCCCGCCAAGCTGCCTCCATTGACGTACTGAATCTCATTGCAAACCATCTTCAGCACAACTCACCACCCCAACTCCCAAGCTACATTCTTGCAAAATATGAATATATCCTATCATGAAATTATCAAGAAGCAGTTTGGAAGGATGATACTATTTCTTGGATTACCTCAAAATAGGCTTGAGGGTATTATTTGCAATCCTTTCAGTTACAGTCGTTGAGTATTTGGGTCATAAAATTTAGCCCCGGATTGGGCGAGGCCTCTGAAGAGGGCTCTGCCCTTTGGAGAGTCACCAGTTTTGCCAAATTTGGTCAGAGATGGATCGAAAGGGCCTCTTTTCTTGGACACCGTCTCAGCCCATTAATCCCTCAGTCATGACAAGAGCAAGGAAAAGAATTACCACCCCTGTGACTTGGGGCCACATTTCTGCAATGCTTAAAGCATTTGAAGATAGTGTTGGTGAAAGGGGGAGGAGCTGTCCGTAGCAGACTTCCAGAGATGGGAGCCTTGGAATCCAAGGAAAAATGAGTGGACGGCAGCCATGGTGGAATCTCATCAGGGAAATGAAGGAAACCTGAAACTCATAGAGGAGTTTTGCCTTTGTGACTACCCTGGTAAAGACACAGGGCTCTTGTTTTCTCCTGTATGTGAGCTCTATATGCATCACAATTCCACTGAAAGGCAGTATGATGGAGTCAGTTGGTCAATAAGCATTTATTGAGCACCTACTGTGTGCTGGGTATTGTGCTAAGCACTGGGGATGCAAAGAAAGGCAAAAGAAGAAGAGAGTTCCTGCCTTCAAGGAGGTCACAGTCTAAGGAGGGACACAACATAATAACAACTACATACAAACAGCAATATACATACAAACAGCAATATACAGGATAAACTAGAGACAATCATCAGAGGGCAAGGATCCCCTAGATGGGAAAGAGTATGCTGACCTTGGAGATGAGAATACAGCCTCAGACACTTCCCAGACATATGACTTTGGGGAAGTGACTTAACCCTTACGTGTCTCAGGTTTTGTTTTTTGCTTTTGCTTTTTTAATATCCGTAAAATGGAGATTGTAATAACACCTGCCTACCAGGGCTGATGTGAGGTTCAGATAGGACAACTGGACCCCAGCTTTAGAGCTGGAGGAGAACTTCGAGGTTCTCTGATCCAACCCCTTCATTTTCTAGATGACTTGTCTGAAAAACAGCTGAGCTAGAGTTAGAAGCCACTTCCTCCGACCGCAGTGTAGTCCAATGCTTTCATAACATTCGTAGGAAATTTGTCTTTGGTACCTCAACCTCCCACTTCCACCTGGTAGGTAGCAAAGTGTTACCTCCCTAGCAATCCAAGGTGCTCCACCGAGACCTGCCCAGCCCCTGTAAAACCAACCCATCACGGTTCCAGAGCCATTTCCCTCGTGTCCTCATATAAAAATTCACAGCAGCCGCCTGTTAAGTTAGAAGGGACACCGATTTGAGGCATTGTTGCTCTGAGGGGTATTTGGATTTGAAGGCAATCCAAAGGTATGGTACATTAAGAGGTACAACATGTTAATAACTTTGGCATTCTGGACATTATGGCAAGTGGGTGGGAAGACCTAAGGCTCGTTCTGACTGTAGCTAGCCAGATGTTCTGACTGGGGCGGGGCTCACCCCGCCCCCCCCACCTCTTCTCTCTCACTTTCCTTTTTTCCTCTTAGGCTTAGTGGTGGATCAGAAAAGCCCTTTCTCCCTCCTTCATCTTGCCATTGGCTTTTCCCTGCCAATTTCTATTTCTCCTCAGGTTTTCATTCTCCTCATGCCCTGAGCCTTAATCTCAACCGACATTATAACAATCCATCACTCAACCAATCCCTAATCATCGAGATTCCATTGAATTCACCAAGTATTTGTTAAGGGATATTTATTATATCCCTTAATATTTTTATTTTATTTATTTATATTTATATTTATTTATTTATTTAATATATTTATTAAGAGATATTTATTATATCCCTACTCCATGTGACGTACATACTGGGGTTACTAGGTCCAGGCAAAATTATTCCTGACTCCAAGAAGCTTGCATTCTACTCAGGGGAAACAACATGTACGCAGGTAAATAAATACAAACATATATGAAGTAATTTGGAGAAGGAGCAACAGCATGAATATCTAGGAGGAGAGAAGGGACCAAGGGAGGTCATGAGTTCAAAGAAAAGGCCCCAAGGGAAGTCCCCCTGGCCACAGAGGCCCAAGAATGGCCCTGCAGATTTAACCAGCTCAGCAGCTAGCAGCACCTGCTCTCCTCCACACTGCTACGGAGGGCCTGGAAAGGTTTCCGTAGTCATTCACACATTGGTTCCACATGCACAGTCTGTAAGAGCTAAAAGTTCTCTTGAAGATAATGATAATGACAACAGAAACTAGCATTTATATAGTACCTACTGTGTGCCAGGCTCTGGGCTAAGCACTTTGTAAGTAGTATCTCACTGGATCCTCGTCACAGCCTACGTTATTCCTCTTTGACAGATGAGGAAGCTGAGGCAGGCAGAGGTTGAGGGACTTGCCCGGGCTCGTGGAGCTAGGAAGCGTCTGAGACTGGATTTGAACTCATATCTTCCTGACTCTGGGCCTAGCGCTCTATCTACTGAACCTCGTCTCTGCATCAGCCCAGGGTTCTCGATCTTGTTTTGTGTCCTGGACCCCTTTGATGACAGTCTGGTGAAGTCCAAGGACCCCTTCTCGGAATCCTACACTTAAATGCATAAAAGAAAATACACAGGGAACCAGTTCAAAGGAAACCAACTCTATTGAAATACAATTTTAAAAACATCTTTTGAACAGCTCACAGACCCCCAGATCAAGGACTCCTGATAGGCGTTTGGTCTCTTCTCCAAGGTTCAATTTTCTAAATTTTCCTTGCCACCCAGAAAACAAACATTTCTTCCTCTTTTCAGTTGACTGGGTTTCCATTCGATTTCAAGTGGTCATTGCCAACACATCCCTGGTCCTTCATTTGCTCCTCTCCACCCCCACCCCTGCACAGGGGCTGTTGGGTGTGTGAAAGGCTGGATCTCCAACTAAAGAGTTCCCTTTCCTTATTCCCTCCCCACTTTCATCCCTGACCCCAGAACGAATATGCCTCCAGGCCTCCTGCTGTGTCTTTCCAGAGAAAGTCCAACAGCAGCAGCCACTGCCTCCTGACAGTGAGTATGCACGGGGGGATGAATGGTTCAGAAGGCATCTCCAACTAAAAATAACCTCCATGTGGACTTGTTATTCTGGTTCTCCCTGTCTGCTATGGTATGACACAGAAATAGAGTGTATGGGGAGATGGGCAGAGGCCAGGAAATGAAGACCAAATGCCGCTGAATGGTGCTGCCACTCCATGAACAATGTCCTCGGGGGTGCCAATCCCTTCACAGCATGCCCCATAAGCGAGGTTATATTTGGATCATGGCTGGTGGTGACGGCTTCCAGGCAGCAGAAGCCAAGGCAGAAGAAAGCAATACGAAAATGTCTTCTGTTGTTTTTAACTTCTCACATTCGGAAAAAAGTAATAAAAAGCAGACAGGACACAGAAGAGTTTTCAGTTTGTCTCAGGCTGAGACATTCCTGAACTCTTGGTTGTGTGCTCATGTCATTCAGTCAGTCAGCAAACATTCATTAAAAGCACTTACTATGTGCCAGACATTGTGTTAAGGAAAAGGCAAAAAACAGTCTCTGTGCACCAAAAGGAGACATTCTAGAAGTCAGTGAACAAGGATTTATTAAGGACTTCTTATGTGCCAAGCATTGGGCAGAGAAATACAAAGAACAAGGAGCCTCCATTCCAAAGTCCAATTAGGGAGAGGGCTCAGCTCAGACATCTCCTCATTTCTCACCTGGCTGCATTGCTTTGGGCCTTCTCCACCACACCCCAGGAACTCATAACCTCGGCATCTGGTGAGATCTCATCAGCCTTGGGACTCCACCGCATCATCATCAACTGTCCCTCTGATTGGAGGGTGGGGCCATGAGCTCCAGACCTCTATTTAGGGAGAGAGCTCAGCTCTAACACCTCCTTCACTTCTTACATCCCTAGCACCCCGCTTTCAGCTTCCTTTGTGTGTCATCTTCTCCCATTAAACTCCTGGAAGTCAGGGACTCTTTCTTTTTTGCTATTTTAATCCCCAGCCCTTGGCACAATGCCTGGCACATAGTAGGTGCTTAATAAATTCTTGTTACCCTCTCCCTCCCTTAAGACACTTTTTAGGATTATAAATTATTGGTAGAAGGAGTTTCCTCACTAACACCACCCTACATAAATGGTTCCCCCCAAAATCTATTCCACAGTGTTGTGATGAAGAAAAGCATTTTATAAAGCTTCATAGACATGTAAGTTATTGTCATTTCTATTAGTTTCTTTTTCCTGAGTGGCCATTGGTGACAAGCTTCTCTGTACTTAAGCAGGCTGGTCTTCAGACAGCCATCATTCTTATTTTTTGTTTTACTCATGCTTTTTTGCTGTTCTATCATAGTCCAAGGCTGGGTAGGGCCACTGTGGAGAACTGAGATCTAAAGTCAGAAAACATGGCACCGAATTCTGGCTTGCTACTAATAATGGATGTAAATTTGGGCAAGTCATTTCACCAGTATGATTCTCAGTTTTTCCACCTGTTAAATGGAACAACTGTACTCGGTGATGTCTGAGGCCTTTTCCAGCCCTTAGTCTGTCAGAAGTTCTTAACCTGGGAACCATGAATTAACAAAAAAAATTTAAATAAATATATTTCAACAAAATTGTTTTTCTTTGCAATCCTATGCATTTTATTTTGTGAATTCACAAACATTGTGAGAAGGGGCCCACAGTCTTCACCAGACTCACCCAAGGGCTTCATGACACAAGCCAGATTAAGGATCCCTGCCTGTGAGCCTATGATCCAGATGCTACTATCTTCCTGATGCTTGGCAATGAAATTTCAAAAGTGGTAGAGATGGTGGATAAGAGGCTGGAGCCTGTACACATTCCCTCTGGCTTATCTGGGATCTGTACCAATGGAATATACAGTATACACACACACACACATACACACACACACACACACACACACACACACACACACACACACTCCAGCTCTTCCCTTCCAGACCTGAGAGGTAAAGGCTGGAGTTTCACTCCTGTGGTTTATAAGGTCAGCACTGCCCCAGAATGGAATGACTGCCTTATGGGGTGTTTGTTTGAATAGTGATTAATCTGTATGAGAAAACGATTTTATGATTGTTCTTTTGCCAGATTCCTTTCTTTAAAAGGCTCCTGTTTTACTATGGAGAACACATGGTATAACTGTTGCTAACCCCATTGACCGCCTTAGCAGACCAGCAGGGAACGTATCAAGAGAAATCACACCCACAAACCCATTCTTCTTGGGTGGATGCTTTGAGCTTGAAGGCTAGTGGGAAAGGCCCAGCTCCAAGCAGTCTGGCTAAAATCATCTGACCTTAGTTTTTTGACCTGGGAAGAGAAATTGGAGTTCCTCCTCTCCCTGAGGCTTCCCCTAGCCAGATTTCTACTTGGATTACAATGAACTGCATTGAATCTACTGATCCACAAGTGAATCCCAGAAGATGGAGGATGAATGGCTTTTCTCTTGAGCACCCATTTCAATTCTATAAGTATTACAATGAGCAAGGCTATAAAGACCAAAAGGAAGGTGTGCCTTCTCTCAAGGGGCCTACAATCTATTGGGCAAGAAGGCATATGACATGAAAACAAATAAGGATAATTTAAGATGCAGAGTGATGGGTACAAAGGGGAGATCCAGATGAAGGGCAATAAAGTTTGTCAGGTATGGGACAGGTGTTTATTTCCTTAGCATCAAAGAAATGCTAAATGTGAAAAACCATTACCAGTGCACATTGACAGCAACACTTAGGAAAATTTGAGGAGGAAAAGAACACTGCAACTGAGGGGCTTGGGGAAGATTTCCCAGAAGTGGTATTACCTGAGCAAGGCCTTAAAGAAAAACAAGGACCCTGAAAATTAGATATGAGCAAAGAATATATTCCAAACATGGTAGACAGCCAACTCAAATATCAAAGAAACAACAGAGGTATCAAAACCTAGGCTGGAACGGGGGTGCATGAAGGAGAGTCATGTGAAATAAAGCCAGAAAGGTAGGTTGGAGTTATTGCACTATAGATTTAGAAATGGAAAGCATGTTAGAGGCTAGCATTTTACAAATAGGTGTAACAACAATGCTGCTTGCAGCTGCTGTGGAGGTGTAAGGCAAGTAACACCAGCACATAGGAGGGCTGTTAGCACAGGTTCTTTGGTCTGCTTTTCTAAGGAAAGCAACTTTAAGGAGTTTACAATCTCACTTTAATTAAACATTTAATTAAACATGCATATATCATTCACTTAATTCAGGAGGAAAAGTCAGCACCCTGAACATCGGAGAAATCACAAACAGAAATTACAAGCAGAAATTATATTAACGGAGCAAATAATGCAAATCAGCAGACGGGGCTTCTAACTGTCTGTCTGTAGCAATACATACAAGTTATCAGAGTAACTTAGAGTAACCAGTAGTTACCAGAGAGAGAAGCACCAACATCTGGGTTTTCAAAGCTGGGGGGTTCCTTAACAGCTACCCAGAGTCTCATCTGGCCAAATCACACAAACACTTTTCCAGTGAGTGAGCCCCAGAGCAAAATGCTAACCTCTTTAGGGTCAGAGAGCATCACAACCATGTGACTCAAATTCATGTGACTTAGGCTTTCTTGTGACTTAAGCAGGTCATCAAAGACTCTTGATTCGATCAAAGACTCTTGACTGAAACAAAGGCAAGACTCTATCAAAGACACTTGATTGCCTTAGTGCTGAGAAGCATTCCAAAAGAAAAAACAGGAAAAGTCTCACTTTGCTTGTCCTTACAATAAGGAAACTGGAGCATAGAAAAATTAAGTGACTAGTAAGTGTCTGAGATAGGATTCGAATCCAGATATTCCTAATGCCAAGTCCATCACTATAGCCATTTCTTTGCTCCAGCATAATAATAATAATATAATGATAATAATGCTAACAATAGTAATGGCTTACATTTATGCAGTACCCAGTACGTGTCAGACGCAGCGCTAAATGCTTTACAAATATTGTCTTGTGGTGTTTATAAAGTTCAAGAGACATAGTTTCTGGCTAATTAATCATTTTATAAATAAAAGGAATGGTCATGTGGCCGTCTCTCTCAGACTAAAGACATTCATGGCGGTGGGCTCATGGCTTATATGCTCTTGGAAAAATGGGTGTTCCAGAGAGTGGTGATCAATTCTGATTGGTTAACAATTAATGAGAGGTGGAATTTACAAAGAGAAATGGGTTCACTCCAGTGAGGGGCTGGGAGAGTGACATCATATCACTCTTGGCTTGGATAAAGAGACTATCTAGACACTCAGACCATCCCCTATCTTTGACAATCTAGACAAAGGATCTACCTCCACCCAAACTTGCTTGAGTGGAACACAATGGGCAGGAATTCACTTGAGATTAGATTCTTCATAAGGTTGAGTGGGATCTGACCACAGTTGGGGAAGAAGTTAGTTCAACCTTCAGGTACTGAGCTTTGAAATGAGAGCTTTAATAAAAGGGGGAACGATGGGTCTCCCCAAATCATTGGTTATTAATAATCATTTCTCTCAATCTTATTTGAACCTCACAACAACCCTGGGAGGAAGGTGCTATTATTATCCCCATTTTACAGATGAAGACACGAGGGCAAATGGAAGTTAAGTGACTTGCCCAGGGTCACACAGCTAGAAAATGACTCAGGAAATATTTGACCTCAGGTCTTACTCACTCCAGGTCTAGCACTCTATCTACTGCACTAGAGGACCAATGTTGTTCATCCTTCATTCTCAAAGAGGACCAAAGGTAGCATGAGGGTTATGTCTTGACTTGTGAGTGAATTGGATTTAAGTGAGGCAGAGCTGTGCTAAGTCATCAGCCTCACTCTCTCCTCCAGAGTCATAGAAGTCCAGTGGCAAGGCAAAAGTCAAGACAACTGGTGATGGCTCAGGATGCAGTGGGTGGTGTTGGCTTTTCTGACTTTCCATAAGAAGTATGGATAATTTGTGTAACACAGCCCACCTGCCTCAGAGGAAAATGGGAAATGTAAAAGGAAATAGAAAATGAGTGGTCATGACCCTGCAAACCACTAAATTGATTGGATGCAAATGGGAGACAGTGCCAATGCAATGGAGAAGAGGGGAGTCAAGCAGAAGATTGTCTCTGACAGAAAATAGAGACAAATATAAGGGAGCCATGAAAAGAGAGAGAGAGAGAGAGAGAGAGAGAGAGAGAGAGAGAGAGAGAGAGAGAACCCTACGGTCTACCTGGGTAATGGCAATGAACCAGAGAAGAGGGAGGTCCCTAAAAGGTCCACTGCCAGAAAGGAGAAAACACATTTTGTATTTTTTAGACAGCATCTGTTCAGTAAATCAAACACTCATGGAATCTTAGGACTAGAACTGACCTAGAAGTTTTTCTCATCCATCCTTTCTCTGATGTAATTCTCGACAAATAGTCACCCAATTTCCACTTAAAAGGCTTATTGGTCAGGTGATTTATCAAACTCTATTCCTCACCAACTCTTCACTAGATGACATATGCCAAGATGGAAAGGACTTAAAACAGTTCTTAAACCAAGGGTGTGGGATCTGTGAATTATATCCCAAATTTGTTTTTAGATTACTTTGATAATTATATTTCAGAATAGTTGGTTTCTTGTGTAAGTTTGTGTATCTTATTTTGTGCATTTAAAAACATTATTTTGGGGCTGCTAGGTGGTGCAGTGAGTAGAGCACTGACCCTGGAGTCAGGAGGACCTGAGTTCAAATCCGACCTCAGACATCTGATATACTTACTAGCTGTGTGACCTTGGGCAAGTCACTTAACCCCAATTGCCCTGCCTTCCACCCTCCAAAAAAAAATAAAAACATTATTTTGAGAAGGGGTCCATAGACTTCAGCAGTCTGACAAAGGGGTCCAGGACATAAAAAGTTAAAATCCCAACCTCTTCATCATACAGTGGAGAAGATGAAGTGGGGAGAGTATCAAACATGAAGTCATAATGACCTGGATTTGAATCCAAACCCCCACACACTTAAGGGCTATGTGACCCTGGATAAAGTCATTTCATTTTGAGCCTCAGTTTCCTCAACTTGTAAAATGGGGGTGGGGGAGGAAGCACCCATCTCACTGAGTTATTGTGAGGATGAAATGAGCTGAGGCATATAAAGGAATTTGCAAACCTTAAATACTAAGGTCAGTTAATGAGCAATCATTAAGCAGCCTGCATTGTGCCAGGCACTGTGCTAAGCTCTAGGGATCCAAAAAAAGAAAAAGTAAAAAATAGTCTCTCCCCTCAAGGTGCTTACAGTCTAAATGTAAGCTTTATTACCAGAAGAAAGTAAGGTTCAAAGAAATAAAGTGACTTCTCACAGAGGTCACAAAGTTACTGATAGAACCCAAGTCTCCTGATTACTGAGGGAGTGTGATGTGGTGGGAAAAGAATTGGGTTTGAAGAGGACTGCTACTTCCTGCCCACGTGACCCTGGATTAATCACTTCTTCCTTGGTCTGGTTCCTCTTTGGATGTCTGTGTTGTTGTTGAGTTGTTTCAGACTCTCCATGACCCCATTTGGCATTTTCTTGGCAAAGATACTGGAGTGGTTGGCCATTTCCTTCTCCAGCCCATTTGACAGATGAGGAAACTGAGGCAAACAGGGTTAAGTGGCTTGCCCAAGGTTACACAGCTAGTTGGCAAAGATACTGAAGGGGTTTGCCATTTCCTTCTCTAGTTCACTTGACAGATGAGGAAACTGAGGCAAATAGGGCTAAGCAACTTACCCGGGGTCACACAGTTCGTAAATGCCTGAGAGCAGACTCAGTTTCTCCCGATTTCAGGGCTGGCGCTCTATCCACTATGGCACCACCTAGTTGCTCAACTGTGTTCTACCTAAGGAATAATTCTACTATAATGTGAGATTTAAAGCAGTATAATAAGAAGGAATCACAGCGGAAAGTCTGTTTCCAACATGGCATCCATTCCAGACACAGAGGAGAGGTCCTTCGACCCCGACCAGACTGTCCTTAGTTCTCAGGTCTCTGGCCAAATGTCACTTTCCCACTTATAAAATGGTTAAATTAGAATCCAGATGACATTAATATTAAAACTATTTCTTTTGCGGATAGACTAATGGCTTCTCTCAAGATAAAGTTAATTCTTTTTTTCAAAAAAAATATCCCCAAATGTATTTAAATTTGGTGTTTCAGATGTTTTAAAAATCTATTTTAATGGTTGCCTCTCCCAGCCAAATAATCACAGCCCACCCTGTCTGATTCCCAGCATTTCATTTCTCGGCTTCCTTCCACATTAAAAATATTTATTCCCCCTCTCCCCCTTCTGCTAACAGCTGCTTATACTTACGTGTACTTTGCATTTTCCTTGGGAACGCTTTTCCGTAGTTTCTCCATCTTCATTCAGATTGGGGAGAATTGGGGTGCCGTAGGCAGATGTTAGATAAATGTGTGCTGGTTAAATGAATAAAAATCAGAAGAATGAGCTGAGTTCTTGCCTACTTGTAACTCAGACTGCGTTATGATATAATGGTAAATGAACCGGGCCTGGAGCCAGAGAGATCTGGGTTCTCAGCCTGGCTCCAATTCTTACAAACTCTGCGACCTTGGCCAAATCTTTTCACCATTTCTGAGCCCTAACTTCCTTATCTGTAAAATGGACCTAAGAATACTTGCACTGAAGCTAGTCCCTCATTAGCGGTATAACCAAATCCCCAAAGTGGTCACGTTATTTGAATTCACACTGCATATTTCCACTGGGCCGGAACAAATGGCTGAATTTTCCATAATCATAACTTTGAATGGTCTGAATTCGAATACATGTGATTACTTCAAGGGGCGCCTTAGTCATCATTTGCTCTAATCAAGACCTGGTTGCATTTGCCGTTACAGTCTTGTGGTGAGGAAGAAGATACAAGGTATTATTATTAAGTCATCTTACTGTTCCATTTTGCAGGGAATGTCCTGATTTCGATTCGTGACAGCCAGTCATGAAGAAGAAATCCTTCAACCGCCACCTGAGGGGCCTCGGTCCTCAGGTCTTCTACCCATATGTTAATTTCTGTTTTCTTAAAAAAAAGTAGACTTGCCGCTCTCCCACATGGACTGGCTACTCTGCCGCATATCCTTCCGCGTTCACTTTGACTTTCTTCTATAGAGCAACTGTTCTCATTTAGTAGGCCGTGAACTCCCAAGGTATTTGCGCTAAAAAATCCTTTAATGATGCCTTAAGCAGGAAATAATGTAAAGAATATTATAAGTGCTCTTTTAAATTACTCCGGGGGCTCACAAAAACACATTTTTTGTTGTTAAAAGGGTTTCATGAAATATAAAATATTTGGAAATGCTGGTCTATAGGAAAAATCCTGCCCGCCCAATCAATACGCTTAATCTGATGATTAAATCTTTGATAATATTATTTGATATGATATGATTTTGATAAATTATTTGATAATATTTGGTAATATTATAATTAAATCAATGTCTGGCACATAGAAGGCACTTAATAAATGTTGGTTAATTGATAGTTATTCCTTTCTCTACCCTCATTGCATAATACATTTTCTTATCATCTCAAACATTTAGTCCACTGGAAAAAAAATGATGTTTTGTTGTATGGCATATAAGGGTCCAGGTAAATTGTCCTAAGTATTGATATCCTCACCGTAAATCTGAGTTCAGATCCTGGTTCGACCCCTTACTGGCCATGTCTGTTCAGAATCATTTGTTCGGATAGCCAGGAGGGCAGCTGAAGCAGGTGGTGTGGAATGCTTAGAACTTGGTCAGACATCGAAGATGCCAAGGTCACCCACTGCATCCCGGGATATCACCAGTGGTCCCAACTTTTGTCTTGCCACTGGACTTGGATGACTCTGGAAGAGAGAAAGTGAGGCTGATGATGATGATGATGATGGCGAGGCCGATGATTTGTGCAACTCTGCCCCACTGAAATCCAGTTCATTTGCAAGTAAAGACATCACCCTGTGATGTCATTGGTCCTCTGAAAACAAAACAAGAACAACATTTATCCACAAAATGGTAGTAATGAAGAAGGAGCCATAAAAAGTGAGCTGTTGTATTTATTAATCACGTAGCCCATAGGATCATGGAAGTACGCTTTCCCACTTTATGCTCGAAATGCCATTGGCTCTTGACTCCAGTGCCCTCCCACTTCTTTCTCCCTCTCTATATTCACCTCATCCTTTAAGGACCAGCTCCATGCCTCGCTTCCTTCATGATCTCTCTCTGAACCCTCCAGCCCACGGTGATCTCTCCTTCCTCTGAGCTCCTATTAGAATAAATTTGGCATTCGGTAGAGCCTGGGGGCATCCCTTTTATTGGTGTCTTGAACTGGTGTTTGAATCTTTTAACATTATTCACCTTTTCACTTATGAATCTCACATATGGATGGTGCAGCGGATATAGAGCGCTGTATCTAAAGTAAGGGAAGACCCGAGTTCAAATCCAGCCTAAGATATTTATGAGCTGTGTGACTCTGGGCAAATCACTTAACCTCTCTGAGGCTCAGTTTCCTCATCCACAAAATGGGCATAATAAACAACCTGCCTCCCAGGATTGTTGTAAGGATCAAGTGCGACAATATCTGTAAAACATTTGGCACAGTGCTTGGCACATAATAGCCACTTAATGAATATTTATTTCTTTGCTTCCTCCCAGGGTTTTTGAGGGGGGTGAAATTTGATAGTAACCCTAAAGAGCTTTGAAATTGCAAAGTATATAAACACTACCTATCCTTATTATGATGATTAAACATTACTTACATCAAATCAATTTCAAACTCCCTGAAGATAGAAGCCCCGGCTTAGCTTTGTGTAGTGCCTAGCACGGAGCCGAAAACATTATAATAACCTTGGAGTAGTTTCAGTTCAACGTGTGTGTCTGGATATGGATATGGATATGGATATATGTGTATGTATAGGTACATGTGTGTATTTATGTGTATGTGTGTACATGTATGTACATGTATGTGTACATGTAAGTGTACGTGTACGTGTATATTGTTGTGTATACATGTATATACATGTATGTGTATATGTGTATGTATATATACACATATGTATATTCTATATATGTATACGTACATATATCTATATATTGATATACATGTATGTGCATTTATGTGTATACATGCATAAAAGCAGGTACATTTATGCATGTACACATAAATATACTTATGTATGTATAAAACACATATGTGTGTGAGTATATATACTCATACACACACTGTATATACTATACTCCCTAGGTACAGGACCTACTGTGTAAGGTACTCTAAGGGACATAGAAACCTGGCCGCTGCCCTCCAGGTCAGTATAATTGGGAGCCCAGTTTCAGAGCTGGAAGATAACTCAGAAGACAGATAGATAGCTAGTCAGACTCTTGTCACTTTACAAAGAAGGAGACTGAAGCTCAGAGATGAAATGACTTTCCCAAAGCCACTTCGGTAACAGTAGCCAAGCTGGGGTTTGAACCCAGATCGTGTTACTCCGAATTCCAGATCCTTTCCACTATAGATAGGCCTTTGGGAAGTTAGTCTTAGGAATGTCATTCATGGCTGGGGGTTTAGAGCCCTCAGGGGCAGCCTAGATATCATATATTCCATGCCTTTATTTTGCATTTGAGAAAACTAAAGCTCAAGGTGGGCTGTGACTTGCCCAAGGTCAGGGGCATTTAGCAGCAGAGCCATCATCATCACCACCACCATCATCATCTTATTGTTGGTTGTGGTTATTTGGTCTAGACCGAGGACACCACTGGTCTAGGGAGCTGTGTGTAATGAGGGAATTATACACTATGTCCTCTAAATGTCCCTTCCAGCTGTACATCCCTTTGATCCTAAGAATTCCTGTAAATCCATCTCTGAGCCTCTTTAGGAGTCTGCATGCATCCAGGGGCAGCCCAGGAAAGAGAACCAAAAAGAAAGGACTGAAGAGATCTGGGACAGAGCCCTGGGTGGTCGTTAGAATCCCTCTGCCAGAAAGATCTGGCGACGCGGCTTCTTTGTTCCCCCAGCCTCAGAACACGCTGGGCTTACTTTGACTGAGGAAGTAGTACATTACTGAGGTAACGAACGCCCGGCCACCAGAATGAATTGTTGGGACAAGCATTTTCTCACTTAAACTCTGATGGATTGAATTATCTGAGTATCACGCGTTAATAACAGCTGCAGTGTCTTGAACTTAGTTTCTGTGGCGTATTTCAACTCTATCAGGGCTTGGGAGAAAATGAGGTGAAATACCCAAAGCACCAAATAAATGCATTCTTTCCCCCTCTGTTTGCAATGGGGCTTTCTCTGAAGGAATCCGCTCTTGGACTTGTATAAATAGGTTGCTCTGGATGAAACTGCCTTTGCCAGGTTCTTTAAGGAGGACCAGCGTTTGAAGCCCACCTCTGCTTCTTAGGTCTTCAGTGACCTTGGGTACAGAGGACCCGAGTGCAAATCCTGTCTCTGCCATTGATGACATTCATGACCTTGGATGGGTGTTCTGTTGTTCTGTTGTTGTTTGTCCTTAGACTTTGTCCTTAGACTTTGAAGAGGACCAATGACATCGTAGGTAATGTCTTGGCTTGCTCATGAGTTGGGTTTAAGTGAGGCAGAACAGCACAAAGTCGTCAGCCTCACTCTCTCCTCCAGAGTTATCAAAGTCCGGTGGCAGGACAAAAGTCAGGATGACTGGTGATGGCCCACAATGCAATGGAACACCTTGGTGTCTAGCCAAGCTCTAAGCGCACCACAGCACCTGCTTTAGCCACCTTCGTGGCCATGGGAACAGACTGTTCTCACCCTCCTATTCCATTGGAGGAAGTCTTCATGTGCTTGGAGTAGACATCCTCCTAATGCACTGCAGGTTTAAGGCCCATTGAGTACCCTCAAACTGGTTTAGCCTATCTGCTGAGACAGTTTTACCAGGCTGTGACTGCTGCACATGCTAAAGCTTCTTGGAGCCACAGGTGAGAATTGGGTGCCAGGTGGGCACCAAAGATGGATGAGCAGCCGTGAAAAGAGCTCAGCAAGCCTTCACATCAGAGGTGCTAGTTCTCTCTGAACACTCCATATACACCCAAGTGGTCTGTGGAAAGTCAGAGGGCTTGGGTTTAGATCTTACCTTTGCCACTGACTGTATGTATAGCCTCGAGGGCAAGTGCTCTATTAGAAGCCGGAGGACCTGGTTTCAAATCCCACCTCACTGACAATTTGTGTGAAAAGAAGGGATTGGATTAGATGGCCCCTCAGGTCCCTTCCAGTTCTCTACCAATGATCCCATAGATCTTTATTGTAAAATTTGCATATTCTTGTGTGGAAAAGGAAGAAATCTAGATTTCCCCTCATGATAAATGAACCAGAATGCCTCTGCCCCTGGTTAGACAATTACCTTCTTGACCCCTCCTGACTCCCCACCATCCCTCCCTGAGAGAACCCTGGATTCCTCTCTGATTCCTGGCACCTCAGATTCCGAAGCCTGCTTCCTCTGCTCTGGCTTTCCGTACCATAAACATGATTGATCGGGATGGTCTACAGGCTACTGAGTTATTTATGGATCTGCTGGGATCCTGGGGCTGCCAGCCCAAGGCACCCATCCAACAGGGCAAAGGGCCAGCCCGTGCAGTCAGAAGTCTCTGTAGCACAGCCCAGCAGACTCAGGGTAGGATGTGTGGGAGCTGAGTTAAGGCCTTTAAAAATGCTTAACAGGCCCATCAAACGCGAGTCATCTTTGAAAGCATCTGGCAATATCCATGAAGGGCCAGGGAAAAGTTAGCAGAGGAATCTTCCCCTTGTTAAAATAGGGTTATCTGTGAGTGGCAGGTCCAGCTTCGACCGGTCCTATAGGATCAGAGGAGATCACGGATCTCGGAGCTGGAAGGGACCTCAGAGGCCATCAAGAATCCCCTCTCTGACATTCGTGACAAATGCACGCTGCTTCTGACAGCCTCCAGTGAAGATCTGGGTGCTCGCTGCCAACCATTCTTCTCTTGTGTGACTCGAAATGGGAGGAAGTGGTTCCTAACAGTGAGCTTGAATCAGGCCCGGCAGCTGGCATCTGTTGTGCCCAGAGCTGCCCTCTGAGGCCAGCCAGACCCAGCCTAATCCATCTTCCTTAGGACAGCCCTTCACTTAGTGGAGATGGAAGTCATGCTCACTGTTCCCCTCCTCCGTGGTCTTCCCTTCTCCAGGGCAGACAGCTCAGTCACATGCCAAGAACTCAAGGCCCTTTGTCAGTCGGCTTGTGTCATCTGGACACTCTACAGTCTATCGGTATCCTAATAATAATAATTAGTAATAAATAGCATTAATATAGAGCTCTAAGGTTTGCAAAGTATTGTACAATTCAACATATTTTATCCTCACAACAATCCTGGGAAGTAGCTGCTTTTCTGATGCCCACAGGACACTGAGGCCAGGAGAGATTAAGTAGTTATAGTAATAATAATAATAAAATTAAACAGAATTTATGTAGTGCTTTATGGTTTGCAAAATACTTTACAAATATCTAATTTTATCCTCACAACTCTGATAGGCAGGTGCTATTATCACCCCCATTTTCACATGAGGAAATTGAGGCAAACAGGTTAAGTGACTTGCCCAGACACACAACCAGTAAGTGTATGAGGCTGGATTTGAACTCAGATCTTCCTGGTCTGACTCTAGGTCCAGCGCCCTATCTACTGTGTTACTTAGTTACCAAATGAGAATGGATAAGACGGCCTTGAAGGATGCTTTCAGCTCTAATATTCCACAGCTCTGTTGTTGGGCTAGGACAAGGGAGTTCAGAGGGTTATAAAATGTGTCTGGAGCTGAGCCGTATACAGGTTCTTGGTTGGTCAACTCTTTACTCAACAGGAGTGTTTTTTTTCCCAGACAAGGTTATCCAGGCTCAGTTAGAGTCACTAAATACATATTAAGGGGTCAATCACACTCTAAGCGCCATGCTAGATTCTAGGAAGACAGACAAAAAAAATGTCCTGGCTGCCTTCAAAGGCCCCTCCTTTTCATAAATAGAATGAAATTGCTTTAAATCCCCAGCTAACAAGCATTTATTTTTTTAAAATTAAGATTTTTTATTTTTAGTTTACAACACTCAGTTCCGCATGATTCTGAGTTCCAGATTTTCTTCCCCTTCCCCCTCCATCCCTCCCCAAGATGGCATGGAATCCAATATATCTTCTACATACGACTTTGCGTTAAACTTACTTATCCAATAGTCAAGTTGTAAAGAAGATTTAGGACCAATTAGTACGTACCAGGCACTGTGCTAACTCATGGTGGATACAAAGAAAGGTAAAAACACAGTCCCTGCCCTCAAAAAGATTACATTCTAATGGGTTATTTTGGGGCCACCATGGAGCTTGTTGCCATTTTGGGCTCCCATTGGTAACATCAAACAGCAATTCCTTGATTTAGCAACAAATTCATAATTTGCAGGATGACCCCAGCTTTGACTGACTTTCAGGACACACGATAGCCCAAATATGCCTCCTGAATTGGACTAGAAGTGCCTTAGTTTTATTTTTCAGAGACTGAGAGAGTTAAACTTTGGACAAAATCCCCAAACTACAGCCAATTAAGAGGTCACAAAGTCAAGGTCAAGGGTATATAAGTAACTAAACTCCCCAATTAAGCACTTTAAGAAGAGATTGGCATAGATAGCTTTAACATTTGCAAAGCACTTGCTATATTGTCTATCTCATTTTATCCTTACAACAGCCCTAGGAGGTGTGTGTTATTATTATCCTCATTTTACAGATTAGGAAACTGAGGCAAATGAGGTCAAGTGACTTGCTCAGGGTCACACATCTAGTGAATGTATGAGGTAGAATTTGAACTCAGGTTTTCACGATTCTAAGTCCAGCATTCTATCCATTGTGCCAACCCCCCAAAAAAACTGGTGAGGAGGGAAAAGAAAAGGGAAACGGAAGGATTAGGTTAGGGAAAATAGTTTAAAAAATTGCGGTTAGGGAAATGAAGGTCACTTTCTCCTTGAGTTTCACTTTTCTTCTTCTCTTTTCCCCATCAATTTCCTTTCCACCTTTTAAAGCTCAACCACAGCGATAACCTCTGCATAATACCTTCCCTGATTCCCTCCATGATGGAGTCTGTTGGTTTTATATTTCTATAGTGATCTTATCACATAATATTGTGCATTATGGTCACTTATGTTGGTATCTTAGCCCCATACTGGATTGTAAGCTCCATCAGGGCAGGTTTTGCATTTCTCTCCCCATCTCCAAACTTTGCATCTCCCCCAGCTTCAGCACCTAGCATGACACTTTGCGCACAGTAGGTAGTTAATTACAGTAAAGAAGGAAAGCACTAGCTCTTGAAAATGAAATGGCTAGATGCCAGCACATTCTTAATATATTCCAGGGACAGAAGTTGCTTTTTTTCTGAGCTTAAGATTTGCCAACTGACTTTGTGCCAGACGTAGCTGCCTGCCATCAGCATGAAAACAAACAGTCTCCTGGTGCTGCATTAATGAGTCACCCTTGTATCAACACATATACAAGCCAAGGATATTATTTCTTGGGAGGGAAATCACTGGGGAAAGACAGTTCTCCTTTGACAATCCTACCTCATCTCCAGGTTTAGCCCGCAGGGGCTCCATCTCATCTCTCCATCCCCAGGAGATTATAGGGATCAGTCTGTTGGAGGAAGCCAGGAAGAAGCCAGATGCTTCTGGGAGGAAGGAAAAAAAGAGAAAAACAAAACACAAACCCCTCCTTATGGAAGAAAGTATTGGGGATATGCTTTCTCTGTTAGAGCAAGGTTTCTTAACCTTTTGTGTGTCCTAGACCCCATCTGGTGAAGCCTGTGGACCCCTCATGAGAAGTATGGCTTAAAAGGCATAAAATTAAATACACAGGATTACAAGATAAACCAAAGGTTAGTTAAAATAAAGAGGTATTTTTCCCATCCAAGCTCACAGAGCCCTTGAAATCTTCAGGTCTGTCTTCTTCAGGTTAAAACCCCAATACCGGAGGGTCACCTGGAGGAAGGATGTCTGATAGCTTCAGGCAGAAGGGAAAGCAAGGCTCAATGACTCAGTTCATGATGGCACCATCCAGCATGTGTGCATTGTCTTTAATATCGATTGGTGACATTTACCTGGTGTTATGGGAGGCATCATGGTTAATGTCTACAGAGCCTGCCTCTGAGTGCTCCACCTTGGATTTAGGAAGATGTGGGTTCAAGTCTTGCCTCTGACACATACTGGTTCTATGACCCTGGGAGAATCATTTAAACTCCATAGGGCCCCAGCAGGACACTAAGACTTTACATTTTGGGACAGTTGCTGATCTGTATTGGTCGAAGATGTTTCTTTACTGGTAAGGTACCTACACTGACGAAATCTTAGGTCTGCATATAGTAAGCAGTTAATAAATGCTTGTTGACTTGACTTGTATACTTACTTATGTTTATATTTATCTATATATGGTATCTCATTTGATCCTCGCAATGACCTAGGGAGGTAGGTGATATTATTATCCCAATTTTACAGTTGAGGAAATGGAGGCAGAGGTGAACTGACTTGCCCAGGGCCATATAGAGAATAAGGGAGGCAGAATTTGAACTCAAATCTTCCTGACTCGAGGTCTACCACTCTATCCACTGAGCCACATTGGTCCCTTCGAGGTCCCTTGCTGCTCTCAACTAGGTGCCATGATTTGCTCAAGGCCTCAGAGCTAGTTAGTTATAGAGCTGGAATGCGGATGTCATTCTAGCTTTTTAGCCGGCTATTATTTCGACTATATGGTGGAGAGAGTCCTGGGTTTGAATCCCAGATCTGGTATTCACTAGTCATGTGACCTCGGAGGAGTGGCTTCCCATCCCTGGATCTCAGCCTCCATCTCTAAAATCCAAGGATGAGACTGGATGATATAGAACACCAAGTTAACAACTCGAACATTCTATGTTGTATTCTATGGGCCTTCCCAGCTCTGACATTCTGTTTTAAAACATCTCCCTGCTCTGACATTCCATGCTCTAAGAGGCCTCCTACTCAGACTGTCTGTATCCTCTCAGCTAGGATATTTCATGTTCTAAGGTCTCTCCCAGCTCTGGCATTCCATGTTCTAAGAACACTCTAAGCTCCGACCTTCTGTGTTCTAAGAGCCCTCCAAGCTCTGACACTACATGTTCTAAGAGCCTCTCGAGCTCTGACATTCTGTATGCTAAGAGCCCTCCTACTCTGACCTTCTGTGTTCTAAGAGCAATCCCAGCTCTGATATTGCATGTTCTAAGACCCCTCCCAGCTCTAACATTTTGTGTTCTTAACCTTTTTCGTATCCTGAGCTCCTTCGGCAGTGATGCCTGTAGATGACTTCTCAGGATAGTTTTCAAATGCATAAAATAAAATACATAGCATTACAAAGGAGACCAAAAGTTAGTGAAAACAAAGGAGTAATTTTTTTCCCATTCAATTTAATGAACTCCCTGAAATTTATCCATAGACCTCTTTGGGGTCCACAGACCACCTCTTATTCTAAGGTGCTTTTATCTCTGATGTTCTCTGTTCAAAGTCTCCCATATCTCTGACATTCTCTGTCCTAAGAGCTCTTTCTTTGTGCCATGACATTTTTATCCTATATTAAAGTATCTAGGTGGCTCAGTGGATAGAGTACTGGGGTTGGAGTTAGGAAGAGCTGATTTCAAATCCTGCATCAGACATTTATTAGCTGTGTGACCTAGGGCAACCTCTGTTTGCCTCAGTTTCCTCAACTGTAAAATGGAGATCATAATAATAGCTGATAGTTATGTCTATATATTTATATCATTATCTATGTATAAATAGATATCTATATCTATCTATATATAGATATCTATATCTTTCTATCTATATAAATAGAAATCTATATCTATCTTTATATATATATATACATATATATATGTACATATCTATATCTACCTGTCTGTCTCTATGTCATGCTTACTATGTGCCAGGCATTGTGCTAAACACTTTACAATTATTATTCATTGGATTTTCACAATAACCCTGGGAAGCAACCGCTATTATTATCCCTATTTTATTGCTAACAGCACCTACTTTTTATGGTCGTTGTGAGGATCAAATGAAATAACATTAGTAAAATGCTTAGCACAGTGCCTGGCACATAGCTATCATTAATGTTATTGATTGTAGTGGTAGTATTGGAATTATATTCTACAGGCAGTCTAAAGACCCCATTGTCCTGATGGAATACCTCAAGTCCTCCGTCCCTAGATGGGAGGCTCCTTTAAGCAGAAGGGCCTAAGCGTAGTCTGGAGATTTTCATTCAAAGAGGAGGGGAGGAATTTTCCAGGCTGGGACACAATGTGAGGAAGAAAGAAAAGAGCACCTGTGCTTACTTCCTGTCTTACTGATTTTTGACATGCTCAGTGAGGTCTATCTATCCCTGAGGCCCCCAGGACCCCTCTAGGCTCATCGCTGCGCTCTAACACATGCTGATCCAGATGCCTCAAAGGAAGGCCTAACACCCAGCATAATGCCTCTAATTGTTCAGCAATACACCATAGAGGGAAATTGCTTCCTGATTCCAGCTGGTTCATCTGCGTGCTCTATAGAAAATGTCATCTTGATCCAATAATCACTTGGAAAGTGTGCTGCGCTTTACAATTCCAAGAACACGCACACTATTCCTCCCCATATACACTTCACTCGGAAGCCGCCTCCCTCTCCCTGGACACATTGTCTGATAATGATGCCTATCAGGTCGGCAGCTGAGAGAGTAATGTCACCAGGAACACAGTTAGCCAACCCATCATGGATGGGTAGGGTCAAGGAATCCCGCTATACTAGCCTACTGAATGGGATTCCAAGGATGGCAGACCACTGTTGTTGCCTTCTTCCAGCTTCTTCTCCATATTCCTCACCCCTAAAATACACACACACACACGAGTCACACAGGGAAAGCTAAATAAGTGATTAAATGCCAAATATAGCCATTTGCGCCATTGGCCCACAAGACAAAACCCTGCTTTCTCATTGGCTCATTAAATAAAAAAAGAGACCTCCCCTTTGCAGATTATGGTCCGTTTGACTCCTTTTTCTCTGCTTTGGTCCTTATTTACAAAGAAAGTACAGAATCCACCTTTAAAGGAATTCTAATAACCCCCATTTCTAGAGTGCTTTAATCACAGCGGTATGGAGTGGAGTTGAATGGAAATGTGTTTATTAAGGGCTTACCATGAGCCAAGCTTACGGCATTAAACCCTAAGAGTATAAACAGAATGGTAAAATGGTTTCTACTTTCAAGGAGCTCACATTCTATTTAGGAGAGAAAATAACTGGGGTAAGGAGCTTGGACGTGGAGTCAGAAGATCTGGATTCAAATCTCAGGTCTGATACTTCTTGCCAATGTGATAAGTCACGTCCATTAGATTATGAGGCACTCAAAGGCAAAGATTGTCTTTTGCCTCTTTTTGTATCCCCAGAGCTTAGTATGGTGCCTGGCACTTAGTAGATATTCAATACATGTTTTTTGACTTACTTCCTTTTTCTGGGTCTTGGTTTTCTCATCTGTAAATTAAGGGAGTTGAAATGAAATGGTCTCTTAAGATCCTTTCCAGCTCTAAATTCTTTGTTCCTCTGAAATCCTGTGACCGTTTGACTTGACATATATCTCCCGATAATCTGTTGGTCCTATCTCTGCCCTGTGGACCTCTGCCAACAAGACTGTCCATTCTTCTCTGTGACATCATGTCACAAAGAAATGATCATCATGAAAAGAGCAAACCTGTTGTGTCCTCTTCTCTCGAATGAGCACACTCAGTTTCTTCAGCAGAGCCCTGTGTGACTTCGTTTGACATCTCCTTGCTACCTCATCAATGTCTCTTGTGACAAGACAGAAATGAACACAGGACAATACAGTTGACACATATCAGTGGCTGATGCTAAGCCCAATGGGACAGTCAATTCTCTGATTGTTGACTCTTACCTCACTGAAGTGTTAATTCATGGAGAAAAATGGAATCTCCGAGTTGAAGGCCCTTCAAAGGGCAATGAGTCCAGACTGTGGTTTAATTGGCTCAGCAACATCTCTGACAAGTGGTCATCTGCTCTCCACTTGAAGAGTTTTAATGAATAGGAGTTCATTATCTCCTGAGGCAACTCATTCTACTCTTGGACAGCTTTGGTCATTAGGAATTTTTCCCCCTCATATCTAGACAAAATCTGCCTCTCTTCAGCTCCAACCCGCTGTCCCTGGTTCTGTCCTCTGGTGCCAAGTTAAGTGAGTTAACTCCGCAATCAGACTGAACTGAATCATTATTCCAAAGTTACAAAGTTTTGAAAGTAACTCAAATTCTACTCCTCACACCAAGTTATACACAAGTAAAATAAATAAATATCTAAAAAGATTTGGAATCATGACAAGGATTATGAGATGAACGTGAAACCGAGTGAGGGTGCGTCAATGTTATAAAACATTTAATAGGAGTTTAAAACAGATAATTGAAGTCTTTCTTCCATATGAAAGCTCTATAATTACTTAAAGACAGCTATCATGTCAGTCAGTCAACAAGTATTTAGGAAGTATTTATGATGTTCCAGACACTATGTTTCCCTCTCCAATGTACTCCTTTGGATTTCTCCATCATGCCCCAGGAACCTCATTCTTCTGCAAGATCACATTAACCCTGGTCCTCCTATCCCATGGATATCCTTTGCCCCTGAGGGTGGAGTAGAGAGCTCCTCCCCAAACCTCCATTTAAGGAGGACACCCTAGGCAGCCATCTCTTTATTTCTCCATCATGCCCCCCCATGTTGGTATGGTCCCCTTTTACCCCTCCTTTTCAGCTTCTTCTTTTTTTGGTACTGTCTTCCTCATAATATTGTAAGCTCCTCAAGGGCAGAGATTGTCTTTCTTTTTCAAATTTGTATCCCCAGAAATTAGTACAGTGTCTGGCACATAGTAGGAGCTTAATAGATGTTTATTGATTGACTGACTAAGCACCGAAGACACAAAGAAAGTACCCGTCCTCAAGGAGCTCACATTCTACAAGATATGTCCGGTGTAAATGGAGGGCACCCTCTGAAGGAAGGCATTAGCATGCATTGATGCTGCATCTTCTCTAGGCTAAACATCTTCCAATGATTCTTGGTATAGGATGGTTTTGAGTCCCCATACCATCATGGCCATCCAAAGTTTACTACTGTCCTTTCTGGATGTGGCCTTTGAATCCAATTCTCTAGGTGTGACCTGAACAGAATCACAGCATACAGGGAAACTATTATTCCCCTCATTCTGGACACCATGCTTCTATTAATACAACCCAAGATTGCATTCAGTTTTTGGCCACTGTATCAAGCTGTTGACTCATTGAACTTAAGAGTTCGGTAAAACCCCCAGGTCATTTTCATAGGAACTATTGTCTAGCCACGTTTCCTCCTTCCATTATAAAATCTAATCAGCCGCAGAGGCCAGAGTCCATCTATTCATTTCTTGGCAGGCTCCCTTCCCATTCAAGTTAGAGGCATCAGCTGAAATATTGTTTCCTGAAGCTGGCCTCCATCTTAGGCAGTGGAAATAACAGGGTTCCAGCTCAGTTATGTTGCAAGATAGACATACGGATGCCTTACATGCTATGAAAGGAGAGAATCAATATTCCCTCCAATGGGAAATATCCTTTTCCTCACGGTGGAAAAGAAGAAAGCAAGGCCTCAGCCATGTCAGAAATGCTCATCCCAAAGCACCCCAGACTACATCAGCCAGTTTCTGGCCATTTTCTCTGTGTCACAGAAATGGGTTGAAAGACGTTCTTGTTAGCGACATCTTCAAAAAGGGTACATCCCTGCCTCTTCATGTTCTAATACCAAGAAAAGACAGGAAAAAAAGCTGCATTCTAGGAAGTAGCAGTGCAAACCTGGGGTGGGGAGGTTTCCATGGCGAATCTGTCTATATTTTCACCAGCCCTATATATCATGCTGACGTTTTTGTCCTCCTTTGGCATTGACTTGAGCAGTAAATGGCATTGGGATTTGGGAGGTCTTGACTTAAGTGTGCTGCTCCCACAGCCACATTTCTACTGTTCTCTTCTTTGCCTTTAAAAGGCAATTTCTGCTGTCCTCCTCTATCCACCCCCTCCCCTACTTTGCATTTGGATGCCTCATTTTCCATGATTGTTTCCAGTTACAACACTGGTCTTTTCCACCATAGGGACATCAGTAGTTTGAGTTTTCACTGACCGATGGGTTTTTTTTTTACCCTCATTGACCATTGGGTTAATTTTGTGGGAGTGAAAGGAGCCATTCCTAAGGGGTCCTCTCTTTATCTCCTGAGTCCACATACGGTTTTGTTTAAGGGCCCACTAAATTTCTCCAGGCCAAAGCATTGAGACTGGTCATATTTGGGAGCATGACCTACATTTTCCTCACAGGGCGATGATAAGCCAAGATCTTGTTCACGCATTGAAGCTTGGAGGGGGTGACGTAGTCAGCATCCCTCATTAAGTTAGGGTGGGGGGCTTCGAGGAGGAAAAGACATCTGTGAGGCTTCTCCCTTTGTGCTTCAGAATTGTTCATTGTTGGCCTTGCTCAGCTCTCTAATGGAATGCAGAATTCCCCTTTTCCAGTTGGGTCTGGTTATTATTATCCTGTTCCCCCTTCCCTCCTCCCTGTCCTGTCCCCAAATTTGTGATTCCCAAATCTTGGGTTATTTATGGCTATGAATTTAGCTATTAAAATGTGGGTTTCACTTATGATTAGAAGGATCTTTCATCAGGCAGGGATGTTGGCATCAGCTCATTAAGCTGGGATGGTCTGATTTCAGCCATCCTGAGCTCTACACTTTGTCGTCTCTTCCCCAGATCTGCAGGGCTGAGGCACTTGGATGCTGGCAGGTAGTGTACTGTTTCTCAGGGGGGCAAGCCAAGAAGTTGGATCTGCCTGCCGCCTCTTAGGATTAGCATGGGATTGCAAATCTCCTCCATATTAGGCTGGGGATTTGATTATGTTTGGAAGCTACTCACCTTTGAAGTTATAACCTCAGAGAATCCTAAATGCTAGCATTGCAATGGCCTTAGAGACCACTTAGCCCAAGTCCACATTTTATTTCACAGAAGAGGAAACTATGTCTTTGTCTTCACCGCTCTCTTCCTCCCTCCTTTGCTTTCTTTTTTTCCTTTCTTTTCCCTTTTCCTTTCTTTCTTTCTTTCTCTTTCTTTCTTTCTTTCTTTCTT
>CM053625.1:344844064-344891376 GCA_028646595.1 Phalanger gymnotis | reverse complement strand
AGTCTTTCACAACATGAGTATTGTGGAAGGGTTATACATAATGATACGCATGTGGTCCATGTTGAATTGCTTGACTTCTTAGGGAGGATGGGTGGGAAAGGAAGAGGGGAGAGAATTTGGAACTCAAAGTTTTAAAAACAGATGTTCAAAAACAAAAAAAAAGTTTTTGCATGCAACTAGAAAATAAGATACACAGGCAATGGAGCATAAAAATTTATCTCGCCCTACAAGAAGGGAAGGGAAAAGGGGACGGGAGGGGAGTGGGGTGATAGAAGGAAGGGCTGACTGGGGAACAGGGCAACCAGAATATTTGCCAACTTGGAGTGGGGGGGGAGAGTAAAAATGGGGAAAAAATTTGTAATTCAAACTTTTGTGAAAATCAATGCTGAAAACTAAATATATTAAATTAAAAAAAAAAGAAATAGTGGACAAAAGAGTTGTTAATTGAAGCCAAGTCAGATTTCACCATGTTTGAAACATAGAAGAGACTTCAGCACCATCTAGTCCCAATTAATACACGAAAAGGGATAATATAGCATAATGGAATATCTTCCAAATGATCGTCCAGTCAGTGCTTGAAGACCACCATGGAGGAAGAACCCAGCCCTCACCAGGAAGCCCTTTCTGCTTTTAGACAGCTCTGGTAGGAGGCAGCTAGGTGGCACAATATTGGATACAGTGCTAGGCCTGGAGTCAGGAAGACTTGAATACAAATCCAGCCTCAGACAATTAACTGCTGTGTGACCCTTGGCAAGTCACTTAACTACTGTTCGCCTTCATCCACTGGAGAAGGAAATGGCAAACCAGTCCAGTGTCGTTGCCGAGAAAACCCCAGGGGTAGTATGGTCCATGGAGTCACTAAAAGTCAGACTCAACCAGACAACTGTTTGGAAATTTTCTTTGACATTGAGACTCTATTTGCCTTTTGACAACTTCCATCCAATCTCCTGGTTTAGCTCTCTGAGGCAGAACTTCACAAGTCTGTCTAAGCCCTCTTCTACATGATAGACATGCTCAAAGGAGGCTATCACACCATCCCAGAGTCTTCTTTTCTCCAAGCTCAAAATGCTCAATTCTTTCATCTGATGCTCAAGTGCCATAGACTTAATGCCCTTTTTCACTCTCATTGCCCTTCTCGGGACACTCCCCCTCATCGATATCTTTACCAAGGTGTGGCACCCAAAATTGAACGTAATACTCCAGAAGAAGTCAAATCAGGGAAGAGAAGAGTAGGACCATCACCTCCCTATTCCTGGAAATTCTGCCCCATTTATTATAGCAACCCAAGGTTGCAGCTTTTGGGGCTGCCACATCACATGACAGGTGTTGAGCTTGCAGTCAACTAAAACACCCACCTTGTATCCAGAAGTCTGTCTATCCATGCCCCTCCCATCTTATACCCATGAAGTGGACCTTTTGTACCCAAGTGCCAGACTTTGCATTTGTCCCTCTTGAGCTTCAAGAAGGACTTGAAACTTATTAGATTCAACCCAATGATCTAGCTTTGTCAAATGCCTTTTGGGTCTTGATTCTGTTGTCTGCTGTATTAACTCTCCTGCCTAGTTTTTTTTTTCAACTGCAGATTTATCTGCCTTTATCTACATTATTGATAAAAATGTTAAACAGCACAGGGTCATACACAGGTCTCTGCTTGTTGTTGTCATTTGTCCTTCATTCTTGAAGAGGACCATGACATTAGGAAAGTGATGCCATGACTTGCAAGTGAATTGGGTTTAAGTGAGAGAGGGCTAATCAGCCTCACTGTCTCCTGGAGCCATCTAGGTCCAATGGCAAGATATAGATCAGGATGACTGGAGATGGCTCCAGATGCAGTGGGAGACCTTGGCCTTTTTATTATTAATAAGTTGATTTATTTATTTTTAGTTTTCAACATTCACTTTCATAAGTTTTAAATTTTCTCCTCCTTCCTCTCCTCCCCCTCTCCAAGATGGCATGCAATCTGATACAGGCTCAACATATATATTCCTATTGAACATATGTTCACATTAGTCATGTTGTATAGAAGGATTAGAACAAATGGAAGGAATCATGAGAAAGAAAAATATAAAACAAAACAAAAAAAGAAAATAATCTGCTTCGATCTGCATTCAGACTCCATATTTCTTTTTCTGGATGTGGATGGAGTTGTCTTAGAACCTTGCACTGCTGAGAGACCTTGGCGTGTTTAAGTTAAGGTCTTTCTCAGGTCACTGAAAACCTCCCTATCACCTTGATATTGAACCATTAACAACCAATTTTTTAAGCCTGGACATCCTATCCTCTAATACATCTCTTTCCATTGTCTTCAAAAAAATAGCATGTGATACTTTACTAAAAGGTTTGCTAAAATCAGATTAAGCTATGTCCACAGCATTCCCCTCACCTACTGTTTTAGTCATTCTCCCATAGGAAGAAAGGCTGACCTAGCACGACTTGTTCTTGATGAAGCCAGGCTGGTTCTTTGTTATTGCTGCTTCCCCTTCTAGACATTCAGTGACTATTCCTTTAATGATCTTTTCTACAACTGTCCCAGGAATCAAAGTCAAGCCCCCTGGTCAATAGTTTTCAGAATCTGTTGTCTTCCCCCTTTTTGAAAACCATAACCACTTTTGCTCTTCTCCAATCTCATGGTCCTTATCCTATTTTCATGATCTTTCAAATATCACTGACTATGCTTCAGCAATCACATCTGCCAGGTCTTTTCAGGTGCTTTCATTCCACACTCAGTGCCCTTTCAGTTATACCATTCACAATAAGGGAGATACTTTGGGCAGGAAAGGTCTTTTCCCAGTTACCCTCATATCATCATGTGGCTATCTATCTTGCCACTCTTGTATAATGCTAGCATACTTAGGTCTCATGCTTACTGAGCTTCCCTACTCTGTGTACCACGTGATCCACTAATAACCTGAAAGAATAAACAAACTTTCTCTTCTGTACCTAGTCTCACTTGCAGGGGCAACAATCAGGCAAAATTGTAAAGAAGTTGGCTCATCTTCAGTATCCTTAGCCAGATAGTAAATAGAAAGTTAGCCTCAGAGTCAGAAAAACCTGGATTCAAGTCCTGACTCTAACACCTACTGGCCACGTGACTGAGCAAGTCATTTAACCACTCAATACTCTTGGCAAACCTCTAAAACTATAGATAAGTTCCCGAAATGGTGCTGACATGTGAGCAGAGGGAGTTTCCAAACCTGGGAATCCCTATACCAAATGAAATCACATTTCTTTCTCCCTCCCTCCCCAAATCCTCATCCTAGCCTTGCAGTTACTGCTTCTACCCTCCTCTCCTTTCTCTACCTTTTGCCCCCTAAATCTTTTTTTAATTAAAGTTTTATTTTTTTAATTAATAGAAATCTATATTCTCTCTTTCCTACCTCCCAACTCATTAAAAAAATTAAAATGAATTCCTTATAACAAACATGCATAGTCAAGCATAACAAATTCTCTCATTGAACACATTCGAAAAAATCTGTCTCTTTCTTCACTCTGAGGTCATCATGACCTCTCTGTTAAGAGGTGGATAGCATCATTGGTCCTCTGGAACCATGGGTAGTCACTGCTCTCTCTTTCTCTCTCTCTCTCTCTCTCTCTCTCTCTCTCTCTCTCTCTCTCTGTCTGTCTGTCTCTCTCTCGCTCTGTCTCTGTTTCTCTCTCTCTGTCTGTCTCTGTCTCTCTCTCTCTCTGTCTCTCTCTCTCTCTGTCTCTCTCTCTCTCTCTCCCTCTATCTCATCTTGCTTTTAACTTTTTCATACAAACAAAAATACCAATAACTGCTCATACTTTAAAGCATGATTCCCTTAGAACTGGAAGGAGAAGTGGCTTTATTAAATGAATTAAAGTCTTCAGTTCAAGGAGCTGATTTCTAAAGGTAGAATTTCAGACATCATTAGTAGTATGAGTAACAGTAATAATAAATCATGTTTCTAACGCTTTCAGGCCTGCAAATCATTTTAAATACATCATACACAGGAATGAGTAGGTAACATCTAACAATTGGCTCTCTGAAAAAAATATTAATACACATTATTAACATTTCTCCATCACTTCCTTAAGTCTAGACAACAAACAAAACAGTAAGCCAAGTCCTAATTTGTAGCATATATGTGCATAGTGAAAATTTGACAGTTGGCTCTTGGGAGCTCATTTGAATTGGCTCCAGTACATGCCACTGGTTATACTTCTTCTTTTGATATTCAAATAGGACGGGAAAGATTTTTCTTTTGTACCAGAAACCTCCTATGGTTGAAAGGAAAGAACCCTGGAGCTAGTATCAGAGGCCACTGGATTTACAATCAGACTGTCTGTGATACTGTCATCTCTGGTTCTGTGATACCAGGCTTCAGTCTCCTCTGCTACCATCTGCGTGACTCTGGGCAAGGCATTTGCCTGACAGGGCCCCCTCTTTCCCACGGTGAGCAATGATAGGTGAATCCTAATATATCTGCGGATCAGTGGATAGATTATTTTTGCGCTTAGAGTTAAGAAGACCTGAAACACAAGCTAGCTGCGTGACTGTAGGCGAGTCATTTAATCTCCGTAAGCCTCAGTTTCTTTTTCCATAAAATTGGGATAATAATAGCATCTGTCTCACAGAGTTGTTGTGAGGATCAAATGAAACAGTATACATAAGGCATTTTGGAGATCTTAAAGCACTGTGCTAGATCTCATCGTCATCATGTGACTTGGACCCTCCCTAGAGGGAACACAGCCCATTAGGGAATACAGCCCATTGACTGTGTATTTGCCTACTGATAATCAGAACGTTTGCTAGAATTGCTAATATGGATGGGAGTAGAGGAGTGTTTGGAAGATTTTGGTCTAGTTTGGTTTTGCTTTTAACCATGTTAGAAAGAATGGCATGATCTTGCCTGGATGTGTCTTCCCTGGTGGGACTTGTATTTGAACTTGGGGCCTCTTGACTCTAGGGCCAGTGCTCTACCCACTGCACCAACCTAGCTGCTCAGATAGTACTCCTTCAAGATGAAACCTTTTTTAAATCTTATCCCCTATTGCTAGCGCTCTTCTTCCTTGAAGGTAGGTAGTATTTGAGCTGAGTGTCAAGCCAGATCTATCAATGATAATAGAAATGGGGACTGAGTCTGTGATTTCATTTGCTGTTGGGAGTTCCTAATCCATGTCAATTAACAAGTATTTGTTAAAGTACCTACTGTGTGTCAGGCACTGTCCTAGGCACTAGAGCTTCTAGCAGAAGGAAGCAAACAATCCCTACTTGTAATGAGTTTACATTCTAATGGGGAAGACAACAAGTACATTTGAAAATATGCACAGTATACAATTGGGTATGGAAATCTATCTTACCCTACAGGAAAGTAGGGAGGAGGGGGATAAGAGAGGGGGTAATGATAGAAAGGAGAGCATGTTGGGGGAGGAGTAATCAGAACCAAACACTCTTGAGGAGGGACAAGGTCAAAAGAGAGAATAGAATAAATGGGGGGGGGGGATACGATGCAGGGAAATATAGTCTTTTACAACATGACTATCATGGAAATGTTTTACATGACTACACATGTATAACCTGCATCAAATTGCAGGCCTTCTCAATGAGGGTGGGTGGCAAGGGAGGAGAGAGAGAATTTGGAGCTCAAAGTTTTAAAAACGAATGTTAAAAATTGTTTTCACATGCAACTGGGAAATAAGATATACAGGCAATGGGGTATAGAAATCTATCTTGCCCTACAGGAAAATAGAAGAGAAGGGGTGGGAAGTGATAGAAGGGAGGGCAGATTGGGGGAAGGGGTAATCAGAATGCACACTGCCTTGGGGTGGGGAGAGGAGAGATGGGGAGAAAATTTGGAACTCAAAATCTCGAGGAAGTGAATGTTGAAAACTAAAAATAAATTAATTAACAAAAAAGCCTTAAATGAAAATATACACAGTATACATATTAAGCACAAATATATGCAGAGCCTTAGATCTAAGGCAGTTTGGGAGGGAGGCCACCAGCAGCAGTTGGGGGATCGCAAAGGTCTAGTGCAGAAGATGGTCCTTGAGCTGCAGCCTAAAAGAAGAGAGGGATTCTGTGAGGTGGAGGTAAGGAAGGAGCGCATTCTAGCCAGGAGGGAAGCCCAGAACAAAGGTGTGGAGATGGGAGATAGGGGTTGGAGTGTCATGTGTGAGGAACAGAGGAAAGGTCCACTTGGGCTGAATTATAGAATCAGGAAAGGGAGTGAAGTCCATTGAGGTAGGAAAGGTCAGTTTGGACTAAGCTGTGTAAGACTTTAAAAGCTAAATGGAAGAGTTTATATTTTATCCTCAAGGCAATAAGAGGAAGTCACTGGAATTGGTTGAATAGGGGAGTCACATGTCAGCACTGTATAGGATGGACTGAAATTGTGAAGAAATTTGAGGCAGACAGAAGGTGATTAGGCTATAGAAACCCCTCAGGTCCATACAGGTAGGCACCTTCTCTGAAACTTAAAACCTAAGATAGTTGCCTAAAAGGGTGCTGTCAAACTCCTATAAAAATAGAGCCCATTAATCTGTACATAAGGATTGGTCACATATTGATTTCATTTTCACATCTATTACCTAGGTTTTATTTTTATTTCTTTTGCTATTTCCCAATGACATTTTATGGGCAGCACTGGAGTGTGGCCTGCCAGAGTGTTTACCACCTCTGCCCACCCCAGGGCTCACAACTGGGTCCCCTAGCCAACATGTTTCAGAAGCACTATTTGAATCCAGGTCATCCTGGAGCAGAATCAAGTCCATACACACTACACCACACTGACCTTTGTATGATAATGACTACAACAATTGACATTTTGGTAGTATTTTAAAGTTTGCCATTTTCCATGAATTGTCTTCTTCATCTAGCAGCAGCCTAAGCCCCTTTTTCTGCAGATGAATGTCCCATAGCCCAAGGGAAGTGGTCAGGCATATGGCTATATGAGGAATGGGACATAAACAGACCTTTGTAGGATGCCTAGGAGTTATTAAATAGTGACCACAAGCTGAGAGCGCAGTTCTCTGTGTAAGGAGAGCTCTGTTCCTGGCTCTCCTGACTTTTTTTTTCCAAGAGGAGCAACCAATCTGGGCAGCAGGTCCCCCAGGTGCCCGACCACCTTTGAAGATGCAGAATGGGCATGCAGAAAGGCCTGCTCAGGTAGGAGGGGCAGAAATTAAGTCTCTGCCTCTCCCAGGAGGATGGCCCACACTGGAGGAAGCTGGAATGATAATAAAACCAACTCATTTAGAAAACAACCCCTGCCTAGGCACTTGAGGCTCTGCCCAGACCACAAAGGCATGAACCCGATAAGTCAAAGAAGGGCTTTGTTTCATAGGCCTCTGGATTACACATGTTGGTTTTCTCTTGGGCTTTTGGCAAACTTTGGCCAGTTCTAGAGAAGAGAAATAACAGACATACTTTGAGCTTGCCCATTGATGCTGGTCCTTGCAGGGCTGGGCTGGGCTGAACCAGTCAGACCTTTCCTCTGTCCTCTTCCAAGGAGCAAAATGAATGGCTCCATTTTACAGATGAAAAAAAAAACCTCACTGGAAATAGCTGAAATGCCTTGGACACATTGAGTTAGTAATGCGACTAAGAGCCCAGACTGAAATCAAGCTGTTGTGTCCTTTACCCAAGTCCATAAGGCTCAGCTGGGGACCTACTTTCACATTCCAAAATATCCCTGATTTGTCAATGTGTGCCTGGGCTCGCATTCCCCCCGGCAAATCACAGACCACTCTTCCTCCTCATCCTGAGCCCCTCGACCTAGCTCAAGAGACAATTTCATAAGTTTTTCTTCAAAAAGACTTCATTACCTGGTGACCAGCCTTCTTGCAAGGAGTCTCTCTAAATTGAGCTAGGCATCCTCAGATGACAGACATCTGGTCCATCCTACTGACAGCCTTTAAGAACCCAGGATCAGGATCCCAATAGAATGTAAATTCCTTGAAGGCAGGGCTTGTTTCTTTTTTATCTTTGTACACTCAGTGCCTACTGCAGTGCTTGGCACATAGTAGGTGTTTCAAAATACCTGTTGAATTGAACTGAATAACTGTGTGACCTTAGGAAAGCCAATTAACCACTTTTGGCCTCAGTTTCCTCATTTGTAAACTTAGAGGGGGTAGCCTAGATCATCTCCAAATCACCTTCCAGTTCTGAATGCTATGCCTTAGCACGATCAGCACCCATTAATTAAGCACGTGCTATGGGCCTGATTGAGAGCAAGTTTGATTTTGAAATATTTCAGCATGATGCAGTTGACTCTGGCTGATAACATAGTCCCTCTCTCAGGGAATTCACATTTTAATGGGGTAGATACTATGTGAACAACAATGTATATGCCAAATACATACTATGTAATTGGAAGGGTAACTGGGAAGACCTTCTGAAGAAGACAGGATTTAAGCTGAGTCTTGAAGGGAGGCCAAGAAGCAGGTGAAGGAGGTGAGGAATGGAAGCATTCCAGGCACCAAGGACATCCAGTGGAAATGCCCAGAGCCAAGAGATGGAGGGTCTAGCTAGAGGAACAGCCAGGAGGCAGATGTCCCTGGACTACGGAACACGTGAGGAGGAGGAAGGTGTAAGACTGGAAAGGAAAAGGGACACAGGTTGTGAAGGACTTTAAAAGCCAAACAGAGCATTTTGTAGTTGATCCTGGAGTTAATAGGGAGTCCCTGGGAGCCTTATAAGGCCTCTGAGTACAGTTTAATTCTGGCAGAACATTTTGAAGATATTCAGCAATTAGTGGAAAATGCATGGTACTCCCATCTCATGGTTAGATGGTAAGAGCGACCTAAAGATTGGGAGATATCTTGATTCTAAGAGAACACGAGAATTCTCAGGGACATCACTCTGGAGCTTCTTTGATTAAAGAGATGATGGGCTTGAGAACTTATGGGCTCTGGGGTAGGATTATAAAATATTAGAGCTGGAAAGTGCTTCGAGGTCATCTCTTCCAAGCCTATCATTTTACAGGCAAGGAAACTGAGGGCCAGAATGAGAAAATGACACGCCCCACCTTACACAATAAGTTGCTAAATGAGTTTTCGATACCAGAGAGACCATAATGATGCAGTATAGTATAGACGGATCATACGATTGGAAGTCAAGAGACCTTGGTCCCACTTCTGGTTCTCCCAGTAAGTATATTATGAGAATCCATTCCGTTACCTCACTACAAGTGAGTACATGAAAAGGCCTGAGCCTAAAAGGCCCAGGGTCTCCCATTGCAACCTGGGTCATCTCCATTGAGGCTGGCGACCTTCCTTGCACAGCCCTGGCTTACTCAAGTCAAAGTCAACTGCAAGTCACGTCATCATTTCCCTGATGTCATGGTCCTCACCGAAAATGGAAGACAAACACAACAACAATGACGACAATATGAGAATCCAATGAGATAGGAGTGCAAAGGGCTTGATCAATTTTAAGGCACTATGCAAATATGCTGTTAGTTATTTAATTTGGAAATGGTTCCTTTCCTCTCTGTGTGTCTTCTTCCTCTTCTGGGGCTCTCTGTTAAGTGAGAAGGTTGGAATAGCAATTATCTATACCAAGAAAACCAATCTATGCCAAGAAAACCCCAAATGGGGTCATGAAGAGTCAGACACAACTGAAAAATGACAGAACAACAAGCATGGACCCTCCTAGTTCTAACATGCTACGAGCCCATGACTCCAAGGCATTGCTGAAGCTTCAGACAACAATGTCCACCATTGGCCTGGCTAGACTTTCTCTGCATATGAAAGGGAAGGGTCTCAATAGTTCCCTAGAGAGCTAGATAATTCATATCAAACCTGTCTTCTCCCACTGGCAAAGAAATGTGGGAAGCAAGATGGTGGTGGCAGCAGATGGGTTTGAACTGTGACAGAAATGCTCAAGGTCAGCTCCTTACCGGCTGAATCATACCACCTGGCACAGCTTGCTGCCTGGAGAACACTTAGACACAAGGAGGGCTTTGGGGGCAGATTGTATTGGAGAATTAGTCACAACCAAGGGCACATTTTGAATCTGAAGCATTTCAGAATGACGCGATTGACTCTAGCATTATCTGAGGACTGAGGCACCACACAGATGGAGTGGAGGATTTGCCACGGTGTTATTATTCCAAGAGCAACATGAAGCACTTCCCTGGGGCTTTTGATCCCTAAGCTCAGTGCAAACATGGACAAGTCTGTGGGCTGAGTTGGAATGAGGATATACGATAATGCGTGTACCTTACCAGCTGCCAGCTGTAGGCAGTTTGTTAATTAGTCATGCCAACTTAGAGCCCTGGATTTCATTTTCTGTCTTCTCTTATTCTTCCACCTGGTTGGATGTGACAGTGAACCCAGGTCTATGCATTGTTGATAGATCTGGCTATTAATACTAACTGTGCTTAAATCCTCTCCCCTCTGTCATTAGCAGACTTTATGTGGGTTCCATTTGCCATTATAGATTTTGTCCAGATTATATTTGCCATTAAAGATTTTGTCTGGATTATGTTTGCCACTAAGTCCAAGAGGAAACCAGAAATGCCTTAGATGCATCTGAAGATACCACGAATGGAATCAAGAAGGAATGTGTCTTTTCCTAAGTATGTAAGGTTCAGGCAAGGACCTACTTTAATACTCTGGAAAAGGAAAAAGTATAGACAAGTGTGCAAGGGCATTCTGTGTCAGAGGATCAAAGGACTGAGATCTGAAAGGGACCTTGGAGACCACATAATCTGATCATTACAGATTTCCATCAGTCAGTTAATAAAGAAGCATTTAATCACATGCTAGGTCCTAGGCAAATAGGATAAAGATAAAATAGGACAAAGATAAAACAATCCTAGCCTTCAGGTAGCTTTCATTGTATCTGGGGAAACAGCCTACACACACGCATACACACACACACACACACACACACACACATGTTTCATTTGCTCCCTCCAGGATTAATCAATTACCTCCAGGATCAATCAGTCAACATTTGTTAAGTATCTACTATGTGCCAGGCACTATACCGAGTGTTTGGGGATACAAAAAGAGGCAAATGACAGTTTCCACCCTCAAAGACCTTACAATCTAAATCTTCTGCTTCACAGCCTAGCCCCTTCCAGACTTTCCAGTCTCCTTCAAATGCTTGTTGACTTGATTTTAGAATGGTCTGACCACTGTGACACAGCCTCACTGATAGTAGGTCAGAATGTTTCCCTTCCACCAGGCACTGGTCCCATCTGTGCAAATTTTCGAAGTATTAGGCAGAACCTCAGTTGTTTTCATTTGCTTTGCTCTTCCAATGAATGATTTAGAGCATGCTTTCGTGGGGTCATTCATAGCAAGTTTTTGAAAATTGCTCATATGCTTTGATCATTTATCTACTGGTATTTACCCCTGGCTTCTTTTAAGTCCCAAATAAAATCCCATCTTCTATAGGAAGTCTTTCCCAACCCTGCTTAGTTCTAGCATTTTCCCTTGGTTAATTATTTCCTATTTATCCTGTCTATAGCTTGCTCGTATATATTTTTTTGCTTGTTATCTCCCCCATTATACTGTCAGCTCCTTGAGGGCAGGACTGTCTTTTGCCTCTTTTTGTATGGCACACAGTAGGCACTTAATACATGTTGATCATTTGACTGATTCGTGACTACATAGACTTTGCCAATGAGTTTATAATCTTAGCACAAGGTCGTAGGTTTAGAAGGCATCTCAGCAATCACCAAGTCAGTTCAGTTTTACATCATCATCAGAGTCAACCAATTGTAAAAGCAGGAGAGAGTCAAATTCACTTCTGTTCCATTCAACAAATTTATTTCAGCATCTTTCCCTGCGGGGGAGGCCCCTTGTGAAGTGAATAAAGGCTCCATATTGAGACAAGAGCTCGTCACTCCTTGGTGTCTATTGTTGTGGAATTGTTTCAGTCATGTCTGACTCTTCATGACCCCATTTGGGGTTTTCTTGGCAACGATACCAGGATAGTTTGTCATTTCATTCTCTAGCTCATTTTACAGGTAAGGAAACTGAGTCAAATAGGGCTAAGCGACTTGCCTAGGGCCACACAGTAAGTGTCTGAAGCTGGATTTAAATTCAGGTCAGAGTTGCACATGAGTGAAAATGACTCAACAACAACAACATTTGACTCCACTGTGCCATTTAGCTGCCCTAATACTGGAGTGCTTTGCCATTTTCTTCTCCAGTGGATTAGGGCAAACAAAAGTTAAATGACTTGTCCAGGGTCATGCAGCTAGTAAGTATCTGTGGCTGGATTTGCACTCAGGTCTTCCTAACTCTAGGCCCAGTGTTCTATCTGCTGAGCCACCTAGCTGCCCCAACAGTGTCTAAGGAGCTACAAAAAGAGAAGGGACCCTTAGGATTTCTAAAGGGTGTAATGGGAGTGGGGGGAGGGGCTATCAGGAGACTGGAAAAGAAGTTCCTTCGGAAGGTTTGTCTTGGGGTAGGGGCATAGATTTTAAGCTGACATCCCTATGACAATGTGACAGAATGGACAGATCCTAGAGCTGGAGTCAGAAAACAGAAGGTTGGAATCCATTCTCTGCTACCCTGGCTCAGATGGTCTCTGAGGTCCTTCCAATGCTTGAACATTATAATCACGGATCACACCGCGTCTGGGCTCTGGTGTTCACTTCCGGGTGTTCATTTTAGGAAGAACATGGATAGGCTGGAGTGTGTCTGGAGGAAGGCAATCAGAATAACCAAGGGCCTTGAGGCTATGGCCCAGGAAGAGAAGTTGAAGGAGCCATTTAGCCTGGGACAGAGATGACTGAGGGGCGGGCGGGGTGGGGGTGGGGGAGATACTCTCTTGCAGTATTTAGAGTGTTGTCTTCTATATAAATCAATTTTGTTTTCAAACAAAATCTATCTTCTTTCCTCTGACTCTCCATTGACAAACCAAGAAAAAATCCTTGTTACAAATATGTATATTCAAATAAAACAAGTTCCTGCATTGACCATGTCATATGTATGTATGTATAGATACAGGTACATGCATATATAATCTATATTATTCACAATACATAGTATACAATTAATATATCATGTATTGTGTCTTATACAATTATATTTATTTTATTTATTATTATTTAACATTCATTAAATTATATTTACTTTATATTTATAGAGAGAGAGACATATGTCTGTCTCTCTGCACATGCACATGTGCACATGCTCTCGCGCACGCACACACACATACACACACACAGACACACACACACACATCTCAATCCGTATTTGCATTCATCATCTCTTTATCCAGAGGTAGGAGGCATATTTAATTATGAGAATTCTGAAATTATATGGTTGATCATTGTGTTGATCAGAGTTCCTAAGTCTTTCAAAGTGTTTGTCTTTGCAGTGTTATTATTGTAGAAATTATTCTCCTGATTCTGTTTCCCTTTATCCTGCATCAGTTCATACAAGTCTTCCTAGGTTTCTCTGAAACCATCAAGTTGTCTTAAGGACTTTGTTCTGCTGAACTCCAGGAGAGAGCTAGGACCAATGGGTGCAAGTCACAGTGAGACCTTAGACTGAACGTACCAAGAAAATTCTTCAAAATTAAGACTATTGGAAAATGAAAGGGCAGCTAGGTGGCACAGTGAATAGAGCACCAGCCCTGGAGTCAGGAGGACCTGAGTTCAAATGTGACCTCAGAAACTTGACACTTACTTAGCTGTGTGCCCTTGGGCAAGTCACTTAACCCCAATTGCCTTACCTTCCCCCTCCAAAAAAAAAAAAAAGAAGGAAAATGTAAAGGGTTGTCCCAGGAGGCAATGGGGATCTCCTCAGTGGAAGTTTCCAAGCAAAGGTTGGATCTGTTGTAGATGGGCTTCTTGTTCAAATATGGCTAGGGTTAGATGACCACAAAGCTCCCTCATCTTCTGAAATTCTTCTTACCCCCCACACGGCCTTGGACAAGTAATCTAAAGTTTGTGGACCTCAGTTTCCCCACGTTTACAATGAAGTGGTTAGCCAGGTCACCTGTAAGGTCTCATTCAGTGCTAAGTTCTAGGATACAGACTTAAAAAACAGAAACATATCCAACAAACCAACCCCTTTGTAAGCAGATGGAAGTGAAGAGGGATATAAATTTCATTGAGCCTGATTCAAACTTAATCTTGCCTGTTTTGGATCCAGATGAAAAAAAAAATATCTCTGCCTTTCTTTTTCTTGGGGCTGAGAAGGACCAGAGACATGGTTGATAAATTTCAGAAACTACTATCCACAGAAAAAAGAGAAAAAAAGTATGGCGTGACTTGTTTTATTGCCTGATTCTATGTTCTTCTCCACCAGGGCATGGTTTCCTACAGGGACCAATGTAGTATTTAGCTAACATAACAGCACATTCAGTAATTTCTTGTCTTTGTCTCACAGGCATAACAAATGTTTTCTGCAAAAATCTGTGTTTCCCTTATCTTCTAGTGGCAAGAGCAGCTTTCTGGAGGCATTGGCCCACTGAGATGCTTTTGACCAAGCCAAGACCAGGCCAACATATGGAGTTTAAATTGCTGTGAAATTCTCACTGAAGGCAGGACCTGTGTCTTATTTGTCTTTTATCTACCAACCCCCAAGCACAGGGCAAGCCTAGCAAAGTCTTAATTAATGTGGAAGGAAGGAAGGAAGAAAGGAATCTCACAAGATCGTGCTGGAAACATTGCTTTTCTTAGATCCGCCTAGTGGATTTTCTCCCATGCCCCTTTGTGTTCCCTGTGACTCACTGTTCCAATCATTTCCTTCTCTGTCTTGTGGTTTTTAAAATAAAAACAGAGATGCCACTAGACCCCATCCACCCCCTGTCTTCCATGTTATCTTCTAGACATAAACATGCCACCTCGTATATGGGTCTTCACTTTTTTTTTTGTACTGAAAAATGGTTTTTTCCCTCTTTTTGACCCTTTGTCCCAAGATTATCAAATAATTATTGGGTTTTTTTTCTGCTTATCTGGAAATCAATCTTTCACAACCTCGATTATCTTGATATGCAATTTCATCCATGTGGGGAAGACCCTGTATGGGAATTCCTTCCACTAATGCGAATGGGTAGCTCCTCAGAAATTTCGTCATAGAGAGCTGCTTGGGTTCTTGGGAAGCTAAGTGACTAATCCATGGTCACGCGGCTTAGTAGGATTTAAAGGAAAGGCTTGAACTGGCTCCAAGGCTGACGCTCTCTATCTGCTAATCCACACTGCCTCTTATAATTATCATTATTGTTTAATAACATTCCTGAATGTTCTTATTTCATTTTTTTAAATTTTTTTGAGGGAGAAGGCAGGGCAATTGGGGTTAAGTGACTTGCTGGTCTTTTAATGGTCACACAGCTAGGAATCAAGTGTCTGAGGCCGGTTTTGAACTCAGGTCCTCCTGACTCCAGGGCCGGTGCTCTACTCACTTGAATGTTCTTATTTTAATTGGGTCCTTCCGTTCCGGTGTACTTGATGTACTTATACAATACTCTTTGTTCTCCTTATCCGCTAGTGTTGGGAAATATTTTTAGAGGTCTGGATGCAATGGGTATTATCAACAACAACGTAATTATTTTAAAAATATTGTTCTGATAATGGCTGCCTCATTTTGGTGTAGAGGTGACCCCAGGTTCTGTAAGATTATGACAGTAGAGCGTTAATGGTCAGATGAGATATGTCTGTAAAAGTGCTTTGCTGTTGTTCAGTCATGTCCAAATCTTTGCCACCCCATTGAGGGTTTTCTCGGCAAAGACACTGGCATGCTTTGCCATTTCCTTCTCCAGCTCATTTTACGGGTGAGGAAACTTGAAGCAAACAGAGTTAAGTGACTTGCCCAGGGTCTTGCAACTGGTAAGTGTCAGAGGTCAGATTTGAACTCAGCAAGATGAGTCTTCCTGATTCCAGATACCACATTCTATCCGCTATGGCGCCACCTAGTGGCATAGAAGGTGTTTAATAAAATCTTGTTTGTTCCCTACCTTTCCCAGTGTTAGCTCTGTCAAGTCTAAACTAAACTAGAAAGACTTTGAGACCAGTCCCAGTGACAGAGTCTCTATCGTCTAAGGACCAGCCCCACAAAGTTCCAAGAGACTCATCAATGAGTAGTCCACAGAGTGATGAGTTTTTTTGGCCGCAACCAATCTTGAAAGCAATTTACTAAGTTGTAGAGGGGATGGGGTCTGGATTGAAGGAGGGAGTAACCACACAAATGGAATCCCCTGTCCTTGAAATATGGAAGGAACATTATAATGACAATTAGATTATTATAATATTATGTTAATTATATTATTATTAACTTGTGACTATTGAAGACAATAATTATCAGCCTACAGTTCTTCAGTCCTTTATGGCTTATAAAGAAAGCCTTTCCCTTCGAAATGGCCTGAAAAAGCGGGTGGTACAGGTATTATTATCCCATTTTACAAGCAAGGAAGCCGAAGCCTAGGGAGGTTAAGTGATTAGGGGAGCAGGGATTCAAATCCAATTCTTTCTTCCTGACTGCCAAACCAAGTGCTCTTTTCACGATTACAATTTGTGACAGAACTATACCAGATACCTCCCCCTCTTCAGGTGCTTTACACTACTTGCCCTCCTAAAGGGTACCTCTTTTATTCACACAGTATCCCCATAGGTGACCCTGGAAGGAGGTACAAGGCACTTTCATTAGGGTTGGAGTGGTGGGAGAGAGGAAATACAGCCATTCAAATGTCTCTGGGAAGCTAGGATTACTTTTGTGCATGTGTGTGCCACGGAAAGAATGCTGGCTTTGGAGCGTAAAGACCCGGGTTCAAATTATAGCTCCACTATTCAATACGTGTGTAACCTTGGGCAAGTCACTTGCCCTCTGTGGGGCTCAGTTTTCTTCAATAAGGGCATGGGACTAGCCCTCTAAGAGCCCTTCCGATGCTGGCTGGGCTGCCGGATCCCACATCTTGGTGTTCTATGGTCATGGCAATATAATTCCCCATTCACATGGAATTTCAGAAGGTTTATGAAGTTTCCTTCATGAACCCCTCCCCATGAAAAGGAGCTGCCAGAGCACAAGCTCATGTGCCACTGTTTGGTCTGTTTGGTCCCCAGCCAAGATCTCCACTCTCAAGGACATTTATTCCTTTAGCTCAGCCTTAGGAATGGCCTCTTCCCTCCTGGGCCAGGACAAGCAGTAATTGATGAGGAGGGCAGGGAAGGAGAGGGAGGAGGGAGGAGAAGGGGGAGGGGGAAGAGGAGAGGGAGGGAGAGAAAACTATTACTGAATAATCCATTTAATCCATGTGATCACCCCCAGGAAAAGGCTGAATTGTAAATGGCAGAGCTGGCAGACTGGGAAGAAGGTTGGCCTCAGAGGCACAAAGCAGGATTCACTTCTTTGCTGAGTGACCTTAGGCAAATCACTCCACCCCCCTGCTCTGAGCCTCAGTTTCTCCTCTTCCCCTTCCTCTTCTTCTTCTTCCTCCTTCTCCCCCTCTTCCCAGGGTCATACAGCTAGTAAGTGTCTGAGGCCAGATTTGAACTAAGTTTCTCCTGACTTCAAGGCCAGTGCCTTATCCACCATGTCACCTAGCTTCCTCTTCCATAAAATGGGCATAATAATGCTTAGAGATCCTGTCTTACATAAGGAAAACACTTGGGTGTTCTTGAGCCTGGTGGGCTTCCATATGTATTCATAGGAGGCAAAGTAGTAGACCAGAGAGGTAACTCAAAGAGTTGGGGGCGAGGGGAAGAGGATAATGTTGATAATGATGATGGTGATTGTAGGAAGGGTGGAGTAGCTGATGTCAAGAAGACCTAGGTTCAATTCTTGCCAATAACACATTCTGAGTATGGGACTCTGGGCAAGAGACTTAAGCTCCTAGTGTCCCAGGCACTTCCCTAAGACTACAAGTTACAAAAATAATTGCCAATCTGTACTGATAAAATGAGTTTCTTCACTAAGAGTTCTCTGTATGTGTGAGGTCACAGGTCTGCACTAACAACATTAACAGCAATAATAGCTTACATTTATTTAAAGCTATAAAGTTTGCTTTACATACATTACCTATTTGTAGAGTCCTTGGCACAGTGCCCAGCACATAGTAGGTGCTATAAAAAAGCTTCTTCCCTAATTAGATTCTCACGACAACCCTGTGAGGTAGATGTTGTTAACGATGCTAGAAGCAGAATCAGGATTTTTAGCAAATGGCCATTTTTTTTTCCTGGCTTGTCTGACTCTAGAATCTGTTTTCCCAGATTTTTAAAAACGCTCCTTGTTCAATGACGCTTGTCTGTGGTTGCTACAGCAGCGCTGGCTCTGTCATCCAGGGACGCACACTGAATGAATCAGAGAGGGGAATTCTGACCCACTTCCCCAGGGTTCCCCGGATGTTGCTTAGGCTTTGTTCTGTAAATCTATCTGATGAGTGAGAATGTATGATTGGGGGAATATGGACATGAGGAAAGGGTAGCGTCTGGAGAAGGGATTGAAAGGATTTCATTCTCTGCTAGCCACACTGCTTCCCTATTTTCTGGGAAATTCCTGAAGTCTTTGTTTAAAAGAAAAGTTTCTTCAAGGGCCATCTGCCTGAGCATCCATCCAGATGCTGAAGCAACTGGCAGGTAAGTTCATTTCTCCTACTCATCTCGATAGCGCTCATTAGTCATTTATTGTCTGTCATGAGAAGGTTATAAGTGAGCAATTTATCTCTTGCCTGACTTTGAAGTGCCAGAAGCAAATGGAAGCTTGATTAGAGTGTGTGGAGGGATGGGAGATTTTTCACCAGGATCAATTCTGATTTCCAGATAATAGCAGGAATACCTCGTTCATCTGTTCCTCCCGGGGAGTGTAAATTGCCTTATTGACCCACCAGTGGTAAGGTGTGCTCTGTGACTCAGGATTCTACTGGCAGAAAAGAAGAGAACAGAAATGGTTGAAGGGCAGCACCCAAAGAGTAGTGAGTAATGAATGGTCTGAGAGCAACTTAGGAGGTCTCCAGTGAGACAACCCCAGAGATCTGTCTTTGGCCCTGGGTAGTTCAAGATTTCAGTCACTGATTCGGATAAAGGTACAAATAGTGTGCTTATCAAGTCTATAGATGACACAGATCTGAGAAGGATGAACATACCATGTTGTATGATGGTCCAGATGCAACATGACAACAGCAACAATATACATTTACATAGCACCTACTACGTGCCAGGCACTGTGCTGAGGACTTTCCAAATATCTTGTTTGATCCTCACCATGACCCTGGAAAGAGGTCGATGCTATGGAATAAATATAAAGACAGATTCAGGTTCAAACTATGAAATTCACACAGCAGGTGTGGGATGGGGAAAGTCTGACTAGATAGCAGCACATCTGAGGTTGAACACTCCAAGCTTAGAAAGGAGGCTGTGCGGTGCAGTGGGACTAGCTTCTGTATGTACAATTTGAATACACAGCTCCAAATTCTGGTTCCGTTACTGTACTAACTGTGTGACCTTGGGTGATTGATTTAACATCTCTAGATTTTAGTGCCGTCATCTGTGAAAGGAGGGGGTTAGATTGGGATATTTCTGAAGTCCTTGACTGCTCTAAGTCTATGTACCCATGATCCTAGTTATGCATTAACACTGTGATATGGCAGTCAAAAAAAAAGCTTAGGCTATATTAAGACAAATGAATGAATAAATAAGTAAATGAAGCATTTATCCAGCATGTACTATAGGCAAAATGTTGTTCTTTGGATGAACTAAGAGAACCAGGAAGTCCAAGACAAAGAATGTGGTAGTCCCACTGTGCGCTGACCTGGTAAGACCACTCCTGCAGGGACGGATTCATGTCTGTGAGCCCCATTGCAGGAAAGACATTTATAGGTCGGACAGGGTGCCCAGACGAGAATGACCAGAATGGTGATGAATCTTAAGGTCCTGGACTCTGTAGATTGGTCAAAGGGATGATGTGTGTTTAACTCAGAGATGGAAAGACTCAGGAAAGGACCTAATAATTGTCTCCAAATGTTTGAAGGGTGACCACGTGAAGGAAAAATGAAATGTATTCTGTTTGATTCCAGAAGACCAAACTAGGAACAATGGGTCAAAGTTACAAAGAGGGAAATGTAGAGCAGATATAAAAAAAAGACTCTACCAATGAAAGTAGTCCAATGGTGGGATGGGCTCCTTCAAAAGGATTCCCCCTCATTGTGGGATTTTAAGAAGGGGCCAGATGACTATGCGTTGAATACACTGTAAAGGAAAGAACTGATCATACGTAAGTTGGACCACATGGCTTTTGAGGCCCCTTCCAATGGAGGTATTTTATGTGTCACATGCTTGAATTGATAATAATAATTATTCACACAAATATATATATATATATTTATATATGAGAGACAGGGAGGATGGAAAGAGAGAGAGAAGAGAGAGGGAAGGAGGAAGGAGAGAGATTGATACAGAGAGAAGTAGGGAAAGAGAAGGAAGCGGGGGTGAGGAGACAGGGAAAGAAAGAAAGGATATGGAGAGAGTAAAGAAGAGAGAAAGAGGAGGAGATAGAGAGGGAATAAAGAAGAGAAGGAGAGGAGGAAATAAGGAGAGAGTAAAGCAGGGAGGGAGAGAAGGAGAGGGAGAGGGAGAGACAGAGAGAGAGAAAGAGACAGGGACAGAGTAAAGAATGGAGGGAGAGAGGGAGGGAGAGAGAGAAGCAGACAGGGAGAGTGGAGAAAAGAGTGAGGGAGGGGAAAGGGAGGAGGGACTATAAAGAGCTTTCCCCACCATGGTACCATGATGTAGGAAGTGCAAATATTGTTATCCCAATTTTATAGATAAGGAAACATAGGCAAAGAAGGCTTGCCCATAGTAACATACACAGTAAGTATCAGAGCAGGCTCCAAATTCAGCGCCCTCTCCCCCAGCCCACGCAGTTTCTCATGATGCTGATCCATATTCACAAAGAGTATCAGCAGCTTGAGGGCAAGCATGGTTTATGGCTAAAGCGCTCGCCTTGGAGTCAGGAGAACCTGGATTCCAGGGCTGCCTCTAAAACTTTGTAGCTTTGTGATAATGTGATTTAGGCTGCTGGGTCTAGTGGATAGAATGACGGACCTGCAGTCAGGAAGACCTGAGTTCAAACCCAGCCTCAAACCCTTGCTGTCGTGTGATTCTGGGCTCATCACTTAACTTCAGTTTGCCTCAGTTTCCTCAACCATAAAATGAAGCTAATGGCAGCACCTCCCTCATGGGGCTGTTTGAGGATCAAATGAGATATTTGTATAGTGCCTGGAACATAGTAGGTGCTCCATAAAGGCTTATTACCTCCCTCCCTCTCTGTAAACCAAGTGCTGGGTGGCACAAAGACAAAATTAACACTGCCTCTGCTTTCAAGGAAGTGACTTTCCAATAAACCTTATTTCCAGGTCGAGTATTTGCCCACCTCATAGGTCAAAGCATTGACTTCGGTAGGAAAGCACCAAGAGTTATGATAGCAGGGGCAGTGGGGAGATAATAATAGTGACCTGTATTTCTAAAAGTGCTTCACAGTTACAAAGTTAGTGTGTCAACAGGCATTTATTTGTTAAGCACCTACTGTATGTAAGGCACTGGCTAAGTGCAGAAGATACAAAGAAAGGCAAAACACACATTCTCGGCCTCCAGGAGCTCACAATCACATCCATTCCTGTTTCACATTCACTTTCACATCCTAACTACCCCATGGGGTATTTCTACTCCTATTCCATTAGGAAAACAGTTTTAGAGCTAGACGGGGCTTTAGTTGCTATCTGGTCATAGGGGCACAGACTTAGAGCTGAACAGGGACTCAGGAACCATCTGGTCCGACCCTCTCATTTGACAGATGAGGAAACTGAGGCAAACAGGGATTAAGGTGCTTGTCCAGAGTGACTCAGCTAGTTAGGTGTCAAGGTCTGGATTTGAACCCGGGTCCTCCTGGCTTTACTCTCTATCCCTTACTTTGCAGATGAGATTTCCTCATCTGTAAAACACCCAGAGAGGTTAAATAATTTGCCTTAGTCCCACACAGACCCAGAACTTGAATCGGCCCTCTGATTCTGAAATGCTAAGGGGGAGGGGCAGGAGGGAGGGCACAGGTGTTACTATTCCCTTTTTACAGATTCAATTTGATTTTCAAATATATTTATTAAGTTCTTATAAAGGCCTTGGAGATACGAAAACAAAAACAAAACTGTGTCAGCCTTTAAGGAGCTTACGTTCATTCTGCTGGGAGGAGGGGGAGGTTTACAATGTAGACACAGAGAAATCAAGAGAAGGTGATTTGAGTGGGGAGATGGTATCCAAACTGGGAGAGCCAGGTGTAGCTTCCAGGAGGAGAGGGTAGGTGGGCTCAGGTCCTAAGAGCCAGAGATGAGGAGGGTAGAGACCAGGCACAGGAGCAAGATCCTCAAAGGCACAGAAATGGGGGTGGTAGCCACGGTCATGGAACAGATGGGTAAACTGAGGCTCAGAAGAGTGACGCTATTTGCCCAGCATTACCCAGTCAGTCAATGATGGAGCCAAGAGCCCATCCCAGCCTCTTCACTTTCCAGTCTAGTGTTTTTGCAGAAGGAATGGGGGAGGAAACCAAGAAAGTGGGGGCTCTTATCTCATTATTTCCCACTAGGTGGTGTAATCACCTTACCCAGGCCAAACCCGGGCATTTGTCTGGCTACGAAGTCCCTTATTTTGCCAAAAGAAGACTTTGCAGAAGGCACGGTGGCTGCTGGGGGTGCCAATCGGGCTGGTTCTCACCACCATGACCTTCCCAATGTGCTCCGAAGGGGCTGGTCCGTTGGGGACTCTGGGGCAGCATTTATTTCAAAGACTGAGGAAAAAAACCTGGGTCATCTCAGTAAAAGAGAAAAGGAAAGGAAGAGAAAGTAGCTGCCCTCGACAGCTTCCTAAAATTCATTACTATTATGGCTGGGTCCCTGATTTGGAGGGGGGGGGCATAATGCATCAATTTCATCATAAACGACAAGGAAATGCCAAGCTGAGGAAGATGGACCCAATACAAACGGACTAACCAGAATCAGCTGTTGCTTTAACAGCAGCGGCAGAGGCTAATAGAGAGCACATGGGCCTGTGCATAATGAGGGCGTTAGAGGGATGCAGAGGGAAGCCGGATGGCAGTGTGGTGCAGTGGAGAGCATGCTGAGCTGGAGTCAGAGCTATGACTGCCCCTGGCTCACAGTGTGACCCTGGGCAAATCATTGTTCCCAGGAGGAATGGCTTCTTTATCTGTGCCCTTTGGTACTTCAGAGGGTTTGGGATTTCCCAAGAGTGAGCAATCACACCACAGCCCCTCCTCCACTGGGCATGTGGTCATGGGAGAGTTCGTAGGGCCGAATGACCCTCTCCAAAAACCAACCAATCAACGAGGATTTATTCAATCCCTACCGTGTCCCCTGGCTTATGGCAGTGTGCTTGCCTGAGGATACAAAAAGAAATGAAATAGTTCCTGTCCTCGATAAGCTTACATTCTATCATGGAGACAGCATACACACATATGCAAATATTAAAAATAAATACAAGGAAATCTGAGATGGGGGAAGACCTTTGCAGGAAGAAAGGCAATAGCAGCTTGTCCTGAGACAAGGGACATGTCTATCACAAGAGCCTTTCCAGCATGATAGAACCTGCAAGAACTTAGGTTCCAATGGCATGACCTTTAAAAAGCCAACGTTACCGTCACACAACCAACAAGCATTTATTAAGCACTTACTGTGTGCCAGGCACTATACTTGGCCCTAGGGATACAAAAACAATGAAACTGTCCCTGCCCTCAAGGAATTTACACTCTGTATTGGACTTTACCCAAGGTTTGTCATCTGTAAAATGGGGATAATGATATTTATACTACTTACCTCATGCACTTGGTAGGAGAGTCCATCAAATGAGACTTGATTAATAGTAAAGTCTGATATAAATATCCTCCAAAATGAGCTTTTATATTGAATAGCATCGTAATAAAGTTTGAGGGCTGAAAAGGACCTGACAGATCTAACAGGATCCTAGCTTTAGACCTGGGCAGGCCTTTAGAGGCCGTACAATCCAACCCCTTCATTTTACAGGAAGGGGAAGTTCAGTGAGTGTCCCAAGGTCATACAGGCAGCAAATGCCAAAAGACAGATTCAAACCCAGGACCTCTGACCACAGAGGCAGCATTCTATCTATTGTTCTGTGCTTCCGTGTACACATTTCTTTTTAAAGATGAGGAGCCCAAGATCCTTTGCTGTCTGGCAAAGATCATATGGTGAGTTAGTGACCAAGCCAGGACTAGAACCAAGGTCTCCCAATTCTCCAATCACATGATTTCTTAATGCTACTGGACCTCAACAGACAATTTGTTTTGTATGTATCTCTAGATATACATGCCCTCTTTGAGGTCAGGGACTGTTTTATTTCTGTCTTTGAATGCCCAGAGCCTTGCCCAAGGCCATATGCCAGCAAACACAGTAGAGCTTAGTAAATCCCTGTTGATCAACTGACTTATTGTTGGAGAGGCCATGGGAGGCACAGCTGGATCATAAGATCTAGCCACAGAGAAGACCTAAGAGGTCATTTAGTAAGACTCTCTCCCCTTACAAATAAGGCCCAAAGAGGTGAAGACATACTACCTAGACAAATAGTAAAGAAGGGGCAGGGCAGGATTTGAATGCAGGTTTTCTGACTCCAGATCCAGTTTTCTTTCCACTGTGTTGCTTTTGTTCAGTCGTTTTCAGTCATCTCCAACACCTCATGACTCCATTTGGGCTTTTCTTGTCAGAGATAATGGAGCAGTTTGCCATTTCCTTCTCCAGATCATTTTACAGATGAAGAAACTGAGGCAAAAGAGGGTTGAGTGACTTGCCCAGGGTCACCCAACTAGTAAGTATCTGAGGCTAGATTTGAACTCAGGTCTTGCTAACACCATGCCCAGCGCTCTGTGCACTATGGCACCACCTGGCTACACTGTATAGCACTATTAAAGGGCTCCATTCTAGCTAGCTAGCATTTATAGAGCATTTTAAGGTTTGCAAAGCACTTTACAAATACTATCTCACCACAATCCTAGGGGGTAGGTGCTATTTTTATCCCCATTTTACAGATGGGTAAAGGTGAGCTGGTGGTAAGTAGAAAAAAAGTCTGGAGAAGAGTTGAGCTGGGAGCGAAGTGACCATGGCTGAGGCCCATGCAGGTGATCTATAGATCCTCTCTCCTTATAGTGCTCGAGTGGATCACCCAAAAGGGAAAAGCACTTGGAGGCTCTGAGGCATGGAGCCCTTGCTCCAGATGTACACAGCGCACATAGGAAAGCAGGGTCCAGTTGGCTCCTGCACACCATGGTTCTGTCTCCTGATGGTCCTTGGCTCCGGCTCCCCAGTGGCCCAGAACTCTTAGGTTCATGAACGCCCTAGCGGCTGGCTCTCCTGATCCTGGCTTAATTTCCTGCAGTTCCCAGGGTTACTTGCAAATCCATTTGTTCTCTCCATCTGCTGCCTTCTCTGGGTCTGTGTGGTTTCTTTCTCTCTTGGGGACATATGGCTCCCTGGAACTAGTGGTCTGCTAGCGGATCCCTGCAGAGAACCCAGTCTGTGGGCATCTGACCATATTCTTTTGTACTTTCCAGCTTTGATCTCCCTGTATCATTTGAAAGGGTGGATCCAAGGGTCTATCAGGGGTGCAGGGCCGTGCTTGAGGACCAAGGGGGGCCACATGTAGCCTCGAGGCCACAGGTTCCCCACCCCTGGCTAGCTCCAGCGTATGACACAATCACCCATCCTCAAATGGGCTGTTAAAGGACTAACAATGCTCAGGTTAAGGCTAGTTCGAAAGGCAGTGTGGAACAGTGGGTAGTACCCTAGGATTGAGTCTCACTCCAGACACATTCTAGCTCTATGACCCCTGATGAGTTATTTAATTTCTCTAGGCCCCAGTTTCTTCATCTGTAAAATGAGGGGGTTGACCCCTAAGATCCTTTCCAGCTCTCAGAATGCTAACCAAGAGTTAACCTCATTAAGTAAACCTCACAGAGCTCCAGAGCAGCTCTGGATTAACAGAGAGTTATTCCCTGGACCTTTGATTTCACTGAGGGTATGAACATTCCCTCCATTGATACAGAATGGCTAATTATATCCTTTTTAAGGAGAGGGACTCACCATCCTCTAGGTCAAAAAGTAGATTTAGAGCTGGAATGAGTCTTAGAGATAATCTAATCTTAGATCATAGGCTCATAGACACAGCTGAGAGATGTCTCAGAGGGGATATAGTCCAGTCCCATTTTACAGATGAGGACATCGAGGCTGGGGACCTTGAAGTGATTCATCCAAGGTAACACAGGTAGTAAGTCACAAAGCTGAAATTCTCATTCAGGACCTCTGATACCAAATTGGTTCCTCTTCCCTTCACACCAGGCTGTAGGCGCCGCAGTTACTGAGTAGATCATTGGACAGCAGGGACATAAAAGAGATGAACAAGCTCCCCCCTCTTTTTCCCCCCATAAAGCAACATAAGGGAATGTGGTGCTTGGCATGACCGCCTGAGGCCTCTGGGGCTTGAGGTTATCAATGGAAGCATATGGCTTCAGTTACTGCTGTCTCCCTAGCACATTTGGTGGGTATGGAGGTTTTTCTTTCTTTCTTTGCTCCCTCTTTACTTTGGTTATGGCTATGAGCAAATCCACCAAGAACAGCTTGCATAAGTAAACAAAAATGCATTTTTGATAGGCAGACAGACAGACAGAGAGGGGGATGGAAAATGACTCATAGGAAAACAATATTCAAAGTACAAGTTCCTATTAGGTATTAAGTGTGTCAGGTTTCGGTCCTGTGGCCAAGAACTTTGTGGTTGAATCTCAGGATTATGCCATTTCGGAACAATGTCATGGTGGAGAATTTGGTTAGGATGGACCACAGAGGGAGGGTGGTTACTGCCAGAGTCTGAAGAAGACTTGTATTTGGGGAGAACTTGGGAAACGTCCCTCATGAGTTATTTTGTGTGTGTGTGTGTGTGTGTGTGTGAGAGAGAGAGAGAGAGAGAGAGAGAGAGAGAGAGAGAGAGAGAGAGAGAGAGAGAGAACCCCTTTGCTAAGACCAGTCAAATACCATGGGAATGAATAACTAACATCTCTTCTCTTCTTTCCCAGTTCCTTAGTCACTGGGTGGTTGGATCTGTAGATGAGGTTCCTTCATTAACACAACTTTGGAAAGGGCTCCATGTTCCCATCTCCGCCTTGTGGCTTCCCTGAGGTCTCAGCTAAAATCTCACCTCACTTTTGGAAAGAAACCTTTCTCAGCCCCCATTAACACAAATAACTGCTCCTTAAAATCATCCCCAATTTATCGTGTCTATATCTTACTTGTGCATATGTTTGCTCACTGGCTCCCTCACCAGACTGTGGTCCTAGACAGTAGACTTGTCTTCTGACTTTCTGTGCATCCACAGCCCTTAGTATAGTGCCTGGAACCCAGTTAAGTGATTAACAAATGCTTGTTGACTTGACTCTGACAGTCACTGTCATGACCCTGGGCGAGTCACTTAGCCTCTCTCTGCCTTAGTTTCTTCATCTCTAAAATAGGAATAATAATAGCATTTACCTCCCAGGGTTGTTGTAAGGATCAAATGAGATAGATCATAATTGTAAACTGCTTAGCACAATGCCCAGCATACAGTAAATGCTTGCCCTCTTCCCCTTTTCTGCCCCCTCCTTGTCCAATATCCTTTCAAGGCACATGGCTAAGGAGACCCAAGGTTAATGGAAGTAAAGTGGTCAGCCTAGATTCCACCCCCACCCCCAACACAAACCCAGAACTAGGCTAAGGCATGAACCCTAGGTTCCTCCTCTTCCCTTGCCCTACTCCCTGGAAGTCAGATCTGCTGAAATGGAGCCCCTTAGAAGGGACATCAATAAATAAATATTTATTAAGTACCTACTGCGTGCCAGGCACTACACTAAATTCTGGGGAGACAAAAAAGAGGCAAAAGACAGTCCCTGCCCTCAAGGAGCTTACAGACTAATGGGGGAGACAACAAACATATACAGACATCTACATGCAGGATAAATAGGAAATAATTAACAGAGGAAAAACACCAGAATTAAGAGGATTTGGGAAAGGATTCCTATAAAAGATGGATTTTATTTAGGACTCAAGGAAGCCCCAGGAGGTCAGTAGATGAAGGTAAGGATGGAGAGCATTCCAGGTGTGGGAGGCAGCCCGAGAAAATGACCAGAGACAAGAGATGGAGGGTCTTGCTTGTGGAACAGCCGGGAGGCCAGTGTCACTGACCAAAGAGTAAGTGGCAGAGAGAAAGGTGAAGGAAGACTGGAAAGGTAGGAGGAGCTTTGAATGCCAAGTACATGACTTTGTATCTGATCCCAGAGGTGATATAAACCCACTGGAGTTTATTGAGGTGGGTGGTGGCAAAAATCCCTTTGGTGGCTGAATGGAGGATAAATTGGATTAGGAGAGACTTGAGTCAGCCCCCCCCCCCCAGCGGGCTATTGTAATAATCCAGGCATGAGGTCATGAAGACCTTTACCCAGAGGGGTGGTAGTGTCAGAAGAGAGAAGGGGTGTATTCGAGAGATGCTGCACAGATGGAATTGATAGGCTTTGGCAACAGCTTAGATAATGGCGGGGGGGGGGGGGAGGGGGGAGGAGAAGGGGGGGCATGTTAAGGGTGAGAGAGAGTGAGGAGTCCAGGATGACCCCTAGCCCGTGAGTCTGAGGGACTATAATAATGAGGAAGGTGGGAAAAGGAGATTTAGGAGGAAAGAGAACCAATTCAGTCTTGTACATATTGTGTTTAAGATTTCTACTAACGATCTGCTTTGAGATGTCTGAAAGGCATATGGAGGTGTGAAATTGGAGGTGAGCAGAGAGGCTGGGACAGAAAAGGTAGATTTGAGAATCATTAGCATAAGAATGCTAATTGATTCAGTGGGAGCCAATGAGATGGTCAAGTGAAGTTATGTAAAGGAGGAAGAGAAGGGAAACCAGGACAAGAACCCTGAGGGTCACCTCCGGTTAGAGGGTGGGATCTGGGGGAGGATCCTGCCAAGGAAACTGAGAAGGAGCCATCAGAGAGGTAGGAGAACCAGGAGAGAGGTGTATCCTTGCAGAGAGTGGGGGGGGGCGGTGTGAGCTACGTGTCAAAGGCTGCAGAAGCTCAAATGAGCTTCTGAGGATTGCGAATTGATGAAAGGCCAACGGATCTGGCATCTGATATCATTGACAACTGGAGAAAGCAGTCTTGGGGGAATGATGAGTTCAGAGGCTGGATTGTAAGGGGTTAAGAAGGGTACAGAGGGCTTGCCTAGGACACTAGAATATGCAAAAGGACCCTCAGTCAGAACTGACTGACCTACAAACTGAGGCAGAGTAAAGCCAAACCAGCAAAACAATATGCACAGTGATTACAACAATTTAGATGGAAAGAAGAAGGAAAAAAAAACTGGAATGCTATATAATTATAATGACCAAATTTGGCCTCAAAGATGAGATGAGAAAATGCAGTTCCCTCCTTTCTTTGCGGACATGGGGGACTAGGGGCGGAGACAACTGCGGATACTATCAGACTCAGCTGATATATTGGCTATTTTTGCTAAACCATTTTTTAACTTCTTTTTCAAACAAGAGATAGATTACTGATTTAGAGGAGAGGTATGCAAACAAAAGATTGTTGTTGTTTGATTGTTTTCAGTCATGGCAGACTCTTCCTGAGTCTGTTTGGGTTTTCTTGACAAAGACACTGGAGGGGTTTGCCATTGCCTTCTCCAGATCATGTTACAGATGAGGAAACTAAGGCAAACAAAGTTAAGTGACATGCCCAGCGTTACACAGCTAGGAAGTGGTTGAGGCCAGATTTGGACTCAGAAAGATGAATCTTCCTGACTCCAGACCTAGCACTCTTATCAACTGTGCTAAAAATTTTAAAGAACCGATGGTTCACTGAGAGTCTGTGGATATAGTGTGTGTGTGTGTGTATGAGAGAGAGAGAGAGACAGACAGACAAAGACAGAGAGAGGTAGGAAAGAAGGAAGGAAGGAAGAAAGGAAGGAAGGAAGGAAGGAAGGAAGGAAGGAAGGAAGGAAGGAAGGAAGGAAGGAAGGAAGGAAGGAAGGAAGGAAGGAAGGAAGGAAGGAAGGAAGGCAGATTGGGATGGAGGGAGGGAAGGCAGGCACCAACCCTTCATAAAACTCAGGAAAACTAAGACAAAGAGCAAAATGGTGGAGCAGGGCAGACTTTCAGTTTCCATCTCCTGAATTTTCTTTAGTTAAAAACATTTTGTTGGTATCTTTTGTTTTTATATCACCCACATTTCCTGCTGTATCTCTCCTCCCTCCACCTCTCATCCTGTACAACAAAGACTAAAAAAAGAGGGGGAAAGAACTGTTCAGCAAAACTAACCCAACACATTGGAAACATTGAATGTCTGCAGTGTTCCACACCTGTAGCTCCCCCTCCTCTGAACAAGTGGTGATGAGGGGCGGGTGGGGGGGGAGATAACTTCTCAGACCTTTCTTAATCATGATAATTTCTCACCATTTGGTTTTAATCAATACATCAACAGGCAATTATTAAGCACCCACTATTACCAGACCTTGTTCTAAGAACTGGGGATACAGAGAGAAGCAAGGATGTGTTTCCTGCCCCCAGGCATCTCACATTCTAATAAGGGAGATAAGTGCAAACAACTGTGTATGTGCAAGACACACACAGTATCAATGCGAGGTAATCTCAGAGGGAGGACGATGCTCGGCTGGGGGGCAAGGGAGAGGGGAACCGGAAAAGCCTCCTACAGAAGAGGGAATTTAACCTGAGCCTTGAAGGAAGTGGGGAGGCAGAGGTGAGAAGGGATGGCATTCCAGGCGGGGAGGAGAACTAGTACAAAGGCGTGGAGTCAGGAGATGGAATGTCTTGTTCAAGAAACAGCAAAGACTCCAGTGTAACTGGATCATAGACTGAGGAGAGGAGAGGATTGAAAAAGTAGAAATTGGCCAGATCAAGAAGGGCTTTAAAAAGCCAAACATCTGATTTTATATTTGATCCTGGACAAGCCGTGGAGTCAGGAGGAACTGAATTCAAATCCAGCCTCAGACGCTTACTAGCTGTGTGACCCTGGGCAAGTCACTTAACCCCAATTGCCTCCCCCCAAAAATTCTTTTTGATCGGAAAGTAGTAGGGAGCCATTGGAGATTATAAAGCAGGTGTGAGCGTGTGGTAGGGGGAGGGGAGCGGGGTGGTATTTTAATTGGTTTGTTGTCTTTCCCATTTAAATTGCTATAGTCATTGTATATATTATTTACCTGGCCCTGCTAATAAAGTCATCAATTTAAAGCTGGAAATGACCACAGAGGGCATTGAGTCTAACCTTCTGACTTCCTGTATGAGGATTAAGGCCTAGGGAAGACTTGCCCAAGGTCACCCAGCTAGGAAGTGTCTGTGGTAGGATGTGAACTCAGCTCTTCCTGATTCCAAGTCTAGCCTTCCATCCACTGTGACACCTGGATGCCTCTAAAGGACTTATTCATCAGCTTCCCATTTGTCATAGACCTGGGACACAAAAGTCTCACCCATCTTCCGCCCACCCCCCTCTTCCCTACCAGGGTTGTTGTGAGGATAAGATGAGAGAGATTTTTGGAGAGCCTTGCAAACCTTTTAGTGGTATATGATGCTAGCTATGATAATAATAGTCATTGTCATAATTATTATAAAACCCTTCATTATCTCACCCTTTCCTATCTTTCTAGTCTTGTTCCTCCATAGTTGGTTGTATGTTTTCTCCTCCCACTAGACTGTTAGCTCCTCGAGACCAAGAACTACTTAGCACAGAGCCAGCACCTAGTAGGCACTTAATAAATGCTTGTTAACTGACTGACCATTTGTTAGAGATGTTATAGAGAGGCTCCAGATACAGGATAGATTAGATGCAAGGGTGGGGAACCTGTGGCCTCGAGGCCTTAGGGCCATGCTTGAGGACCTAGAGGGCCACATGTGGCCTCGAGGTCGAAGGTTCCCCACCCCTGGACTAGAGAGTCTCCAGACCCTCTACTAACTGAGATTTGAAATAACAGAAATACTTGAGAGCCCCTCCTCTCCTCTTCATCATCTTCACTCAGAGAGGTTGTGACCTGCCCAAGTTCCCACAGCCAATTACCAGTAGCCCAGGGCCTGGAGGACAGGCCCACTGACTCATCATCCACGCCTCAGTCTCCAGCCTCCCTGTGGCACCCTAAGGTTAACTGCTAATTTTTGTGTTCCTGGCACAGAGATATCACTCGGTCATTTCCTTGGTTGCTTCAAGTTGGGCTGTTCGGTTGTAAACCTCAGTGGAAAGAATGTCAGGGTTACATCATAGCTGCTCATCATATGCTTCGGGCTTCTTGGAAAGAGTGGGAGGACTCAATCTAGGGAAGGAGCTAACACGCCCCTCTCTCCCGGGCTTGAGGATGCGCCCAGAACACACCCAACGGGCCCTCGTCGGACAAGTCGTAGAAAGCTGTTCTTGAGAACTTTGGGAAGTGGTCACCGAGGCAGGGGATCCAATTTGATTTTTCTTGGTAAGATGGAAAGGACTGTGCATTTTGTACTCAAGGTTTACCAAGAGACTTTGTATATAGGACCCACAGAGATGAAATTATAGCATCCCCACTGGACAAACTCACAGACTGTAGCTCATGAAGGTCAGGCACTGTCATTCGGTCAGTACAAGATTTTGTACATGGTGAACACTTAATGAATATTTGCCTAGGGAGTTAGGTGGCACAAGACCACAGAGCACTGGGCCTAGAGCCAGAAAGACTTGAGTTCAAATCCAGCCTCAGATACTTACTAGCTGTGTGACCCTGGGCAAGTCACTTAACCTTTGCTTCAGTTTCTTCAACTGTAAAGTTGGGATAATAATAAAACTTAACCTCTCAAGGTGGTTATAAGGCTCAAATGAGATAATAATTATAAAGCACTTAGCAAGTGCCTAATACATAGTAGGTGTTTAGTGAATGCCCATCCCCTTTTCCCACCTCCTCCCCATCCTCTTCCCACAATGGTCTCAGTAGAAACCTTATTACAGAGCAAGAATCGCCAATGATACAAAGCACAGGATCATGTAAGTATTAGGGCATAGGATCCTAGACTTAGACCCCGAACAAGCCATATTTTTTCAGATGAAATAACAGGCTTTTGAAGGTTAAATGACTTATCTAGGGTCACACTATAAGTATCAGAGGCACCATTTGACCCCAACTCCTCTTGAGTTGGCTGTCCTCTCCACCATACTACCCCTGGAGGGTCCAGAGAATGCTTGTAACCTTGCATTGACTTGCCCAAGTGGAACAAGACTGAATCCCCCAGAATTTGGGACAGGCTAAGTAGATATTTGTAAAAGTCAATTTCTATTGATATTTTGTTTTTATGTTACCTAGGTTTCCCCCTGTATTATCCCCACTTCCCCTTCATAGGCCCGGCTCTTATAACAAAGAATTTGAAAAAGAAGAGAAAATAAATCATTAAAAACCAACATATTGAAAACAACGGACCTTATTTGCTGTGATCCATACCCATGGATTCCGATGGGAAAAGGGCCTGTCTTTTCCTATTTCATCTTTGGAGCCTCTAGCCTCACAACACGCAGTGTTGATTGTTTTGGGATTGTGATTCTTTCCACTGACATTGTTGGGGTCCTTAGGTATAGTGTTTTCCTGGTTGCATCAATTCATGCCTTTCCATGATTCTGTCTTCATCATGGAGATTTCTGCTAGTGCAGTCATATTCCATTATATTCTCACGCTGCAGTTTGTTCAGCCATTCGCTAGTCAATGGACATTTAAGGCAAGTAAATTTTTCATGGGAATTTACTAAAAAAGGCAGTGTAGTATAGTGGATAGGCAGCTGGCCTCACAGCCACAATGGCCTGTGGTTAAATGTAGCCTCTGACCCTTACCGGAAGTATGACACTGGGAAAGTAAATAAACCCCTCAGTGCCTTAGGTAACTCTCTAAGACCATAAATTGTAGAGAAAGTGCTGACCCACACAGACAGAGGGAGTTTCTTCATCTGGGAACTCCCTATACCAATAAAGTCACAGGCGCAATACTGGTTCCTATTTTCTTTGAAGTCTCCAAGGAGAGAGTCTTAAGCCAGAGGTTCCCAATAACTGCAGGACAGTTAGAGAGACTGCCCCAGCATGCAATGACGCCATGCTGGAATGGTTATGAAGACTGAAGAATGAGGGGCATGGCAGAAAGCCCGTATGAAATAATGAAAAACGATAAAAGAAGAACAAGGAATGAGGTATGGCCAGTGAGTACACCTCCATAAATGAAAGATTTTCTGTCATTTTGTACTGTCTCTATGAACTTGATTATTTCTCTGGTAAACTTGATGAAATATAAAATGAAATAGAGTAAAAAGCCTACCCAAAGAGGCACACCTCTGGAAAAAGAAGCAATGCAAGTCTAAATGCAAATGTGAGTTAAAATTATTAGTAGGCAATCAGTTAGAATTTGTGGAATGGATGGACAGATGGATGGACAGATGGATGGATGGATGGATGGATACTTGAAAAATAGGTTGAATTTGATCTGCTTCCTAGAGAAGGAATGATATGAACGAAGTGCTTTGATGATAAAGGAAGTATATGTTGAAGAGAAGAAAGCTAAGAGTCAGTGTGCCATGGCAGAATGCATGCTAGACTTTCAATCAGGGAACCTGGGTTCCAGTTTGAGTTCGCCCATTTACTATCTGCACAATCTTGAGAATGTCCCATCATCCCTTCAAGCCTCACTTTACTCATCTATAAAATTGGAATAATAACATATACATTACATACTACAAAGGGCTCCCATGAGGTCTAGCTGAGATAATGGCTATAGAGTACTTTGGAAAGTACTATACAGTAAGAGGCAATAAGTTCCATGATGGCAGGGGCCGTGTCTTATAATACTTATCAATGTTTCCTATTATTGAGTGATTTCACAGTGTTGTTGTAGGCAAGGTGTTTCGTCAACCTTACGTGGCTATGAAAGTTCTTTCACATTTGCTCCCTTTTCTCCAGTCTGATTTGTGCCCTTATCACTTTCTGCCAGCTCCTCCACATGTTGACTTCTCAGAGTCTTTGTCTCTAGGGGTCTCTGTCTCTGTCTCTCTGTATCTGTCTGTCTCCCCTTCCTTCTCTCTCTCTCTCTCTGTCTCTCTGTCTCTATCTGACTCTCTGTCTCTCTATCTCTCTCTCTGTGTCTCTGTGTGTCTCTCTCTCTTTCTCTCTCTCTATATATATCTCCAAAGAGAATTTGAAATCAAGTGATTCCTTTCCCAAATCTGGAAGCCAGAAGACCACAGATCTCTCCTGTCCCAAGCTCCCCAGTTCCTCTCACACAGGCTCAGAGCATGCATATTCAGTCCCCAACAGTGAGGACAGTCTTAAGCACATTGTCTTGAGCTTTGGATTCCATTAGTCTTTGCTACCTCCTCAAAAAAAAAAAAATCACGTAGATTGTCGGGATCATGAGATCACAGAATTAAATCTAGAAAAAACCTTAGACACTCTCTCTTCCCCAGTAGAATACACATTCCTTGAGGGCAGGGACTATTTAATTTTTGTGCTCGTATACTTGCATATAATAGGCATTTAATAAATGCTTTCCTAATTGAATAAATGTTCACGTCGGTGAGTGATTACTGTTATTATTGCATAGATAAACAATAGGGATGATAATATTGTTTTATGTCAATGTAAGTTGCTATGTTATTATGCTATTAATAGTAGCAATAATAATAATATGGCCCCATTGTCCATTACCGTCATCATCAACTTTTTATACCACCACCCTCTCCCCCACTAGTGACCAGTTACAATAAAATTGAAACGAGCAAATCAGACTTTCTAAGAATTTCCTCCTGCAAACCCACTAGACTTTGGAAATTGGACAGCCTGGTCCAGCTCCTGTGGTCTCCAGAATCCACGGGTGACCTCCTCCCAAAGTCTCTTTCCAGTGGGTCGTTAGCGTTACGCACCAGCATCCAACTAACTTCCTCTCTTCCCCCGGATTCTTTACCGGTCTTTCCTCAATTGGCGACCTCGGTCAATCTCAACTTCCTTTCCTGCTGTCTCCTCTCGTAGTTATCAATTCCTCAGACATGTTTGCCGTCCTTCCAGCTTGCCTCCAGGTATTTGCTTAAACTTTTTCTCCTTCCATTTAATTAAGTTCTTTGGTGCCCGAGTGTTTGGTTTAGGGCTAAAGTTCTTCTGACTCAGGAAATTTTCCCAGCCTGCTCCTCCTCACACGGGTGTTCCTGGAAGCCTGGAGTGTATTTCTTGGGCCATTTTGTTCTGCTCTCTAATTCTCCCTGGTTGGGCTGGGCCAGAGGGATTTCCGCTCCGGTACTCGGTGATGAGGTGTCAAGGTTTTGTGATCCACCAGCAAGGGGATCTTTAGCCAATCAGGTTTCAGTTTCCTAAACCCCAGACCCAGCATGTAGCCCAGCAGAGGGGATTGTTTAAGTAAACACCGTATAGTACTTTGTATGCATGGTTAGTGTCAGCATGAGCTGGAGAAAAGGAAGACGATAAGGGGGAAGGAACAGGGTTGAATTTTAGGGTGGGAAGGTACTAAAGGATCATTGAGTCCAACTGCTTTATTTTATAAAAAAAGAAAAAAAGAAAAGAAACTAAACCCAAAGAGGGAAGAGACTTCATAATGGTCATAAGGGCAATGCGTATAGGTTCCCTTTTTTGGGCAGAGGGGCGGGGGGGGGGGGGGGGGGGGGGGGGGGGGGGGGGGGCGGAAGAGTTACATCCATAGATCAGTCTAGTCCTGGGGGCCACTAAGGAATATATTCCCCATTACAGAGTACTTTAATAGTAGAATAGTAGGCAATGAATATTCAGTATCAATACGATGACACGGCCTATTCTTTGTCGCGGTGATCATATTGCAAGGGACAGCTTGCTATGGGAAACAAAATTAGAGTTAGCTGGACGGTGCCAGAAAATTCCCGGATATGATGGCCTGTGGGACTAGAGGGACATGGGTTCATGTCCCCCCATGACGTTTATTGTCTGTGTATCTCTGGGCCTCAGTTTCATTGTCTAGAAAATAAAGAGCTTGGATTAGATTGGCCTCTTGGGCCTCTTGCCGCTCTAGATGTCTGATTGTCCTTCAGATAAGACTGTATCTACAGGGCCAAAGTAGAGCATAAGATGATAGCAATTATCTGGATTGTTCATGCTGAAATTGTGTCTGCACCTACAAGAATATGGTATCACCGTGGTAATCCATGAAATGTTTCCAAATGAGGATAGGGATGAAATCCCTCACTGGAGACCTACATGATCTAACCTAGGTTTCTACACTGATCCGACTCCACTAGAGAATCATCCAACCTACTTCTTGGACTGCACAGGCCTGGGCTAAATATATGATTGGGGTGGGAAAGGTCCCCAAGGATTGAATGCTCTGTAGCTTCAATGTCAGAAAGATTCCCCGGGTATTGTTCATAGTTCCTCAGGCTATGAGCTGGAAGGTACCTCAAAGACTCTATAGTTCAAGCTTCTCCCTGACAGATGAGGGAACTGAGGATGAGAGAATTCTGGTCTACCAAGCAGTAGCTCTGGTTTCCTCTTGGAATGATATCGATGGCTTTTTGTACATAGCTGTCCAAGATCAGTGCTGTTAGCAATGAATATACTCGGAAACAAAAACTGACAGCTGTCTTTCCTTCTGCTGCTTCCCACGGTTCAGTGGTCAAGGGAAATGCTTCAATGCGTTACTTGTTCAAGTTCTGGACAGCCTTACTTATTCCTTCTTGTTATTACTCCTATCTTTTTATTATCATTGTCAGTATCTTTGCTGTTATAAACTATTATATACTTACTATGTTATTAAATAATATAACAATAATAGATATAATAATGATAAAATGGATTGTGATCTTGTCCGCATAGGGGAGTCTCACTGTAGAATCCCAGAGAATCTACTCAAGCTAGGATCTACGATCTACCCGTATCCAGGATCCATGGACCCCTTCAGGGTCTGTTGATAGATTTGGGGGTGGGGGGAGGGTCTATGAATTTTTTAAATATGTTGATAACTATTTAAATATCATTGATGTCCTTTATCATTCTAAGTATTTTATTTTATGCCTTTAAAACATTATTATTATGTGTGCATATATGTCTATATGTGTATGTATATATCTATATATACATATACATAAATATAAACATGCTTAATTGTAACCTGGGGTGGGAGGGGAGAGAGAAGAAGGGGGAAAAAGAATAAAACAAAAAGTGCACAGCAGAGAACAAAAGAAAACCTACAAGGAAGCAAAGAAAAGATGAACACCTCTCAACACAACACGTAGGATTTAATATATAGATTTTCTTGAAATGGAAATTTATTGCTATATATTTTGAATCCTCTCTGACATTCTGCTGTACACATGACATGTTTTTTTCTCATTTTATATTTAAGTTACAATATTTAAGTTTATAATATATTTTTCTTTTCTTATTATGTATTTGTTTTAATAAAAATACGTTAATAAAAAATTTAAAAAATCATTATTCTGAGGAGAGTTCCGTAGGCTTTATCAGATGATCGAGGATGTCCAGGAGATACACAAAAAGGTTGAGAGCCCTTGACCTAAACAGATGTTAACTCTCCGTGGCTTAGAAGACAAGTCCTAGCAAGTTACCTGAGTCACAGACAGGTTAAGCAAATTATCCAGGAGCATGCTATTAGTAGGTTCAGAGGGAGGATTCGAACCCAGATCTTCTCAATTGCAAGCCCACCATTTTCTCCACCAGGAAGGAAACAAGCATTGTTAAGCACCTACTATGTGCCAGGTACTATACTAAGCACTTTACAAGCATTATTTATTTTATCCTCACGGCAATCTAAAGAGATAGGTGCTGTTATTATCATCCCCATTTCACAGATGAGAAAACTGAGCCAGTCAGAAGTTAAGTGAGCCAGACAGAAGTTAAGAAGGCCCAGGTTCACAAATCTAAAAAGTATATGAGGTTGGATTTGAACTTGGGTCTTCTTAACTCTAAAACCAGCATTCTATCCACTGTTCCTCCTAAGTGCCACTAAGTGAAACTGCCTCTATATTAAAAACAAACAAACAAACAAACAAAAACAACTCACACTTATTTGTGGTTACAAAGCATTTTCATACATATTGGCAATTTGATCTTCACAACAGCAACACTGGAATATAGGCAGCACTATTATGACTTGCATTTCATGCACAAGGAAACTAAATCTCAGTGCTTCACTAGACAGTGGAGACAGGACTGGAACCTGGCCCTCCCGGCTTCCAGTCAAGTGTTCTTTTTTCTATGTCCTGTTAGCTTTCTCGAAACTTCAACCTCGTAACAAAAGACTTACAGTAATTCTTTGGGGGGGGAAACAATTGGAGTTAAGTGACTTACCCGGGGTCACACAGCTATTCAATGTCCGGGGCTGGATTTGAACTCAAGTTGTCCTAACTCTAGGTTTGGTGTTCCTTCACTGCACCACCTAGCTGCCCCAAAAATAACTTTAGTTATTTTGGGATCTTTCTTCTAGTCAATCACCCTGTGTTTATTGTTTTTGGTTGTTTTTTTTTTAACCAGGATATAATTTCCTTTCACTGTTCCTTCTTTTTCTTTCTTTTTTTTTTATTGAACTGCTTTAGTAGATAGAGGGAAAAGGTTGTCAACTGACTTAAACCCTTCTGTTATTATGCTAATCTATCCATTTCCAAACCTCAGATCCAGGGCTCCAAATACCATTGAGAAAACAGATAAAATGGGTTGTTATAGCAACTAGAATACTTTGCTTGGACACCTTGGTCTTCAGATCCTAATAGATTGACTTGGCTGTGTGAAAAATCCAGGGCTAGCTGAGGTCATCTCATTGATATTCAATCCACCCTCCTGAGGATTGACTTATAGTCTCTTGGTTTCGTGGTTGTACTTTTATAAAGAACATGATGGTGATAATGGTGATGCTGGTGGTGATGATGATGACAGCTCACAAATTTATAATGCCTTAAGATTTTCAAGACAACACTTTGGCCAGTGCTCAAGAAAAGAATGACCTGGCACTCACATCCCATTTTGTAGTTAGAACTTTGATCATACCTATGATCAATACATGATTCCAGCAGAGCTGGCTGGAAAGTGAGAAATGAGTCAATTGGCCAGTTGTAGTGTTAACGTGGTGGCAAATAGCCCACCCAGTTGGGCTGGTGGTCTGTTTCAGTACCTGTCTGATCTATAGATGGTCTTGAAAAACATTAAGTCATGGTCATTGGCCAATTTGTGGGAAACAAGTGGGTGTAATGGAAAGAACATTAGTCTAAGAGTCAGAAGACATGAGCGCCAGTCCCCACTCTGTTCCTTACCTGTCCTGGGACTTTGGGTCCCACTCTGTGCCTCAATTTTCCTATGTAAAACTTGAAGGAGCTAGGTAGGACTAGATCACCTCTAAGGCCTCCCCCAGCCCTGGCATCTTGTGTTCTAAGGGTCTTTCTAGCTCTGACATTCTGTGTTCCAAGGGCCCTCCCAGCTCTGACATTCTCTGTTCTAAAGTCCCTTCCAGCTCTGGCATTTTGGGTTCTAAGATCCCTCCCAGCTCTGACATTCTGTGTTCTAAGACCCCCTCCCAGCTCTAACCTTCTGTGTTCTAAAGCCTCTGACATTCTGTGTTCTAAGGTCCCTTCCAGCTCTAACACTCTGTGTTCTAAGGCCCCTTCCAGCTCTGACATTCTGTGTTCTAAGACCCTCTCCCAACTCTAACCTTCTATGTTCTAAAGCCTCTGAAATTCTGTGTTCTAAGGTGCCTAGCAGGTCTGACATTTTATGTTCTAAGGCCCCCCCCAGCTCTGACATTCTGTGTTCAAACATGCTATGCTTCCAGGGCCCCTTCTGAATCTGACATTTTATGACTCTAAGAAAAATGCTTGAGGGAAATGAAATGGTAAAATCACCCGAAGAGCAGTTATAATCAGGTTACAATCCTCTGTTTGGGCAAAGATGAGATCTCATACAGGAGCTCAGATGTTTCCAATAGTAAAATCTTGCTGTCCAGACTCTGGTTACACAATGTAACAGTCATACTGTAGACAGGACCACAAGATTTTGGAATGCGGAGACCATTTAAGACCTTAGTGAAGCTTCAGTAGCAGGTTTTCCTCGAGTGACAGTCAATACCACAGAGCCCATCTGAGAATATTTTAGTTCCAACACAAAGACGCTTGTGAAAAGTACCGCCACTAGCGTGACTACACACTCGGCTGCCAATTACACCAAGCCCTGGTTTTGATTAAGGTTTGATAGCCCAGCAAAAGTTTCATTGCAGCATCTGACAGGGATTGGCTTGGCAATGTTGCACATCCCGGAGGGGCAGACCCATGAAAAGGTCTTCCTGCCAAGTCCGATGTCAGTCACTGCTGATTGTACACTTCGTGTTCATCTTCGGCAATCACTTCTCTCTGAGCTCCAGTGTGGGCCAGCCACGTTACTCAGTGAACTTGAAATTAGCAGGCAATCTTTTGATTTGGTAAAGCGAGTAGGCATTAAAGTGCTGCCTATGTGCCCTTAGTAGTGTTCGGCGCTATGGAAAATACAAAAGATATTCGTGTAACCAAAGAAAGTAAGAATGGGGTGGTGCCTGGCATGGTGTGGAAGAAAGTGAATTAGATCTGAGATCAGATGACCCAAGTTTGAATTCCAGCTCAAAGATTACCTAGCTGTGTGGCTGTGAGTAAATCACTTAACATCTCTGGACCCATGTTTCTTAATTTGTAAGCTTAGAATAATAATACCTGTACTACTTAACTCATGGGGTTGTAAGGAAAGTGTTTGGAAAATCTTAAAGCTCTAGAGAAAGGCAAATATTTGTTAGAGCCTGCTTTCACTAAACCAGTAAAAAGAGAGAAATGTCCAGAGAAGCAGATTTGTAAATTCAATTGGGGGCAGATGGAAATGAAGGGAGAATTAGACTCAGGACTCTAGAGCTAATCCTGTCCCTTCATTTGACAGATAAGCCAACCAGTCTCTAATAGGTCAATGGACTCACCCATTTCCTACAACTAGTCAGTGGCAGAATTAGAACTTGAACTCAGGTCCTGATCCTCAGTCTAATGTTGCATCATGTTGCCTCCCTGTGACAGTTTCTGTCTTCAAGGAGCCTATAGTGGTGTTGAAAGCAGATGTGATCTTGGGCATAGGACAATTAGGTCACACCCTAGATAATACAATTTGAGGGGCACTGTTCAAATCTATTCTAAAATACCTCCCATGCTAACGCCTGAAATTTCATCACTGGTAACTCTTTTCTTTCTTCAGTCCTTCCTTAAGGTTCCCTTCTCTAGGTGTCCTCTTTTTCAAAGGATGTTCCTGATGGGAAGGCAACACTATGACCTGGGAAGGCAACACTATGACCTAGGAGGTCACTTCTAACTCCAATCTGGCAATAGGAGAGATGGAGTAATATGATATTACCGGGTATTTTGGAGGACATGTAAGAGTCATGTGTTAGTTAAGAAGTTGCTGATGCTGGTGCTGGTGATACAAAGAAAGGCAAAGACGGTCTCTGCTCTCAAGGGAGAGACATTAAAAGGAGGAAAGAGGAGGGTGGGGGATAGAGGGAGGAAGACAAAAGGCATTTACTAAGGACCTACTATGTGCCAGATGCTGTGCTAGGCACTGGTGATACAAAGAAAGGCAAAAAGTCCCTGCTCTCAAAAGAAGATATTAAAAGGAGGAAAGGGGGGAAGAGGGAAGAGTGAGGAAGGGAATAAGCATTTATTAAATGCTTACTATGTGTCAGTCATTGAGATAAGTGCTTAACAAATATCTCGTTTGATCCTCACAACAACTGTGTGAAGTAGTTGCTATTAATATCCCCATTTGACAGTTGAGGAAACTGATACAAACAAAGGTTAAATGACTTGCCCAGGGTCCCATAGGAAGTGTGTCAAAGGGAACAGTGAGGGGTTAGCTGGAGGGTGGTACAGTGCAAGGACAGACCAGGAGGCAGAAGAACTGGGTTTGAGTCACTGGGTGACTTTGGATAAGTCACTTCCCTTCTCTGAAATTCAGATTTCTCATCAATGGGGGCAGCAAAGCATGCTAGAAGGAGCATGAGGCTTTGGATCAAATGTCCAATGTCACCTTATTGACATGAGCTGCTTAGTACTACGATCTGTAGGATAATTTTTTCCAAGGGGTGGGTTCTGTTGGGAAGATAAGATTTTTCACATGTGGAAAAACTGGCAAAGAATACAAGCTGGTGTCAAATTAATTCTAAATAATGGGACTCATAATCTTTTTCCTAATTTCTTAATGAAGATAATTACACAACCCTTTATTTTCTTTAGGCTATAGGGCCCTGGCTTGGATTTTCTTTCTCACATCAAAGTCAAGGCCCAGACAACAAAAGAAATTAGGAGAGGCCTCCTGGAGGAGGCGGCCCAGCTATTGAATCCTAAAGAAAGCCAAGGATTCTAAGAGGCAAAGATGAGGATGCAGATCCTTCTAGGCATGGGGAGAGTGAGGAATACCATGGAAAGGTTTCGAGATGTAGAGGAGTGGAAATAAACTGAGGGAGCAGGATACAAGTGAATGAAATGGAGCTGTGATGGGGGTGAGATGAGATCATGGAGTCCTCTCCTGGGGATGTAAGTTCAAATCCTTGTTCTTTCATTGCCTGTGTGGCCTTGAGCATTCTGGGCCTCAGTTTTCTTAACATATTCTCTATCCCCCAGTTGCCATAGAATAAATCCCTTTCTGCTATACCAGCTGTCCCCATCTCCTCACCCAATGGGATAGCCCTTCCCACCCATTCCATTGTGCCCTCTGGAATGCCTGCTCAACGATTAATAAATTTCCTTTCATCCTGAACCTTTCCTTCCTCACTCCTTTCATCTTTTGGTACTCTCTGAGCCTTGCCCCTTATAATAATAGTGCTTCTTTGGCTACCCTTTTTAGAGCTGGCCACATTTTCTCTCATACCCCATGCTCATAGTCATGATAGGAGAGTTGGAATACTCCTTGCTACATGTTGGCATTTCCAGTCTCTCCCTCTACCACCATCCCTCAACTACTTCTCCTCCTTCCTAGTTATCCAAATTCATCACCCAATCTAGATCTTGGTGGCTGTTATCTATAAACCTCCTTAATCACCCTCTCTCCTTTCTTAATGAGTTCAGTTCCTGGTTTTTGGTCTTCATCTTTACCACAGCCTCTCTCTTCAAACTAGTAGATTTCTACCTACATACTGATGTTTCCTCAAATACTATAACTTCCTGGTTCTTCAGTTGACTCAGTTCCCATGACCTGCTCCTCTACTCCACCTCAGGTGCTGAGATGATCATATCCTTCATCTTATATTACCCACAGATGTTCTACTTCCATGCTCACAAACCTCAAAATTCCTTTATCTAATCATAATCTTTTATCATTCCATCCTCCTTATGCTCTTTAATGCCTATCTATGTCCAATCCCTTCACCTGACAATATTTTTCCAAACCATGACTGGCTACCCTCTCTTTCTTTCCTAATCCTGACCCTTTGGCAAACCAATTCAACTCTATGCCTTACCCTAAAATCTCTTGCTCTAATATTCTATCACCAATCATACCTTACCAAAGCCCTACAATGGATCAGTCCCACCCTTTACCTTCCTCACTCCTATCCATGTGCTTCTGAACAGAACTGGAGAACATCACAAAACTATGCTGAGTCTCTTCTACGTTAGCTAATCTCAACTGGGCCCTCACTGCAGCAAGGCAATCTTTCTACTCCTGTCTAACTGATTCTCTATCCCATTCCCCATAGAAGCTATTCCATACCTTCTTATGTCTCTTCAGACTTTCCTTTATACCACTTCCTCCAACTCTTTCAGCTAAAGACCTCACTTCATACTTTGCCAAAAACATTAAGATCAGCCAGCAGGAACTCTCTCTTCTGCCGTTCTTCTGATCTCACACGTCTCTGATATTATCCTCCACTATCTCCCCATCACTCTAGTCTCTGATGAAAAGGTGCTCTTCTCCTTGCCAAAGCCAAACTAACTACATGTATGTTTGCTCCCATTCCCACCTTGTCTAGCAGATTGCCCTCCCTTCCTCTCATTAATCTTCGATCTCTACTGACTGGCTTTTTTCTGATTCTGCGAACACACCTATGTCTCCCTCCTCCCCAAAAGTCCCTCACTTGATCCCCTCTATCATCCCCTCTATCATTCTATATCTCTCTTTATATTCTCTGCTAAACTCCTTGTGAAAGGCAGTCACCTGTATTTGGTGCCTCCACTCCCCCATCACTCTCTTCTAAACCTGCCAAAGTCTATCTTCTGACCTCATCATTGAACTAAACACAACTCTCTCCAAAGTTACCAATGACCTATTGTCATATCTAATGGCCTTTTATCATTGTTCATCCTTCTTGATTTCTCCAAAGTACTCTGGTGCTGTTAATCACTTCCTCCTCCTAGACACTTTCTCTTCTCTAAGTCTTTGTGACACGGCTCTCTCTTGGTTCTGCTACCTGTCTGACAGCAATTTTCCCATATCCTCTGAAGACTTTGCATCCTTGTCAAGCCCCTTTAATGTGCATGTCCTCCAAGACTCTGTCCTAAGCCTTCTCTTTTCTCTCTGTAATGTCTTGATTGACGATCTTCTCAGCTCCCATGGGCTCGAATATCTCTATGCAGATGATTCCCAGGTCTATCACTAACCCTTTCTCTTTTGGACCTTTTGAACTGAATGAACCCATTAAGCAGCACAGATTCAGCATGTCCAAAACATAACTCATCATCTTTCCCCCTAAACACTTCTGAACTTCTCTGTCATTATGGAGGGCACCACTGTCCTCCCACTCTCCTTAGTCTCCCTTGGCATTCTCCTCAACAATCCAAGCAGTCCTGATATATCCTGTTGTCAAATTTGACAGTTGTCAATTCTTGTCATTTCTACCTTTTCAACATCATATATACATATATAATATGTGAGATAGACAGATAGATGATAAGATGATAGATTGATAGATAGATAGATAGATAGATAGATAGATAGACATCCCTTTCTCTCTACTCACACAGACATTACCCCTTGACCTTGAGCAAGTGACTTAAGCACTGTGAGCCTCATTTTGTTTCTTCATATGTAAATTGAATAGGTTAAACTAGATAACCTCTGTGGTCCCTTCTGGGCCCCTAACCCATGATCCTCAAGTACTCAAGTACCATTTGATTGTAAAGAAATATATAGTACCAGGTGTTCTTTCTCCAGAGTTAGTATGTAGCTTTTTTATCTTGGATTCAGAAATCACTAGAACAGCCTGTATTCTCCCTCCTCCAAAGATTGAATGTGAAACATCCATCGAAATGAAGGGGAAAACATGTACAAGGAAGGAGAGGCATGCCTATTCCCTTGTGCTCTAAATTAGGTGCTAATCTACGCCTCTGTATGGTGCTTGACACAAGGCCTTGTACTGGTGGAATGTAATGGATGCTCTTGGTTGTGGATGGAGAGGCAGGGACATACATCACCGCTTTTATTGGGCTTATGTTCCTTGTAACTGTTGGTCAGGAAGACCTGGAGCATCTTGTATAAATAAGGGACCAGATGTCCCAACCCCCAAAGAATGGAGTGACAAGCCAAGAAGGAAAATGGGAAGAGACCTCCAGGAGTCTGGCAGCCTCCTTTTAGGGGGTCAGAAGGAACCGATCAACCTCTCCTTTCCTAGAGCTGCTGACAGTGAAGGGAAGGAGAGATAACGGCTCTTGCTAATTGACAGGATTGGTTTTCCTCCAAGTTCAAGGGGAGGTCAGAGCCCTTTAGAGGGAGGGGAGGCCAGATCCCTTGGGTGGGGGGACACGATGTTCCTCCTCTCTCTTCCTTCCCTCCCCCAGGTTGTAACTCATTTATGGGGAAACCGCAGAGCTGGCAAGGGATCTAAGCGCAAGGCTTACCTTGTCTCCTGGTCAGGCCCTCTGAGCTGCCAAGTATGTGAAGGTGGAGACCATACAGACCCAGCCCTCCCCCCTGATGGTTCTTCTTCGGCAAAGGCATCAGCCCCAGCACTGGGGTGTGTCTCCACCGTGGTCACCACATTTGCCTTTTGAGTCACGACAATCCCAGAAGGTCAACCCCAGAAGTGACCTCAGATATACTTTTGCTCAACCCCCTCATTTATAGACTAAGAAGTGGAGACCCAGAAAGGGGCAGAGACTTGTCCAAAATCACCCAGCTAATAAGTAAATGGGAGAAGGCAAACCTGCTTGCTGAGGCAAGGATTGTATGCTCATCCAAATGTCACTAAGAATTTCCAAATTATCTAGGTCATTTTTTTAACTTGGGAAGTTTTTTATTTCTTCTCCTTTCTCTCTTTAAATTGAAAACAAGAAGAAAAACAAAACCCTTATAACGAAATTTTCATAGTTAAGCAAAACAAATCCAC
>CM053625.1:344816351-344843564 GCA_028646595.1 Phalanger gymnotis | reverse complement strand
GTTCCCCAATTGATGAGCATCCCTTTGATTTCTAATTTTAGCCACAACAAAAAGAGCTGCTATAAATATTATTGAACAAATAGGTCTTTTTCCCTATTTTGGGGATGTCTTTTGTATATAGACGTAGCAGGAATATTGCTGGATCATAGGGTATGAGCGGTTTTATAGCCCTTTGGGCATAATTCCAAATTGCTCTCCAGAATGGTTGGATCAGTTCACAATTCCACCAACAATGCTTTGTGTTCCAGCTTTCCCTCATCCCCTACAACATCCAACATTTTCCTTTTTGGTCATATTAGCCACTCTGACAGGTGTGATGTGGTACCTCAGAGTTGTTTTTAATTTGCATTTCTCTCATCAATAGTGACTTAGAGCATTTCTCCATAAGTAGGCACTTATTATTATTAAATGTTTATTCCCTTCCCCTTCCCTCTGGAAACATGGTTATTCATTACACTGACCCAAGTTTTTGGGTCTTTCATTGTTTGTCTTTGCTATGTTATTGTCATTATAGAAATTATTCTCATGGTTCTACTCATTTCACCCTCATCAGTTCATACAAGTCTTCCCAGGTTTCTCTGAAACCACCTCCTTCATCATTTCTTGTAGCCATCACATTCAGGTCACATGACTTATCAGCCATTCCCCAATGGATACCCCCTCCCCTCCATATTAGTTTCCAATTCTCTGTCTCCACAAAAAGCTACAGTAAATATTTTTATACCTAGGAGTCCCATTCTTCTTTTATTAATCTCCTAGTGGTATCAGGCTCAGAATCTACCCTTTCATTTTACATATAACAAAACAGGTTTATAAAAGTAAAAGTATTTGCCCCAGCCTCACATATCAGGTCAATGATAGAGATAGGATTTGAACCCAGGTCTCCAAAACTTCTACTCACTATAAGTTCCTGAATGCTTCATCCACATGTAAAAGCATATTGCTAGCACAGGGCCTTGAAGGATGGAGGGGAAGGGGTGGGGGAAGGGAATAAGCATTTATTTAGTACCTACTATGTACCAGGCACCATGCTGAGTGCTTTACAAATGTTGTCTCATTCGATGATGTGAGCGTCAACATGTAAATGTTTGTTGGTAACTTGTGGCATAGTAAGGTACCTCTTTGCTCCTGACTTTGAACTGTTCCCCAGACTTTTGGTTCCTGGCTCCAAGTTAACCACAGGCTCCTGGGTTTCTCTCCACATCTGGCCTCTCTACTTCACTCCAAGCTGTGCTTTCTCTTTTCCGTAACTGGCTCCCTGACCTAGCTCTTTAATGCAGGCTGACTCAGAGGGGGTGAATGCTTAGATCCGGACCTCATAAGCTCTTCACCCCCTTCTGCATTCCCCCTCCACCCTCATTCATTCATCCCAGGCTATCAGGCAGCAGAGGACAAGGAGCAGTGAGCCTCTGCAAGTGTGCCCTGCAAGATGAGCCCACTCCTGCCCTGGCCTGGCTTGTATTAGGGGCCCTGAGAACTGGGCTAAGGTTGGTGCTGACAGCTCCCTGTCCTAGCCTGGCTTTTTCTTTCTAGTCTGCTTCCTCTCTCACACAGCTTGCCAAGGGGAGCTTCTCCCACACATGAATGGCCCTGGTTACCCTCAAGTGGAAGGCAGGAATGCCAAGGAATAAGGGCACTGTCATCAGAGTGGAAACTGGTGGGGATCTGGTAGCAACTGGGTCAGTACACTTAGACATCACTGCCAGCAGGCCAAGAGTCAAAGGGAGGTCAGAGTCAAAGGGAGGAATTTAACAAACCCTATCAGCTCACATTTAGACAGCATTCTGCCTTTTTTGGTTGTCAGTCAATGAGCATTTAATAAGGATACAGTAAGCACGGGAGGTAGGGATAATCCCTGACTTCAGGAAGCATGTATTCCAATGGGAGATAGAACAGGGTAAACACTATGCACACATATATGCACATATATCCATATATTTATATGCATACATATGTACATATGTGTACCTGCTCTATATCTATCTATATAGAACACAACAGGATATATAGATATCTGTATATCTGTAGATACAGCGATATCACATATACATGCATATGTGTATACATTTATCTCTACATGAAAATTATCCAGATAGATATCTATATATCTAGAGATAGACACACATATATATACATATACATGTGTATAATATTATATAATACATGTTATATAGAGAATTATATAACACACATACATATACACATGTGCATAATACACAGACACATATTTTAAAGGAATATGCACTTTGATCTCCGAAATCTCGCAAGATATCTTGGGTTTTTTTTTAAGGAACGTGCCTTAAACCCAAATCACTCCGGCTCTCATTGATTGGCCAACAATAGGTCTCGGCCCAAGCCCTCTTGATCATTGCTTGGGCTCTGATTGCTCAGAGTAAGGGTAAACAACAATCGGTTCTGTTCGGGCCAGAAATCTTGAAGGTCTTCCCCTGCTGGATTAATTTTATTTTTATTTTTAGTATTAAAAGAGGTTATTATTTGCTTCATTTTTCACCTAGCCTTAATCACTTAATGGGTGTTGCCTCAGTCAGACTGAGGCACGGGAAAGACCTCAGTCTGACTGGAACCTGGGAAAGACCTTAACTTAAAAAGGCCAAGGTCTCCAACTGTATCCGGGGCCATCTCCAGTCAAAGTGGTCTTTATCTTGCCGCTGGACCTAGATGGCTCAGGAGGAGAGAGTGAGGCTGGTGACTTTGCACAGCCCTGCTTCACTTAAACCTAATTCACTTGCAAGTCATGACATCATCTTCTGTTGTCATGGTCCTCTTTGAGACAAAGGACAATGAATGAACAACGAACATGCACATATATGTGCATATATGTATGTATGCATATACCTATATAATGATATATGTGCATAGTTATAGCATATATCTAGATAGGTATATCTAGATAGATACCTATAGATCTATAGATAGATTTTGAGATAATATAAACACATACACATATACATATACACGTACACATATGTGCATACATATATACATATATACATATATAATGATGTATGCGCATATATTCGCATAGTTATATCTATAGAGATCTATAGATAGATGTAGAGATAGAGGTTGACAGAGATAAATATAGATATAAAAGTCATATGACAAGGAAAGGACATGGCCCTGGGAGACCATGAAAGGTGGAAGCCAGGGGAGCCAGAAGGTTGGAGGTAGAGAGAATGTTCCAAGCACGGAGAGTGGCCAATGCCCAAAGCGCGGAGTCAGTCAGGAGATAAAGAGTGGGAGGAAGAGCAGGTGGGCCAGTGTGGTCAGACTATACAATTCATGGAGGGAAGTCCGGTGTCAGAAGATTGGCAAGGCAGACTGGAGCCAGGTTGTGAAAGGCTTTCAGTTCCAGGCAGAGGATTTCCGATTGATCCTGAAGGCGATAGGGAGCCACTGGCGCTTACTGAGCAGATGGATGGCACAGTCAGCCCCGGGATTTGGCACAACCATTTTGGCAGCTGAGTAGAGGTGGATTGGCACAAGGAGGGACACGAAGGAGGCAGACCAATCAGACCAATTGTAATAGTCCAGGCGTGAGGTGCTAAGGGGTTGGGCGTGAGTCATGGCTATGTGCGTAGAGAGAAGAGGACATTTTTGAGAGATGTTATGAACGTAACAAGATTTGGCATCTGATTGGTGGTGTGGAGCGAGGGCAGTCAGTTAGTTGGGTGACACAGGCTGTGGGCCTGCTTACCTGAGAGGCCGGGGGTGGGGCTTGACAGTAACAGAGAATTGGGGAAGAGGAAGAAGTTTGAAGATGATATTTTATGTCCTTTATTGAATTGGATCCTCATGGCGCCCTGGTGAGGGAGGTAGCTCGAGTGTGATTCCAGCCTCCCTTTATAGTCTTCCAATTCACACATTCAGTCCACTCAGACTATGAGCTCTTCCATGAACTAAATCTGCAATCCCTCCCCTCTCTGCATTTGTCCAGGCTCCCTTCCAGCTCCTCTCCAGGAGCTGGGATCTGAGCTCCTCTCTTTCCTTTCCTTCAAAACAAACAAACCATGTGGTCCTGTGTTTGGGGTCAGATGGACTAAAACTGAAAATACCACATCATCTCTTAGGCTGTAGCTGCTGGTCGGACCCACCCACCTCCCAAACCCTAAGTGACAAGAAACACTTCCTCTGGGTGGGAGGAAAGACAGGCAAGGGAGGAGTAGTGTAGACATTCTGAGATGGATGCAAAGAAAAGTTCCATTGTTTAAAAGGCAAGGTTTGTTTTTGTCATAAAGCTGCAGGCAAGAGATATATCCACGTTCTGCCCGACACCCAACAGGAAATGACTACACCGGCTTCCCTGCTATGTGTCTGGAGGGTCAGGTGAGTGGGAGGAGGAAAGATTACTTAGAAATCATATTTCCCAAGTGCAGTTAACTTTTTGGCTGTCTTCTGTCTCTTGGGTTTCCCACTCATCTGGGCTAGGAATCAGGGCTGTTTTGCCTAAGCTGTAAACCTTGGCATTCTCTCATTTCTCTTTCTAGTACCCCTCTCCTAGCCTAGACAACCCCCATCTCATACCCTTGTCCTGCCCCCTGGATGCTGAGATTCCTTACTGCGGCATCTCACATTATGATCTCTCCAAAGAACCCCATCCTCACCCCTATCAGAACCAGCCTCTATCCTGCACCCATTCCTGTAGATTCTAGAATCTTACTCTTGGACTCTTTTTCTGCTGTTTCCAAGACCCTGGTGTTGAATCGTAACAGCCACCAGGAGAAACAAATGGCTGTGATCATGAGGGAAAAGGCAACCTGTCCCCAAGGGTAAATAGTCTTATAGCTAGGACTATACTCAACTACTTAAGCCATCAGGACAAGTGTGAGCTCTAAAGATCATAGAATTGTAAGATTTAGAGCTAAAAAAGAACCTAGTCTGAACGTTTCATTTTACAGAGGTTGAAAAGGAGACCCAGAAGTGACTTTCCCTAGTTAAAATGTATGATGTGTATACTCAACATGGTTAAGATCAGAACCGTAACTAGCCTGGGCTGAGCCCAGGTCAGCCCCAGGTGCCAGATTCAGAGGGTGCTGATAATTCTTGAAGTCTTTCAACCACATAGAAACAACAGAGCTTAGCATCTAGTTATCAAGAATGAGTTAAAGTCAGTAATTACAAGATGGGGTCTTGGGTGAGCTTGCCCCATGTCCCACTCAATAGGAGGAGTTCCCTCCTCCTAGCACCGGCCTCCCCAGCAATGGCTTTATATTGGTTACAGAATCTTTTTCTCACTCCCATGAGGCAAGGGGTGGGGGAGGAATATTTCCCATATATATGCCCACCCTCATCTCTTGCCTTAGGGGTGGTTTGCAGTACTTGCCCAGGGCACTAAAATTCCTAGTTATGACTCTGGTCAAGTTGTCTTTCAAGCTTTAACCCTGCAATTACAGTAAACACACTTCTGGGTGGTCTCCTCAGTTTAACTAGAATGATGGACTCCCCAAATGTCAGAGCCAGAGGATAATTTATTCCACTCCCTCCTTTTACAGCTGAAAGAAACTGAGACCCAAAGAGATTAAGCAGTTTGACCCAGGTCACATAGCTAGATGACCAAAAGCTACAGATGATGGAGGTCTGTGTGGGTGAAGCTCCCAGGGGCACATGAAGCCCATGGACAAGAAAAGGAGGAAAGGAGAGAAGGGGCCGAAATGGATAATGAGTCATGATCACAGAACAGAGGTTCAGAGAGCTTAATGACGGGCAGCCAACAGACCTTATTGTTAACTCTCTTGGAGAGTTCCAGAGGCCAGAATCTGGGCCTGGATGCCAAAGTTGCCGCCATTGTTGTGGGCCTCAGAGCCCGAGGGTCCTAGTGCTTGTTTCAATCTACCGATAACTGGGTTGGCCCTTTCCACAATTTGAACGGAGAGGTGAATATGTACAAGAATGAAGGACCATTGGCAAATTAACCAGGCTCCTGTTTGCATTTTTAATTGGGAAGAGTAATTGTCAGTCAGCTCAAGTGAGATGTTGTGACTAATTAGAACTGTTAGTGTGAAAATATTGACTGAGCCTGGGGCCCTCCTGGAAATGTGAAAATAATACACACATACGGGTGAAATTTATATTCTCATTTTCCCCAGGGTAGCCAGGATATAATGAAATTGTGGACACTATGGTACAATTGAGATGGGACTGGATTTGGACGTGGCCTGGGACTGAATCCTCACCCTGCCTCTCACTGCCCAGCAAAGTCACAAATTCTCTGCCCTTTTGCTTGCAGGTCTGAAATGATGCTCCTGCTTGGGAGAAGGTACCAGCCTCATCATGTTATTAGAACCCAGGCTGCTATATGGCACAGTGAATGTTATTAGCTCATGTTTTCACAGGCACTTTCAAGTGTGTAAAGTACTTTTATATGGGATTATCATTGGATCCTCTCAAATGGATCCTGTGATTTAGGCGTCATTATTATCCCCATTCTAAAGATATGGAGAGTGAGGTTGAGGAATGAGGTCGACTTGACAGGTCACACAGCCAGGAGGCAGGCTTCAAATTCAGGCCTCCTTCCTGACTCTCTTTGCTATACCGCTGTACAGTGCTGGACCCAGAGTCGAGAAAGCCTGAGTTCAAATCTGGCCACAGACTCTTGCTAGCTGTGCGACCTTGGACAAATCACTTAACCTCTGTTTGCCTCAGTTTTCCTCATCTGCAAGATGGGAATAACCATGCTTACCAAACAGGGTTGTTGTGAAACACTTAGCACAGTGCCTCATACATAGAAATCACTTAAAGATGCTTATTCTCTTCCCTCTCTTTCTCCTCTGGCAGACTGATGAACTCCGTGGGCCTTTTCTAGTAATCTTATTTTTTAAATAATTGAAGAAAATGCTAAATTTCGATAAGAGTTTGTGTTGTTCAGTCATTTTTCAGTGATATCTGACTCTTTGTGCCCCCATTTGAGGTTTTCTTGGCAAAGGTACTGGAATGGTTTGCTATTTCCTTCTCCAGCTCATTTTACTGTAGCAAACAGGGTTAAATGACTTGCTCAGGGTCACACAGCTAGTAAGTATCTGAGGCCACATTTGAACTCAGGAAGATGAGTCTTCTCACTCCAGGCTCTATCTACCTTGCACCTAGCTGTTCCTAAGAGGTTTAGTAAAAATAAAGACGTAATTATTTCCCATCCAAGTTGACAAACTCCTTGAAATTTGTCTCTGGACCTCTTGGGATTCTGTGGACCTCAGGTTAAGAATCCCTGGCACTAGAGACGCAATGATAGATACAAGATAATATGAGGAAAGAAGCAGCACAGTCAGTGATGTCTGATTGAAGTCTTGAAGATACATAACTATCTTGAGTGGTAAAGATGAGGAGGACATCTGTTTCAGGCCTGTGGGTGGCCTGTACAGTGCCCAAAGACCGGGGAAGGGAATGCCAGGCTCAAGGAACAGCTAGTGTTCCAATCTGTCTGGGATACAGAGGAAAAGGGGATACTGTGAGATAAGGCTGAAAGGTATGTTGGAGCCAGGTGGTGAAGAGTCTTAAATGCCAAGCCTGGGAGTTTCTATTTTATCTAAGAAGTTGGTAGATGTAAGACCTATCACTGAAGGCTTTTGATCAGGTTTTTTTTAAAGAGCCAATGGGGGTTAAGTGACTTGCCCAAGGTCACATAGCTAGTATGTGTCTGAGGCCCAATTTGAACTCAGGACCTCCTGATTCTAGGGTTGGTGCTCTATCCACTGAGCCACCTGGCTGCTCATTTATTGTTATTATTATTATTATTGTTGTTGGACCTCTGTTTAGGAGGAGTACTTTGGCAACTGTGGAAGGGATGGATTGGAAAGGAAAGAGTCTGAAAACAGGGGGATTAATGAGGCTACACTAGTCCAGGCACAAGATAATAGGAATCCGACCTAAGCTGGCAATAGTGGCAGTGGAGTAGAAGAGATTTCTGGGAGTGGGAGCCATTGTGGAGGCAGAATTGAGAGGACTGTCAATGATTTATTTGGGGCATAAAGCATAGGGAGGAGGGAAGGATGACTCTATGGTTGGGGGGCCAGGTGGTGGGAGGATGGGGACTCCCTCTGTAGAAATGAGACTCCCAATGACATATCCTATCAATGGCCAAATGTCACCATTTTGATCTCCCCAACATGCCTTGCATCCATTCTTTTCTTCTGACCCACATGGTTTTATCTTGGTCCAGGCCCTCATTGCCCATTGCCCGCAGCCTGAACCGTGTTGATAGCTTCCTACCTGGCCTCTCTGATTGCATTCTCTCCCCTTTCCAGACCATCCAAAGCAATTTCCCTAAAAAACCCATCTGCCTGAGGCACTCCTCTTCTCCACAAATTCCAGTGGCTCTCTCCCTTTACAACCTGGCCCCATCCTACCATTCTAGCCTTATTACACATCACTCCTCTTAACGTGCCCTATGTCCAATCACACTGGCCTTCTTATTGTTCATCTAACCATTTTTCCTGCCTCATGCCTTTGCCACTGGCTGTCCACCATGCCTGGAGCACACTCCTTCCTCTCCTCCACTTTCTAATTCCTCAAGCTTTAGCTCAGGTGCCACATGAAGTCTCCTGATCTCCTCAGTTTCTAGTGTCTTCAACCCCCAAATGATCTTATATTGTGTGTGTCACACACATACACATTATCTCCCCTGATAAAATGTGAAGTCTTTGAGGGCAGAGACTATTTCAATCTGGCTTTTGTATCCCTAATACCTAACAGAGTGCCTGGAACATAAAAGGGACATCCTAAATGATTGTCGAATGATCGATTGATGCATGTGTAGATTCTTGCTGTAGGTAATATATTTATTGACCATTAATAGAAAGGGCTTTTAGTCTTCATTAAAGAATGTTAGTTCATCAAAATGATATGTAATGCCAACAATGAATTAGCTTCGAGTATCCCAGGAGTATCCCCAAGCATAATTTCTGATTGTTCTGCTCTGGTAATGTCCCCAGTTGAAGACTGTCACCCAAAGCAAAAGTGGTTGATTGAGGAGGTGAACGGCCAGGCATGGGACCAATCGACTAAAAGCATTTTGTAAGTGCCTCTACCATTGTCTATGAAGTAATTGTTGGTTTCAAACCCCATTTTTGATGAACTGACATCCATCCTCAAATAAAACTAAAAGTATTTCCTTTATAGCCTGTTTAAAAAAACGAACAGAAAATTATTATAGCGGGAAGAGTTGTGTAAGTCCTCCTCTGACACAAGGAGACACTGGTATAGACACATGTATAGATAGATACAGAGCATGTTCAATTCAATAAATTCAATTCAATAAGCATTTATTAGTACCTACTATGTGCCAGGCATTGTATTAAGTGCTAAGGATACAAATAAGGAGCTTACAATCTAATAGGGGAAGACAACACACAAAAGGAAGCTGGAAAGGGAGGAGGAGGATATCAGATGGTACCCAGCCCAGGGGCATCTTGTTCCATGAAATTCAAACTAAACAGAGCTGCAGATGGAAAGTGGAGAGCGAACATATACATATATATGTATATATACAAGGTTATCGGTTATCTTCAGGAGAAAAATGCAAAAATCCGGGGAGACCAGAAAAGGCCTCATGTAGAAAGGGGAGCTTGAGTTGTGTCTTGAAGTAAACCAGATATTCCAAGACCTGGAAGTGAGGAGGGAGAGTATTCCAAACATCAGGGACTGCCACTGGAAATGGAATGTGGAATGTTGCATGGGAAGAAGAGTGAGAAATACAGACGATAGAAAACCAGACCATAGAATGTGTGTGTAGGGGAGGGTCATATGCAAGAAGTCTGGAAAGTTAGCATGAAGCTAAGCTGTGAAAAACCTTAAATGCCCAACCATGGGACTAGAACCTAGAGATGATAGGGAGTCATTGAAGTTTAATGTGTAAGGGTGCATATGTGTGTATGTGTGAGAGTATGTGGGGTGATCAGATGTCAGTTGGAGATCAGACCTGTATTTGAGTAAAGTCACTTTGGTAGCTGTTTGGAAACTGGATTGGAATACAATGAGGAGAGGCTTGAAGAAGGAAAATCAATTAGAAGTCTAATGCAATGGTCTAGGCAAGAAGAAATAAGGGTCTGAGTTGGGGGGGGTGTCATTGTGTGAATGGGAAGGAGAGGATATGTTCAAGACATGTCATGGAGATAGAAATGACAAAATTTGCTAACTAGATATGTAAGATAAGAGTGAATGGGGAGTAGACAATAAAACCCAGTTGTAGACCTGGATTACTAGGAGGATGGTGATGCCCTTGACAGAAATCAGGAAATTCCAACAAGTAGAACATTCAGGGGAGAGGTAACGAGTTCTGCTTTGGCCATGTTGTTGTGGCTGTTGTTTGTCCTTCTCAAAGAGGACCAACGACATCACGAGGATGATGTCTTGACTCTCAAGTGAACTGGATTTAGGTGCGGCAGAGCTGCGCCAGGTTGTCAGCCTCACTCTCTCCACCCAGAGCCATCAGAGCCCAGTAGCATGACAAAGTCAAGGCAACTGGCGATAGCACAGCTTTGGACGTGTAGAGCTCAAGTTGCCTACAGGACCTCCAGTTCAAAATGTCTAATTGGTAATTGGATGATGAAAGATTGGAGGTCAGCCAGTTCAAAATGTCTAATTGGTAATTGGATGATGAAAGATTGGAGGTCAGGAAAGAGCACAGGGCTGGACACATAGACCTGGAGGTTATCTGCGTAATGATGATGATTGTACTTATGAGAACTGACGAGATCACCAAGTGAGATATTACGGTATGAAAAGAGATGAGGGCCTAGTCAGTCAATAAGTACTTTTGAAGTACCTGCTATGGTCCAGTCACCACACTAAGCAACAGGGATACAAAGAAAGGCAAAAGAAACTTGGGTACAGCCCTAGTAAAGGGGTGTGCCTGAGATGAAGATTCAGCAAAGGAAGGTGAGGAGTGGTCAACGTAGAAGGAAAAAGCACAGCAAGATAAAAACCCAGGGAGGAGAGAGTATCCAGGAGAAGAAGGTGACCATAGTGTCACAGGCTGCAAGGAGATCAAGAAAGCTGAGAACTGAGAAGCGGGCATGAGCTTTGACCATTGAATAATTGGTAACTTTGGAGAGGGAAGTTTCAATGGTGATTGAAAGGCAGGCTGCAGAGGTTTTGGAACTAAACGATAAAAAGAAGAAATGAAGACAGCAAGTATAGATGGCTTCCCACCTCCACCCCACCCCCAAGGAGTCCAGCTGCAAAAAGGGAGCAGAGGCAGAGAATGATAACTTAGAGAAACGTTAGGATTCAGCGAGAATGTTTTAAGAATAGGGGTGACCTGGGCATGTTTCTTGGGAGAAGAGACAGAACTAACAGAGAGGGAGACATTGAGAGTGAGAGTAAGAGACAGACAGAGACAGAGCTGGGATGAGGGGGAGAAACAGAGAAGGAGAAAAAGAGAGGGAAGAGAGGGGGGAGGAGAAAGAGAGGGCAGAGAAAAGAGAGAGAGACAGAGACAGAGAAAAAGAAAGAGAGAGAGACAGAGACAGAGAGACAGAGAGGAGAGGACGAGAAGAGAGGAGAGGAGAAGAGAGGAGAGGAGAGGAGAGACAGAAAGAGGGAGGGGGAGAGACAAAGAGAATGAGAGTAAGGGTAATCCACTGGCACCAGTGGACCTGAGTTCACATCCTAGGTCTGGCACATTGCCATACAAGCTGTTTGACTACAAATATCCCTTCCCCTTAGCTGCCCTCATCTGTAAAGTGGAGATAATAATACTCCCACAAGCTATCTCCAAAAGGTGGGTAGGAAAGCCCTTTGCTAATCCCACTCATGCCATAGATATGTGAGAGGCATGGTTCAGAGAGGCCACGCGTCTCCCTCACGGCCATACCGGGAGCCAGAGGAAGGACGGATGGCCGGAGCTGATGACCTAGTCCCATGCTTAGTTTCCCATCTCAGCAGCTCTCAGGCAGATGGAAGCCATGGTGGACAGGTGATGATGTACAGTATCTCTCTGCCTACCCCCCCCTTCCCTCCATAAAATAATTTCCTTTCTCTCCCCCTTCTGCTCTTGTGACCGAGTGGAGGATATTGTGAGACTAACACTTAGAAGGTTAATACATTCAAGAAGGGCAACTTCATGTCCTCCTTGCAGATTTATCACCGTGCAATAAAGAGCAGGGGAGTGCAGATTTCTTCTCTAGTGCGTGCACTTTGGGGGACTTATTATCGGCATCTCTCCAGGATGTTTTCTAACCGAGTCATTCTCTGTGTTTTATGACCCTGGCTCACCATCATTCACCCCTCAGAGTGGAAACACATGACCTGGGGCCAACCTTCATCCTTATTTTATGACTAGAGAAACAGTCCTCGAGGGAGGAGAAGAGAAATGTCCAGAGTCACTCAACAAACTCAGCATGACACCTCGGACTAAAACTCAATTTTCTGTCTCCCTGTCCAAGGTCCTCTTCCTTAAAGCAGAGAGCTGAGTCCCTTTGGGGCTCACCGGTCTCCTTGCTCCAGCTCCTGTCTGAAGCCAGTAACCAGCAGGGCTTGAAAATGGTAAACAGTGGGACCTGAAAGCAATCCAGTCCCTTTTTTCTTCCAGTGACTCAGTACTCAATCCAGTCTGCTTTCTTTGTCCTTCCTTGGAGTGCTAACGTTAAAGATTCAGATGAGAGAAGGCCACGGGGCAGAGAACAAGACCTTGGTGATTTGCTGGCCCCTGGTGGTCACCTATGTGGCCATCCCTAGGCAGGGGCTGGGCCCTTGAGAGCTTGAGACTTCGAGCCCACTCATTCCTCCCCACTAGCCGGGACCCAAGGTTCTAGAAGAACCCCAGAACAGAAGGAAAGCTTGGCATGCTGGTCTTTTGGGCTTCATCTGCTGAAAAGAGAGGGGCTTTGAAAGCCTGCAAAAATGCAACCCCCAACTACAAATGAAATTTGGACATGAGAAGAAGTTGTGTGTTAGGTTTGTAGGGGGTTTTTTAATCATCCTATTGGAAATTTGCAAAACCTCAACCAGGTAGAGGAAGACTTGAAGGCAGCAGGTAAGGAATCAATGAATAGAGAGAGACTGAGGATTAGCAAGAGGGGGGATGCTTGTGGGGGCAATCCAAGGGAATCACACAATCTGCTCTCCGTCAGCTCTCACTGTCACACCAGCTGGGCAGCCCAATTGTCTTATACCTAGCACCAGCAACAATAATTATAATCACGACAACCACAATAGCTCATATCACTTAGCACTTTAAAGTTTACAAAACACTTTGTGTATTATCTCATAGCATCCTCGCAAAAACACTAGGAGGTTAGTGCTATTTCATTAAAAAAAAAATCGCGTGTGGCAGTTTTTTTAGAACTAAAAAACTATATGATGGAAAAGACACTGAAACTGGAGTCAGAAAGCCTGGGGTTCAAAGTTACTGACACGTAGTAACTATGTGACCTTGGGTAACTCACATCTCTAAATCTCAATTTCTTTCTCTGTAAAAATGGGCGGAATAATTTGGTTTAGTGGAAAGAGAGGTGCGTTTGGAGTTTAGAGAACCTGGGTTCCGTTGCCAGCCTTGCCACCTTCTGTCTATGTGACCTTCACGAAATCATTTAACCTCCATTTTCTCATCTCTAAGTTGGAAAGGTTGGAGTCAGTGGCCTCTAAGGATCCTTCAGCTCTAGAACTATGTTCCTTTACCTATACTACTCATGGGTTCTTGTGAGGGTCAAATGAGATAATATATATGCAGCCCTTTATGTAATCCGTGGCCCAGAACCAAAGCTCTGGATTTGCATGGAATGAATTCAGTCTTGGAGGACTCTCAAACAAATTTTTCTCTTTGGCTCATGGTCCACCCAGGGTTTCCCCTGGGAGCATCTGAATCTGGCTAATGGCTAATTCTCCATAGAAAAGGACCCTGAGATCCCATGCAAAACTCAAGCTGCAACATATCAGATAATGAACACTTTAAATATTCAATCTAACAAATATTCAACCAAACAAAAATAAAGTGCACACACGGTACAAAGGGTCCTTACAAAAGACCATTAAACTGTCCAGGCAACTCCTTTTTTTCTTTTCCACTGGGCTTCTACCTCCCCTAGACTTGTGGAGTTGAAGTCTCCCTGCAAGGAGAAGACACTAGAGGTCATTAGGGTGAACATTCTTTCCTCTGCTAGGTCCCACCTTCATTCGGATCCTTCATAGTCTGAATTTCTATTGAACGAGCAAGATCGGTGTTTGCCCCTTAGCCTTGTGGCTCTGCCCTTTGCTTGTCCATAGTTCCTGCTCCTTCTTGGTCCAGGAAGTGGTTTTCTCCAGAAACTCATCCTCTGGGGTCCAGGAAGCTTGGTGCAGGACCATGACCTTGTCCATGACTCCTTCCTCTGGTACCCTGCCATTGTCATCTCCATGGTGCCTCCAGCCATCAGTCTGGCCCAGGATGTCCTTCTACTCTATTGATACCTGTACCCCTCACCACCTCTAGGGCCATGGTTCCCAGTGGGGCTTCACGGATTATATAGGAAATCTGATTGGTTTTCAAAAGCCTTTCTACCTTCACATGTTTTTGCACCTCAGTCTCCACCATGTTCCATGATCCAGAGATGCTGGCCCCCTTGCCTTCTTCCCAGCTGGCACACCATCTTTTGATTCCAGACATTCTCACCCACTGCCCCCCATATGTGACACTCTCTCTCTTTTCTTCTTTCCCTTTGCATGCCCCTGGCTTCCTTCAAGTCTCAACTAACATCCCACCTTCTGCAAGAAGGCTTTCCCAGTCCTCCTTAATCTTAGCACCTTCCTTCTGAAATTATCCCCAATTTGTCCCCTCTACATATCTTGGTTGCATATAGTTTTCATATTGTTGCCCCTTTTAGACCACAGTTTAGACCATGAACTTCTTGAGGCCAGGGACTGTCTTCCTTTGTGTGTGTGTGTCCCTAGAGCTTAGCATACATGCATAATGCCTGGCACATGGTAGGTGCTTAGTAAATGCTTATTGACTTGACTTCATGGGCTTCCTCAAGGGAACCTCAGTCTCTGTGTGTGCCCAGTTCAAGGACATGGCTAAACAGTAACTTCGTCAGAAGTGAGACTTTAACTAGGAATTAAATAACCGTTAATCCCTAAAAGAGGAGTTAAATCTGGGATACTCAGGACTCATGAATCTCAGAACAGTCTCAAATGCAGCATCGATGGGGTGTTTACACCTTGTGTGAGAAGACAGCTTCACTGCCACAACAAAGGTCTCATTCCTGTTAAACTTATAAAGAAGCAGTTCACCTGGACAAGGAGTTAATTTTGTTATGGGATGGAACAAGCATTTATTAAGAACCTACTATGCACCAGGTAATGTGCTAAATGCTTCACTTATAATTTCCTAACTTGGTCTCCACAACAACTCTGGGAGATAATTTCTATCACTATCTTCATTTTACAGTTGAGGAAACTGAGGCAGATAGGTTTAAGTGATTTACCCCAGGTCACACAGCTCAGGAGTGTCTGAGGCTGGATTTGAACTCAGGTCTTCCTGATTCCAACCCCAGCATTCTGTCCACTGGGCCACCTAGCTGCCTCTATGGGATTCATTAATCAGTTACCCATTTGTCATAGACCTTGGACACAGAAGTCTGACCCATCCTCTATCATCTCTCTGACAAGAAGTAGGGGAAAAGATACCCAAGAGCTAGTTCTTAAAAGTGTCTTCCTCTAAGGTCCTCTGCCTCACATCTTTACCCCATACTGCCTCCACCGAGGCCATCATCCCCACCTTCTCGCCACTTGAACCCTGGACACTACCCTCATAACACTTCTAGTTCTTCCCTCGTTAGAAGTCTTGAGGGCAGAGATGATCTTGCTTGTTTGTATTCATATCCCCAGCTCTTAGCATTGCAGTCCTCCTGAGCCCATTGGGGGTTTTCTTGGCAGAGATGCTGCAGCGGATTACCATTTTCTTCTCCAGCTCATTTTACAGATGAAGAAACTGAGACAAATAGGGTGAAGTGACTTGCCCAGGGTCACACAGCTAGTAAGTGTCTGAGACTAGATTTGAACTCTGAAAGAGGAGTCTTCCTTACTCCAGACCCAGCGCCTTGTGCACTATGGCACCACCTAGCTGCCCCTGACACAGGAGTAGCCAGGGAAGATACAGAGATGAGAGATGGAATGTGAAAAACAGCAGATAGACGAGTATGGTTGAACTCTAGAGTCATGCAGGAGAATGGCACTCTCAGAAGACAAAAGAAGGCACACCCTTTGTAACCATGGAAATCGAGCCATCCCCATCATCATTAACAGAACATAACACATAGAACTCATTTTTTCTTGTTGAATTAAATTAAACAAAAAGGAATCACAATGTAAAGCCATAGGATAATAGAATCATCCCTCGAGATGCAGTTTAGGTCATCTGCTCTATGAAAGCTTCCTTTATTAAGTGCCTGGTGCCAACATCTCATCTCACGAACTTTGTATCTCCTTCTCATGCATTTGTTAAAGAACCCTTGAAGATTACCAAGTTCATTTTGCAAATAGAGAAACCGAGTCATGCATTAGTCCATGCACATCAGATATGGGGTAGTAGAGGGAAATTTAAAAAAAAAAACCCTGGAATTGGAGTCTAAGCGTCTGGTTTTGAGTTCTAACTCTGCTATTTTCCTTTACCTCTCTGGACCTGCCCTTTGTAAAATGAAGCATTTGTACTAGGTCATCTCTAAGGTTCTTTCCAGTTGTAAATCTATGATCCTATGAACTTTCTAGCCTGGGTTAGTTTGGTAAATGTTTAACAACTGGCTTTCCAAAAAGATAATAAATGTCTACATTATACGCTTTTAAGCTCAATCTGCATTATTGACACATTCTCCATTGCTTTCTTAAGTCTAGACAATAAACAAAGCTATAAATCATGCCCTGATTTGTAGCATTTGCCAATTTCCCAAGTACAAAGTCTCATAAGAAAAATTTAACAATCGGCTCTCCTGACTCCAGTACACCCTTGCTTCCAGCTCTAACTTCTCTAATCCTGCTAGATTATAAGCTGTTTTAGGGCAGGAGCTATTTCATATTTATCAGTTTATCTACCTACCCCCCCTTCCCAACATGCATGCATGCACTCATGTACACATGCACACACACACGCGCGCGCCCGCGCACACACACACCGTGCCTGGCACAATGTGTGCAGCAAATCTTTGTTGAATGTTGTTGAATAAAGGAATAAATGGATGGGTGGGTTTTGAAAGGGTCTGTAAATAGTTCTCTAAGCTTCATGATGGAGAGCCCATTGTACAATAAGGGGCTGACTTGGAAGCATGAACGCCTAAAGCAGATGGGTTCTTTTATTCTGTATGAATTGCCTGAAGAATCACCCAATTGTGCTGTGAAGCAGTAACCACCATTACTTTTAAAAAATCACAAATACTCCATAATTCAAGAATCATGTTAAGTGGCCCAAGACCATGATGGGGACAATTTTGTTGATAGGTCACCTAGTTTATATTGTTATCCTTTTCTCATTTTGAGCATCTAAATTTATTTATTTATGAATATACGCTTTCCTGTCTTGTACCCAAGAAGCCATTCTTTATAATAAAGAATAAAAGAGGAAGAGGAAAAAAAAACCAATTCAGTAAAAATCAGCCAATACATAAATTATACCTGGCAGCATAGGCAACATTCCATACCCAGAGTGTCGAACTTCTTAAGTATTTCTCAAGGATTCTAAGGACACTTTTTTGAAAATAAGATCATTTTCCCCTGTTGTATAGATTGTGTGTGTGTGTGCACGCACGTGTGTGAGAGAGAGACAGACAGTCAGAGATAGAGAGACAGAGACAAAGATATGGAGATAGAGACAGAAGGAGACCTAAAAGAGAGAGAAAAAGAGAGACAGACAGACACTGATAGAGACACAGACAGAGAAAGAAACTGACTCAAATAAGAAGGAAAGAGTTAGATAAGGGAGATTTTTAAGAAGGAAGAAGCCAGAGAAGAAGGTAAAAGAGATGAAAGGGGGAGGGGTTTAAATGGGGAAAAGATTCAAAGGAAAGGTTAAAAGAAGGAAAGAAAAGGAGAGGTGAGGAAAGGGAAGAGAGACAAGAAAAATGAGAAGGAAGAAACAATGGCAAGCAGGCAGAAGGTGTCATCCTCAGATCTAAAAGGACCTCGAGAGATCCCGCTGCCAACGCCCTCAGTACGCACAGAAGGAAACAGGTCTAGAGTAGGGACGTGATTCAGCGCTTCTTAAACTGTGGGTCTAGACTCAACATGGGTCAAAAAAACTTGGCAACAGCAAAAGGTTTCTGAATGTGCAACAACCAAAAATTAATTAAAAATCAAACGCGTAATGAATCTGAGGTGTTTCTGGCAGCGCTTGCCCGTGCTGCATCGCTCAACTTCACCCCAGCCTCGGTTTTGAACACAAAGCATTGTCAGGCCATGCAAAGCCAACAAACACTGCCTAAATGCAGAAACGGGTCGCCTGTGGAAAAAGTTTAAGAAGCCCTGGACTCTAAATCATACACCTAACAAGTAGTAAAAGGAGAAAGAAGACCTTAATTCAAACCTGAAATCGAGGTTTTCTCCAGGAAACTTTCCCTGAGTTATTCTTTCCACGGCTCACACGCTGTATTGGTTACAGTTGCTGAGTTTCGTTCATAATAATTCCTGGAATAGCACTTTAGGTATTGCCTTTTTTCTCAGGGATCCTAAGCATCGATCATATTGTATTCGTCTTCCCCTTCTCCCTGAGAATGGCAGGAGAGCTGGGCATCAGACTACCCAGTAACTTTAAGTGACATCTTCGAGTTCAGTAGGCAAGTGTCAACCAGTCAACAAGCATTTACTAAGTGCCTACTATACGCCAGGCACTGTGCTAAGCCCCGAGGAATTCAGAGAGGCAAAGAATAGTCCCCACTGTCAAGGAGTAGGGCGAAGGCAGCCTTCAAACAACCACGTACAGATAGAATACAAAGAGGATACTCCGGGAATCATCTCGGAGAGAAGACACCAAGACTGAGGAGAACCAAGAAAGGCTTCTTGGAGAAGGCAGGAACAGGGTCCTAAGCATTCTGTAAAAGGCCCTTACCTGTGAGCCATGGAGTGGTAGGTGGGGTTTGAAAGCAGGGTTCTAGCTTCTTTTCCATGAACCTTTCAGAAATAGTAAAGAGGTGGGAGACTCCAGGTGTGGAATGTCGCCTGTACTGCCAGATACAGTTGATGACTTGGCTGATTCTTACTGAAATTTTTTTCCTGCTTCCTCTTTTATTCTTCATCATAAGGGATGGTTCCTTGGGTACAAGAGGGGAAAGGATATTTTCAGAAATAAAGGTGATATAAAAAAAGGAAAGTGGTTGAGAGTCTGTATTCCTATACCATCCTCTGTACACAGTCAATACAGCCAATGAGCATCAGAGCCAGGATTTGAACTCAGGCCTCTTGATTCTAAGGTTGGCTCCTTTCTAGTACACCATACTGCTTTCTAAGCTATCAACTATATATCACAAGAAATATACCTGCTGGGGCTGATGGGCACCTATCAGGGATGTTATAAAAGAAATTAGAGAGACTGGTGGATATAGCACTAGGCTTGAGTTAAGAAAATCTAGGTTCAAATGCCAACTTTTATCATTTACTGCCTATATGACTCTGGGCAAGTCACTTAACCCCTTTAAGCTTTGTTTTCCTCTTCTGGATAATGGGGATAATGATAGCATATATAATAATAATAACAGCCCAATAATAGCATGATTATAGTAATAGCATCTACCCCACAGGGTTGGTGGGAGGACCAAACAAGATGATGTCTTTTTCCAACCCTAAAGCACTAGATACATATGAACTCTTCATAATAACAGAGACGACAGCCATGGCGATGGTGAGAACAGCTAACATTTATATGGCGCTCATTCTGTGCCAGGCACTGTGCTGAGGGTTACAAGAAAAAAGGTCCCTTTCAAACTTTCAAATTATATACTTCATTGAATGATGGGTCAGGTGACACTTTCCTGATTTAGAAAGGACAGATCAGGGGCTCAAAGGGAATCCAGTAGGAGTTAGCCTGTAGTCCCCCTGAGACTCCTGGGAAACCACATGAAGATGGCCAAAGGGATGGTATTAACCGGTATAAAGAGTTTTTTTGTTGTTGTTCAGTCCTGTCTGACTCTTTGTGACCCAATTTGGAGTTTTCTTGGCAAAGATACTGGAGTGGTTTGCCATTTTAATCTCCAGCTCATTTTTCACAGATGAGAAAACTGAGGCAAATAGAAGTGAAGTGACTTGCCCAGGGTCACACAGCTAGTAAGTGTCTGAGGCCAGATTTGAACTCATGAAGATCAGTCTTCCTGACTCCCAGTCCGGTGCTCTATCCATTGAACCACCTAGCTGCCCCAAGTAGGCACTTAGCACATGTTTATTGCTTGATTGATTACCGTCTTGCTCTCATTTCTTTTGGTGAAATATAGGATCATAGCTCTAGAGCCGAAAGGGAGCATAGAGTCTGGGAGTCCGATCCTCTCATTTTACAAACGAGAAAAACAAAGCACAGAGAAGTCAGTTGACTTGACCACAATCACACAGCTAGTAACACTGAGGTATGATGTGAACTCAGCTCTTCCTGACTCCAATCCAGTGCCTTCTCTGCTGTGCCACCATAGAAACCATCCTTGGACAAGTCACTAGCTTGTTACTATGCTTTTCTAGTTAATTGTCTGGGTTCCACTGCCCAGGTGAATAATTAACTGTTTGGGGTATTTGAATCAAAGCATTAAATGTGAGCTCGTCCCCTCACAGGTTCACTGAAAGCATCCTCAGTACTGAGCAGACAGAACCACAGGGATGGGATGCCCATCAGCCAGCTCCCACATGATTTACTTTCGTTGTTGCTATCATTCTTTCTGGGAAGCAGTGGACTTGTTGGGCAGAAGCCTGACTTCAGTCCTGGCTCTGACTCCAACCAATTCTTAGTCTCCCAGGTTTGTCTCTTTGATGATATTGACTCACCACTCTTTGTAGCTCCACCAATCCAAGATCTTTCTGCCACTACCTCTGTGACATCTCTCCTGTCCAACCCTTTCTCCCAACTTACACCTTCATCCCCTTACTTCATGCTCTCCTCACTTCTCTACCTAGAGTATTTCCATGTCTCCTGATCAGTCTCTCTGTCTCCAATCTCTTCCCTACTTCAGCCCATCCTCCACGTTGCCAAAAAAGTGATTTTTTGTCAAGCATAGATCTAACAAAGTCATGCCCTTCCTCTATCAACTCCAGCGGCTCCCTATTAACTCCAGGCTCAAATAGAAATGCCTCTGTTTGGTTTTTAAAATCTTTTCAAATCCTGACCCTAACTTCATTGTAGCCTCATTGGACTTTAATGCCCATCTTATGCTCCATGATCCCACCAAATCAGCCTTCTCTTTGTTCTTTATATATGACATTTCGTCTCCCGTCTCAGAAGCAGCTAGATGCTATAAGTTAGAGCATTTGGCCTAGAATCAAGAACACCTGCATTCAAATCCAGCTCAGACACATACTAGCTGTGTGACCCTGGGTCACTTAACTTCTGTCTCCCTCAGTTTTATCATCTGTAAAATGGGATTAATAATAGCACCTACAACCCAGGGTTATTGTGAGAATCAAATGAGCTAACCTTTGTAAAATGCTTAACACAGTGCCTGTCACATAGTAGGTACTTTATAAATACTAGTTCCCTTCCTTCCTTTCTCTATGTCTTTGTAGTGGCTGGCTCCCTTGCCTTGAATTCACTTCCCTGCCTTCTTCAACCTCCCAGAATCCCTCTGGTTTTATGATATAATGGAAGGGCCATCATCTACATGAACCCTTTCCCAGTCCTTTCAATTGCTCCCTGTCAAAACACCTGGTAATGAATTTTCTATTTATTCTGTATATGGCTCTGTAAGTCCTTGTTGTCCCCCCTCCCCCTTGTAAGAATATAATCTCCTTCAGAGCAGGGATTCATTTTTTGTGCCTGACACACAGTAGGAGCTTAATAAATGTGTGTTGATTATTATTGTTGATTTATCAGTTCTTATAGTTCAGTAACAGTTAATCCCTGCACCACAATTTCTTTAGCCATTCGCCTATCAATGGAGGTCTACTTTGTTCCTTGGTCTTTGCAAACACAAAAAAATGCTGCCACTAACATATCAATGGCCAAGCAGTAGGCATCTATTAAGCACCTACTACATACCAAGCACTGTATTAGGTGAAGAGGATACAAATACAAAGAATAAGCCAATTCCTACTCCCAAGGAGTTTCCATTCTAATGGGAGAAATCAAGTACGTGTAAATTATATATACAATTATATTTTTGACTTTATATCAAAGGAGTGGGGATCTCTGGGTCACTTCAATTGTTTCTTGCCGTCCATGGCAATAAATTCAAACTGGTTTATTCTGGGAGGGGGAGGGGGAGCCCACAAAAGAAAATAGTTTGGGACTCAAAAGAAATAATGAACTGCACCCAAAAAAGGAGCTTCAGAAAGCATCCAGAATTGCACTTGCTATCTTTGCACAATTCTAAAAAAACACCATAAGTGGCTTTTATGTGGTGTGGGGGTGTTGTTTTGGGAGCACATTAAACTCTGTAAAAGTTTACAACATTTAAAAAAATAGAAAGATGGAGCTAAGGCAAACCATGAGAGACATCGGCTTTCCTACCATCTCTTTTGTGCTAAGTCTCTTCTGTAACCTTGCCTTGATGTTCCTGGAAATGGGTACTGCCTGGGGTTCTATAAGCTGGAGGCAAAATGACTACCTTGAATATCCTCCACAGAGCTGGGACCATCCATGGATGGAATTTTAACCGGTTTTTTTTAGAGATATTGCCAGTTAGGAGAACACCAGAGCTGCAAGAAGCTGCAGGGAGAGCACCTGGTTCTATTCCCCTCATTTTACAAATAAAAAAGACCGAGGCCTTGAGAGAAGTAGCTTAGTTGCCTGAGGTTACACAGTTAGAGGCTGAGTCTACACTAGGCCTCTGGATCCCTGTTGACCAGTCCAGAGCTCTTAGTGGTATACCACAGTACTTCATCCCAGCTTTTCTATAACTCAGAACCCGTCCCTATACATTCAGAATTATATTCATTACAAGATTGTTGTGAAATGCATATAAGATAATGGGTGGTGTGGTAAGAGGAATATGTGCCATATTGGCTAGATTTTCTCCACCTTACAGGCAGGAAAACCTTTGGCTGGTCCAGCATCCTAAAGTTCAAGCCTTTAACTTCCCATCACCTAGAGCATAAAGTCCAGACTACAAGGAGTCAGTGTCATCTCAGACTTGGTGGCCCTTGGTGCAAAACTCAGGCAACTGAAAGGAACTCAGTTATCTAAATTGAATGTTTAAGTCTTTTTTTTAAAAAAAACAATTTTTACTGTTATTTTCTGTTTCTTACATCATCGTAATTATTCCAACTATCCCTTCCAAGAGAACCATTCCATATGACAAGGAGTATTTTTAGAGAGAAAAAAAGAAATCAGTATAATCGACTGACACGTTGAAAAAGTCCAAAAACCTGTGCAACATTTTAACACTTGTGGGTTTCCCACCTCCACAAAGGGCATCCTCTTACATCTCTTCATTTCAATCCTGCTTGATCTTTGTATTTTGTTACATTGCCTGGTATGCACTTGTTCTTTCCAATTACATTGTTATAGCCACTGTGTATATTGTTTTCTTGGCTCCACTGACCTCATTCTGCATCAGTTCATATAGATCTTTTCAGGCTTCTCTGAATTCATCACCCACATCATTTCTTACAGCACAGTAACAGTTCATTTCGTTCATGTACCACAATTCCTTTGGTCATTCCTCAACCAGTGAGCATCTACTTTGTTTCCAATTCTTTATTATCACAAAAAGTTATATATATATGTATGTATATGTATATATATATACACACATATACATATACATATACACATAATATTGGAGTATATGGTAACTTTCTTCTTATCAACGACTTTCTCGGGGTATAAGCCCAACAACGGAGTCTCTAATTCAAAAGATATATTTATCTGCATAGTTACAGATTGCGTTCCGAAATGTTGTACCATTTTACTGCTCCATCAACAATGTATTAGTGTCCTTGTCCTTCCAAAACCCCACCAACAATGACTTGTCATTTTTTGTCATTTTTGCCTGAGGTAAAACTTCAGCGCTATTTTGATTTCTAATAGAATTAAGTATTTGGTGCTTATGGCTTTGCCATGACAGTATAATAAAAATGACAGTACTACCCAAATTAATTTATATTATGCCGATCGAATTACCACTTTATAGAACTTGATAAAATAATAATATCCATTCAGAAAAACAAAAGATCTAGAATAGCAAAGGAAATATTCACCCTCGTCTCTACCATCTAAATGGTAGCATCAATTGGTAAAGATTTCTAATGTGAATAGCAGGGTCCAACAACAGAAAATTTCAGTGATTTAAATAAAATCAGGGAAGATTTCTATGACAGTGAGCCTGATGAAGAGACTTAACAATGATTTCCTCTTCCAGTGTAATGGCATTGACAGATCATGGAGATGGTAGTTACCTTGCCCAACAAAAAGCATACCTTGGTCTGACTTTCCAGACAAGACAAAGTCATCTGACTTGATCCCAGAATGTTTCCATTTGACATCATCTGAGCAATTCATGGAGAGGTACACAGAGCCTGGAAATCACAATGCTGACAGTAAAATTGACTTACTTTGCACATTTACCTTTGATGTTCCCAAGTCTTCTTACCTTCTGCTAGACTCAGTTTGTTGGGTGTTGAGGCTTTGATAGGATTTTGTGGTTACGCCTTTCAAAATCTTTACCCAACCACTGTCACCACAGGAGACCATATCCTTGTAGGCAAGTCTGTGTACATTGGGCTCAGTAAGTTAAAACTGAATCATTTCATCATAAACCACCAATTTGACTGGTCTTTCTACCTAGCCTGTGTTATAGTGCCCCTGGCAATTCATAGCTGCTTCAATCTTCACCAGGGCAGCCCATACCAACTGAAAAGAATATACATAATGACAACATTGGAGACAGCTAAGTGCCTCAGTGGATAAAGTGCTGGACCTCGAGTCAGGAAGACCTGAGTTCAAATGCAGTGTGACCCTGAGCAAGTCACTTAACCCCATTTGCCTCAGTTTCCTCATCTGTAAAATGAGCTGGAAAAGGAAATGGCAAACCACTCCAGTATATTTGCCAAGAAAACTCCAAGGAAATTATGGTCCACAGGGTCCCAAAGAGTCAGACATGACTGGACAACAACAACAACAACAACAAAAATGAAGGTATACTTAACCTACAACTCCAATTACAATTTGCTATACTACAGTATTTTTTAATGTCTATCATACCTTTTTCCTCCTTTCCTCTGCTTTTGTGCCTTTTGTGGGCACAACTCCATTCTGAATACTTCTTTACATTATTTCGTCTTCTTCACCATTAATTCTAAATTTATAGGAGGTCTTTGAGAACGTATATCTATCAAATGTCTGAGCAGATGTGGATCTACAGGTAATCTGGGAAAGAGCGCTTAGTAGGTGTGCTGAGTATAAATTTAGGCAGAGCATTACCCAAGAGAGAAGTTGGTAAAAAGCAAGCTTAACAGTGACCTCTCTAGGAGACTTCTGAGTAAAGGTAAAACAACAGTATTAATGGTGAATTGGGGACAGTCCATTTCATTTTAAAAGTCCCTCAGGACTATCCCTACTTCTTTGAGTTAGCTTTGCTGTTGTGTAGAACCTGTTGCCCAGGGATCTTAGGGCATTCTTCACACCAGCTCTAAGCTTTATGGAATTGAGCAAAAATGAGTCACGGTTGGTATGGGCTACCCAGATGAAGATTGCAGCTGCCATGAACTGCCAAGGGCAATGGCACAGACCAGGGAGCAACTCTTTAAAACTGCCCTGAGTGGAAATGTCTTTGAGGAAGGATGTAAAAAATCCAGAGTTTAGTTTATGGATCTGCACAACCATATTGGCATTTAACTCAAACAGCAGGGTGTTAACTTTCGACTTGTACTAATGTTGCAGTCAGTATCCTGGATCTCAGCCACTCAATTTTATTGAAATATGATAGTAATAATTTGTTGTTGTTCAGTCATTTCTGACTCTGCATGATCCCATTTGGGGTTTTCTTGGCAGAGATACTGTCCTGGTTTGTCATTTTCTTCTCCATCTCATTTTACAGATGAAGAAACTGAGGCAAAGAGGGTTAGGTGACTTACCCAGGGTGACACAGCTAGTAAGTGCCTGAGGCCAGATTTGAACTCGGGTCTTCCAGATCAGTGCTCTTATCTTCTGTACCCTCTAGCTGCTCAAGGATAATCATAATAACAGCAGCTAATTAGTTAATAACTTATGCTTAGTGCCAGGCACTATGCTAAGAACTTTATAAAAACTGTTTGACCTTGACCTTCACAACAACCCTGGGAAGTATGTGCTATTATTACCCTCATTTTATGGATGAGGAAACTGAGATAAATCAAGGTTAAATGACTTGTCCAGGGTCATACATACAGGTAATAAGTATCTGAGGCTGAATTTGAACTCAGGTCATCCTGAGTTCTCCAAGCTTGGCATTCAAGCCATTTGCCGCTTAGTTGCCCCAGGTAACAAATAATGCTTTTGTAACAATAGGTTGAGATCAGGGTCCAGAATGTGAATGTCCCCCAGTTACCGTGAATTAGGTACGCATCAGAATACATCCAGAAGATGATAGTACAAGAGGTGAAGCTTTGCCTGCCTGTTAACTTCACTGTGGTCTTTATTTCCTGTGATGGAATGAAGTGCCTTTACTCCCTGAGACCTTTACTTCACAGACATCTCAGCCTGTTTAACTTCTTCTAATTCAATTTTTAAAAATAAAAAGAAATCTATGTTTTAACTTTTGAACTTTTTAAACCCTATTTATTTATTCCATTTTTCATAGAACATGACAGCTTTTTTAAAGAACATGTGAGAATAATTTCTTGAGATGTCCTAAATCTGTTGCTTAAAAAATCAAATCAAATCAAATATCAAATCAAAATCCAAAATCAAATAAAATTGAGGTCCTCAAAAACAAAACGAATGTTACAAAATTACAAATAATAAGCTTGGCCCCAGAGAGGATATATAATAAAACACACCCACTCTGGTCCCTGCCCATTCCTTTACAGAGGTTTGAGGACATCCATGGACATGGAGCATTGCACATATTCTCATTCATTCTCTCTCTCTCTCTCTCTCTCTCTCTCTCTCTCTCTCTCTCTCTCTCTCTC
>CM053625.1:344784977-344816251 GCA_028646595.1 Phalanger gymnotis | reverse complement strand
GTATTGTTTAAAAAGACTCAATGTAAGTGGAAATTGCCTAGTAATTAGACTTGTCCAAAAGATGAATGGGTTTTCTTAGGTGGTAGTGGGGTTTCCGTCATGGAGGTGTTTAAGAAGAAGCTAGGCTACCACTTGTAAGAGGTATAATATTCTCTCATAATGATGCTGTCTCAGCACTCTCTCCAGCCTCTTGCTCCACCTCCACACCAGTTGCCTCACCTGCTCCTGTACCCTCCTCCCCTTCTAGCTACATGAAAGCTGAACCCCTAACTCCATTTTCTGTCTTCATCCTTCTTGTCCTCTCTGCAATCTTTGACACTATATTGATCCCTCTCTTCTCCTTGAGACTCTCTTTCTAGGTTTCCATGACACTGCTCTCTCCTGGTTGCCCTCCTTCCTATCTGACCATGCATCAGTTTTCTTTATTGGATCTTCATCTGGGTCATGCTTAGTAACTGTGGGTGCCCCCAGGGCTCTGTCCTGGGCCCTCTTCTCTCCTCCTTCTATACTATTTTGCTTTCTAGTCTCGTCAGCTCCCATGGGTTCAATGATCATCTCTATGCAGAGTCTTCTTCTATCCAGCCCTGACCTCTCTCTTTCAGTCTTGCATCTCCAGCTTCCTATTGGACATCTTGACTGTATCGTAGACATCTTAAATTCAATATGTCCACAACTGAGCTTATCATCTTTCCCTGCACTCCCCTCCTCACTGTGCCTGTGTCTCCTTCTAACTTTCCTATTCCTCTTGAGGGCACCACTATTCTCCCAGGCACCCATTTCCAGAACCTAGTGTCATCCTCATTTTCTCACCCTTTCTCAACCTCCATATCCAATCAGCTGTCAACTCTTGCTTCCAAACATCTCCAGTAGACACCTCCTCCTCACCTTTGATACTACCTTATGCAGGCAGAAGCCTAGTACAGGCTCTCATCATTTTGACATCCTCATATCTGAACAATTGAAGTAGCTTTCTGGTTGGACTCTCTGCTTCATCTCTCCCCACTCCAGCCCATTCTCCACTCAGCTGTCAAGTTAATCTTCCTAAATTCTAGGTCTGACCATGTCACACCCTTCGCCTTCCCATTCAATACACCTCGATTGCTCCCTATTGCCTCCGGGATCATATGTAAAATCCTCTATTTGGATTGTAAAAGTCTTTGATGACCTGGCCCTTTTCCTCCCTCTCTAGCCTTCTTATACCTTACTGCCCTCCACATTGTTGTGTTTGTCCTTCATTTTTGAAGAGGGCCTTTCCATCAGGGAAATGATGACATGACTTGCAGTTGACTTTGATTTGAGTGGGGGAGGGCTGTGCAAGGTTACCAGCCTCACTGCCCTCCACGTACTCTGTGAGCCAGGAACACTGACCTCCTTGTTCTTCTTCCCCCATGACAACATCTCCTGACTTTTTTCCTGGCTGTCCCCAGAATTCTCTCCTTTCTCATCTTGGCCTCCCTGGCTTCCATGGCATCCTTCAAGCCTTAAGTAAAATCCCAAGAAACCTTTTGACAAGGAACCTTTCCTGATTCCCCCTTAATTGTAATACCTTCCCACTGTGATTAGCATGTGTGTGTATATATATATATATACACACATACATACATATGTGTGTACATATATATACATACATACGTGTATGTATATATGTGTGTTTCTGCAGAGTCGTTTGTATATTGTCTCCCCCATTAGACTGTGAGCTCTTTGAGGGCAGGATTGTCTTTTCCCTTTCTTTATATTCTCAGCACTTAAGGCACATAGTAGCCATTTAATAATTCTTGCTAACTTGGCTTGTGTCAAGCACCAGCCTGCAGTCCGGAAGACTCATTTTCCTGAGTTCAAATCTGGCCTCAGATATTTACTATCTGTGTGACCCTGGGCAAGTCAGTTAATTTCTTTGCCTCAGTTTCCTCATCTATAAAATGAGCTGGAGATGGAATGGCAATCCACTCCAGTATCTTTGCCAAAAAAAAAAAACCTCAAATGGGGTCACGAAGAGTCAGACACAACTAAAATAACTGAACACATACAACCTGATTTGATTCCTGTTGAGGTTTGGGTTGGAATGGATTACCTCTGAGCTTCCTTTTAATGCCAAGATCCTGTGATTCTTCAGCCCTAGCCTCATCAGGAAGCATTCTTGCTTTGTCGCGTCACGGGCCCCATGCCATGACTATAGACTTTCCCCTTCTGGTTGCTAAATAGATGATCATACCCTGCATACCCTGCTTCCATAAGACAAACATCTTAGCCAACTAGCCACAGTCTCCTAATGAGCCCGTCCTGCTCAAGCTGCCAACCCTCCTCCCACATTGCCCTTGATGCCCGGAGGAGGTGCTGCTTGGGTACCACTTCAAGGAGTCTGCAGCACATGCCTTCCTGCTTTCTCATGATTTAGCATCAAAGTTAAGACCCCCTTGTTCCTCAGAGATGCTGTGTTTACAAGGGCTGGAGGGCTCCAGATGACGCACAGAGAAAAGCTGGTCCCATTTCTGTCCTCCGTGGAGTCTGAGGTTAGCAGCTGTAAACTGTGGTTGTGGCTGGAAAGGAGGCTCAGCAGAAATACTGTCTCTTTCTGCAACCCCATGCAATCCCCTCAGTTGCAGTGAAAATGAATCAGGTGGGCATTTTTCCAGCTGTTATAGTAAGGGCTGGTGCATTCTGGGCACTTGTAGATGCCTTATCTTGAAAACCCCACCCCCACCTCAACCATGACTAAGAATGTCTTCATCTGGGGCAGAAACCGTTCAGAGGGTACAGAGTGATGGAGGTAGCCAGATACCAGTTAGACTATAAGTGTATTCAGAGGCTTGGCAGGGGAGTAAGGGGAAAAGGGGTAATGAACCCTTGTCCCTGTGGTGGTTGGGCATGACAGCACCCTGGGATGATGGCCTTGTGATAGCCCTAGAGGCATGTATAGTGTAAAGCATCAACAGCCAATATAGAGCTAGGAGGCGAGGCAGGAGGATGGCAGTCACCACAGAGATGAAGCACAGTCACTGAGGAGACAAGTACTTCCTTGCCTGGGATGAAGGATACCACCACCACCTACTAGCCCTGTATGGAGACATCCTGGGGCAAAGCCTCATGCTGGTTGTAGCTCTGGTCCCACCCCATTCTGTCATTCTTCTTACCCTCCGTGGGAGCAGAGGCTATGGCAAAAAGTATCTTCATGTTTCCTGAATGCTTGAGTTTCTCAGAGGGAAATTAGCCTTGACTGATTGAATTAGATCGATGTTCTGACTTTTGTCAGAACCAGCCTATGATCTCATAGGATCAGAAGATCAAGGGGACATTCATAAATAAATAGCCCACATTGCATTATAAAAAAAACTAGATATTTAGGGGACATCACTAACCTTTGACCTTGAGGCTGGTACCATCCAACAAACAGGTCTCATGTTGAATGTCGGAAGCAAAATACTGGGCTTAAACATTGCCTTTTATAGGTTCATAAGAGTTATATCTGAGTCAGCCAGTTGATAAATACCCCCAATATTCCCTAAAGCATCTTCTCCAAACACTTCCCTGGGATCCCAAAACATACACAGTAGAAACAGCGCTGACTCTGGAGTGAAGGGCCCCAGGATCAAACTTTACACTTACCCATATGACTTTGGACAAATTGATCAACTTCAGGATGAAGGAGCTGTACCAGAAGATCTCTGAAGGCCCCTTCCAGTTCTAGGCTTTTGATACTGTGCTCTAGCCACCCTTAATTTTCCTAGGCACAGGAAGGAAGGGGGATGATAAGGCACATAGGAATCCTGAAAGCCAATATGCTCAGTGTCATGGCTCCAGGCCTCTGGAATATAGCAGTCACACTTTGGAAGCTTGAAAGAAATGGAAGCCTTTGAATAAAGCCAATAGCTAGGAGTGGATCCTTGGTCTTCCGATTTTTTTCCTCTACCTCTTAGCATCTGGAGTTTCTGGGAAATTGACTGTCTTGATAATTGTCAACTTCCCTTCAAAGTATACCAGTCAGTGGAATACCTGAAGTGTGAGGCAGGCAGGTTGGCTCCCAGGGTTTACAAGAAAGCCTCATCTCCTCAGCAGACAGCAGAAAATTCATTAACACAGCAGCCCATGATCTCAAGGTCATAGGCCATAGCCTCGGCCTCCAGACCTATGGTATGGATTTGCTTTTGCAACTAGGATCTTTAGCCAAGGCCTAGCCCAGTATTTCCACTAACACCTCATTAGCCAGTGCCCAAGCCCATCCTCCCTCACCATTATTGCTTCTAAAAGCTCATTTTGTGGATGAATATCTGCAAAAATATAAATTACCCAGATTAACGGAAGAATAAATAAAATCCTTAAATAACCCAGTCTTAGAAAAAGAAATTGAACAAACCATCAATGAATTTCCTAAAAAAAATCCCTAGGACCAGATGAATTCATAAGTGAATTCTACCAAACATTTAAAGAACAATTAATCCCAATTCTATATAAACTATATGGAAAAATGGGTGAAGGAGTGCTACCAAATCCCTTTTATGACACAAATATGGTGCTGATACCCAAAATAGGAAGAGCCAAAACAAAGAAAATTGTAGACCAATTTCCCAATGAATGTGCAGCTGTTTTCAGAGGTAATTCTGGGAACCTGTAAGTTTTTGGCTCTTTCAAGGTGACATAATCTAGGGAGAGGTGTGTTTACTGGTCTCCTGCATTGTGCACTGGCTTGTGAGGGACCACAAGCACTTTTTTCAGCCCTAGAACTGTGACCAGGGTCCCTGCTCTCCTGCAATCAAAAGCTCTGCTGTGCTACTCCTCCTCCTCACACTGAGACTACAGTTCCGGACTGTGACTCAGATCCAAGTACAGGCAATGCATCAGAGTCCTGCCCCTGGTGCCAGCAAAGGGACCGCTGTAAATCTCTTTCTGACAAATTGTCCAATCCTCTTACCATCTGTGGGCTAAGAGGTCTGGAAACTGCCACTGTTGACGCTGATTCAGTAGCCCCTAAGGTCTGCTCTTGGTTTGCTGGGGCCTGGTTTGAGCTGCTATGGCCTGTTAGACTGTGCTCCTCTATCACTCTGGTGCAACAGACCTTCCCGCAGACCTTCTAAGTTATCTTTGGCTGGAAAATTGTTTCACTCCATCTTTTTGTGGGTTCTGCCATTCTATAATTTATTTAAAGTCATTATTTAAAGTTATTTGGACGGGTTTGGAGAAGAGATCAGGCAAATCTCTGCCTTTATACCACCATCTTGTCTCTGCCTACTCCCAACGAATATTGATGCAAAAATTTGAAATAAAATACTAGCAAAGAGATTACAGCAATAGATCACAAAGATCATATTCTATGACCAAGTGGGATTTATACCAGGAATACAAGGTTGGTTCGATATTAGGAAAACTATCAGCATAATTGACCATATCAGTAACAAAACCAACAGAAATCATTTGATTTTTAAATAGATGCAGAAAAAGCCTCTTACAAAATAGAGCACCATTTTAAAAACACTAGAAAACATAGGAATAAAATACCTTACCATAAAATGATAAATGATATTTATCTAAAAAATTATCTTTAGTGGGGATAAGCTAGAAGCCTTTCCAGCATGATCAGGGGTCAAGCAAGAATGCCCATTATCACCTCTATTATTTAATATTGTATTAGAAATATTTGTTATAGCAATAAAAGAAGAAAAAGAAATTAAAGGAATTAGAATAGGCAATGAGGAAAAAAAATTATCACTCTTTGTAAAGGATATGATGTTATACTTAGAAAATCCTAGAGAATCAACTGAAAAACTACTTGAAATTATTAACAACTTTAGCAAAGTTGCAGGTTACAAAATAAACCCACATAAATCATCAGTATTTCTATATATTACCAACAAAGTCCAGCAGCAAGAGATAGATAAATTCCATTGAAAATAACTGTAGACAGTATAAACTACTTGGGAGTCTACCTGCCAAGACAAACCCAGGAACTATATAAACACAATTAAAGAACACTTTTCACACAAATAAAGTCAGATCTAAACAATTGGAATCAAGTCAAAATCAAATCAAAACCAATCAAACTATCAAAAATTATTTTATAGAGTGAGAAAAAGTAATAACAAAATTCATCTGGAAGAACAAAAGGTCAGGAATATGAAGGGAGTCAATAAAAAATGTGAAAGAAGGTGGTCTAGCTGTACCAGATCTCAAACTGTGTTATAAAGTGGTAATTATCAGAATAATCTGGTACTCACTAATAAATAGAGTGACGCATCAGTGGAATAGATTAGGTACAAATTACATTATAGTAAATGACCATAGTTACCTAGTGCATGATAAATAGATCCAAGATTTTGGAATAAACTCATTATTTGACGAAAACTCTTGGGAAAACTAGAAAACAGTAGGGAAGAAATCAGATATATACTAACGTCTTACGCCATATACCAAGCTAAGGTCAAAATGGGCACATGATTTACACACAAAGAGTGATGCCATAAGCAAATAAAAAAAGCGTGGAATAGTTTATCTGTCAGATTTATGGATAAGAGGAGAACTTAGGACCAAAGAAGATATGGAGAGCATTACAAAATGTAAAATAGATGAGTGTGATTATATAAAATCAAAAAGTTTTTTGTACAAACAAAACCAATGCAAACAAAATTAAAAGGAAAGCAGAAAACTGGGGAAATTTTTTTCATCAAATATCTTTGATAAAGGCCTCATTTCCCAAATAGAGAACTGATTCAAATTTAAAAAAAAATACAAGTCATTCCCCAATTGTGGAATGATAAATGGTTGAAGGATATGAACAGGCAGTTTCCAAAGAACTCAAGGCTATCTATAGTCCTGTGAAAAAAATGCTCTAAATCACTATGGATTAGAGAAATGAAAATTAAAACAACTCTGAACTACCACCTCCCACCTATGGCTAATATGACAGAAAAAGAAAATTATAAGTATTGGAGAAGATGTGGGAAAATTGGGACACTAATGCATTGTTGGTGGAGTTGTGAACTGCTCCATCCATTCTGGAGAGCAATTTGGAGCTATGTCCAAAGGGCAATCAAACTGTTCAGACCCTTTGATCCGGCAATTCCACTGCTAGGTCTGTATCCCAAAGATATTAACAAGGGGAAAGGACCTACGTGTACAAAAATATTTACAGCAGCTCTCTTTTTGTAGTGGCTAAGAATTGGAAATCAAAGGGATGACTAAACAAACCATGACTTATTATTGTACTATTTTTGTGCTATAAGAAATAACAAGCAGAATGATTTCAGAAAAATCCAGAAAGACTTGCATGAACCAATGCACAGTGAAGTGAACAGAACCAGGAGAATATTGTTCACAGTAACAGCAATATTGTTTAATGGAGAATTTTGACTGATTTAGCTATTCTGAGCAATACCATGATCCAAGACAATCCCAGAGGTCTATTGATGAAGTGTACTATCTGCCTCTAGAGAGAGAACTGATATTGACTGAATACAGACTGAAGCATGCTATTTCTCACTTTCTTTCATTCATTTTTTTATTTGAGTTTTCTTGTACAAAATGAGTAATATGGAAATGTTATACATAATTGCACATGCTTAATTTATATCTGATTGCTTACCATCTCAGGGAGGGATGAGGGGAGAGAGGGATAGAATTTAGAACTCAAAACTGTAAATAAAAATGTTTAAAAATTGGGAAAAAAATAAATCAAAAATAAAAGCTCATTTGCCACTGAGTGGATCCAGGCTTGGAGGAACCAGTTGCCACGTTAAGAAGTGCAAACTGTTATCCACTGACCAGGTTGTGTGAGCTTATGGGATGGATGACATTTCAGGTCCATTCCTAACTCATACCCTGTAACTCTCTCCCACCTCAGAAGACTAGACTTCTCTTTGTTCTGAATTGTCCATTTAGAAGAGGTAAATCTGCAGAACAAGGAGGTGCACATTCTGTGTGTATGTATGTGTGTGTGTGTGTGTGTGTCCTCTATGTCTTTCATTCCCTCCTTCCCTCTTTTTCCGTCTCCCTCCCTTGCTCTTTCTCTCTCTGTCTGTTTCTCTGCCTCTCTATCTCTCTTTCTTTCTGTGTCTCTGTGTATGTCTCTCTGTTTCTGTCTGTCTCTCCATCTCTCTCTAATTCTCCCAGTTTCTCTCTGTCTCTTTTGTCTCTTTGTGTGTTTCTGTCTCTCTCCATCCCTCATTCCTTCTTTCTCTCTCTATCTCTTTTTATGTCTCTCCCTCCTTCCCTTTTCCCCTCTGTCTTTGTCTCTCTGTTTCTGTCTCCCTCCCTTGCTCTTTCTTTCTCTCTCTGTATCTGTGTCTCTCTGTCTCTGTCTTTCTCTCCATCTCTCTCTAATTCTCCCTGTTTCTCTCTTTGTCTCTCTCTGCCTGTCTCTTTTGTCTCTGTGTATGTGTCTGTCTTCATCCCTCACTCCTTTCTCTGTCTCTTTTTATGTCTCTCCCTCCTTCCCTCCTTCCCGCTGTCTTTGTCTCTCTGTTTCTTTCTGTCTCCCTCCCTTGCTCCTTCTTTCTGTCTCTGTCTCTGTTTCTCTCTATCTCCCCTGCCCCCACTCCTTCTTTCTGTCTGTCTCTGTCTCTATGTGTCTCTCTTTCTCTCCTGCCATCATGCCCCTTGGAGAAGGTGGCTCTTTTTTTTAAATTCTGGGAATCCAAGAAGGCTCTTGTAGTCCAACCATAGGTGAAAGAGCCATGCCAAGAAGTCTCCTCAGATTCCACTGAGGTTCTCTGAGCCCTAGTTCTGAGGGTTCCGAAGCCCTGTGGCTAAGACAAAGAGCATAGGCCTGGGACTCAGTAGACTTGAGTTCTAATCAAAGCTTAGACCCTCACTGACCACAGAGAGCACATTAGTGTACAGCGTGGCAGGAGTTGACAGGATACCCTGTAGCCTTGGTAAAAGAAACTATTGTAAGACTTAGAGCCTAAAGGGACCCCATCATTTTACAGAGGAAGAAACTGAGTCCCAATGAGTGCCTTGCCTGAGATGACATAGGTAATAAGAAAATCAGAGATAGGTTTTGAACCTAGGTTCAATGATGCCAAATCAGTGCTCTTACCAATACACGTTGTGTACAAGGAAGGGTAAACAGCACCCTTGCGCTGAAAGCTGGACCTGGAAAATATGATTATCCCCACTTTACAGAGGGAGAAACTGGGGCTTGGAGAGAGCTGAAGTGATTCGCCCAGGATTAATTGAAATTAATTAATTTAATTAATTTTAAATTAATTTTAAAAATCAGTGGAGATTCAAGCCCAGGTCTCACTTGATGCTGGTCCTAGTTCTTTCTAACTCTCTGCTCCACCATCACTTGGTGTCGGGTCAGTGTTAGTGGCTCCTACTGACAATACAGACAGACAGGCACATTCCTGTTGTAGCTACCTTCGTCAGTGGCTTCTCTCTCCCAGGTATTCCCCTGCTGTTCCTAATCTGCCCCCTGAAAATATCTAATTACGGGATTGAAGACCAAAAGAGACTTTACTTCTGCATCATCAGCCCTGACTCATTTTACAAGAAGGAAATTGCGGCACAGGGATAGGAAATGACTTGTCCAAGGTCACACAGCCACCAAGCTGTGGAATGGGCATTCATGAGATCATAGATATAGAGCCAGGATGAATCTTAGAGTACAACTCACCTGAGACTGAGCCCATTTTATAGATGAAGAGAAGGTGAAGTAACCAGTCCATAGAAAGTGTCAGAGGCACCATTCAAACCCACATGTGCCTGACTTCAAGTCCAGGACTCCCCCCACTGAGCTGTACTGCCATCCTCCACTGCTTTTACTTACTGTACTACATGAACAATAACTAGCAACATTGGTGCCAGGACCAAAAAAAGCATAAAATTTGCCACAATATCAACTTCTTGAGACAAATTTGGGGGCTTGTCGTTTCTGTTGTACAGTCATTTTCAGCTGGGTCTGACTCTTCATGACCCCATTTGGGGTTTTCTTGGCAAAGACACTGGAGTGCTTTGCCATTTCCTTCTCCAAAATTTGGGGGTGGGGAAGGCTTAAGACCTCAAGCAAAAAGGCAGCACCAGGGAAGAGACCTTGGTACCCCCTGAGACTCTTAACTAGAGAGGGAGGGAGAACGGTTGGGATGGGAGTCAAGGAATTCCACAGGGGTCAGTAAAGCCACTGTGACTGGGTGAAGAGGAATACACCAAGTGGTAGCTTCCTATTTCACCTAATTTTTAACGCTAACCAGGTGCTACGCTCAGTGGGTTCTACCTGCTGAAGGAGGGTGAGCATTGTCTGTCAGCACCCTCTAAATTTCAGGGCTCTGAGCAAATGTGGCAGTCTCCCCACTCTAGTGAAAGGTCAGGTGCTACAGTGTGTCTTGCCAGCAGCTCATTCCGGACCCTGCTCCTGGGGTGCAGACGAGTCACTTGGCATGCTGGTGCTACATCATTTCTAATAGTGATAATAGGGGTGAGCACTAGATCTGTGATTTCATTACTATAAGGGGCTCTCAAGTGAGAAAACTCCCCTGCCAGCAGAGGCTGGCACCTTCTCAGAAGCTTGCTGTCTTAGAGACTTAGCTAAGGAATTACCAACATTGTCATAGGTTTCTCAAAGGGCAGTTTATATATATTTCAAAGTATTTCATATCCACTTGAGGCAGTGGGGTGGTTCAGTAGACAGAATGAGGAAGGCCTGAATTCAAATCCCACCTCAGATACTTACTAGCTGTGTGAGATGGGCAAGACATTTAAACTCTCTTAGCCTCAGTTTCCTGATCTGTGAAATGGGGGTGCTAATGGTGCCTACTTCACCAGGTTGTTGAGAGGAGCATATGAGATAACAAACAGAGTGTCCCAAAATTCTTAGTGTTATGGGCATATATGCTTATTTATATATACACATATATGTATATGTGCCCATATTACATATGTGTTTATATAATATATTATAACCATATAATACATGTGTATTTACATACATACATACAGATACATATATACACAAAACCCGTTTGTTGAATTTTTTTTAAAAAGCCATGTTTTGCAGATAAGGAAACTGAGGCACAGAGAAATGAACCATTTGCTCAAGGTCACCTAGCTAACAGGTATCCCAGGCAGGATTCAAACCTCAATCTCTTGCTCTTCTCTATTACCTCATGCCTCTTGGCTGTGGATGTGTGGGAAGCATGGCTGTCTGGATTCTTTGGCTCCCACTGGAGGGCTGGAAGGATAAACATGAGTCCTTGGAACACAATGTTCTTCCTCCATGTTGAAGGTTCCTACAGCTCTGGTCTTCCTCACCCTCATCCTTAGAAGTAGGAAGCCTGTGACTTTAATGAGCTCATAAAGGAGGCTGCCTTGATCAGTTAGTTTGGCAGAAAAAAGAATGGACAGAAGAAAATGAAAATACAGCATTCTGCCAATAACAGTGAGGCAATGAAGCATGCATTAAATCACCTGGGAGCTGTCTGCCTTATACATGGTATCCCAAAAACCTGAGTGATGTTTTTTCTTATTATCATGTTATTTCTCTTTGCTCTTATTTTGGTGGAGGTGGGGAGCAGAGATGAGGGCAATTGGAGATAAATGACTTGTCCAGGGTCACAAGACTAATAACTGTCTGAGGCTGGATTTGAACTCAGGTCCTCCTAACTCTGGAGCTGGTGCTCTATTCCCTGAACCGTGTAACTGCCCCCTCTTTGTTCTCACTAAAAGCTTTAAAGTATACTAAGACTTTGGGGACACCTTTTACAGAAGAGGCAGCCTCAGAATCAGGTACTCAGGAAGACCTGTGTTCAAGTCCTACCTCTGACAGATGCTAGCTGGGTGACTTTGAGAAAGTCACTTAATTTTTCAATGCCTCAGGAGATTCCCCAAGACTGGATGTTGTAGAGAAGTGGCAGATCCACATTTCCCACAAGAAGTCCTCTGTGCCAATGAAATCACAGGTCTAATCCAGAAATAGATTTCCATTCCAGTTGTCGGCACCATTGACAGCAACTGCTCTCTGTTGGGTTTGTTAGACTCAAGTCAAGATGCAGATTGGATTTTTCCCATAGGAACAATGTTATACTTGGGGCTTGACAATCATGAATCATGGATATGAGGCTGCATCCAGGTCCAGTGGATTTGGACCTGAGTTAAAAATCTACCTCTGCTGCTTAGTGTGACCTTGGGCAAGCCACCCACCTTCTCTGGGCCTGTTTCCTCATCTATTAACTGAGGACTTTAGATTAGATCCACTCTTGGGTTCCTTCCAACTCTAGACCTCCAGGTTGAGAAGAAGTTGATTCTCTGTGGATGGTGAGATCCTCCAGACACTTCTATTTGCAAATGACATCATATTGATTGCGTCAAGTCTCAGATCAGAGCAAAGACTCTTGGAAGAAATTCCTGATCACCCAAAGGAATTTGGCCTGTCTGTCCACATACGCAAGAACAAATGGATAAAGAATGTCTATTGGGCAATGTCTGTTGCCCAGATTTCAAAATGCGTCTGAATGGACTTGCCCAATACTGTGTGTATCTGGGATAGAGAAGACCGATGGACAATGAGCTAGGGTCCAGAACTGAAAGGGGGAAGGGATGCATTTATTAAGCACCTACTATGTGTCAAGCGCTGTGTTAAAAGCCTTGTAAATATTATCTCATTTGACCCTCCCAACAGCCCTGGGAGGTGGGTGCTACTGTTATCATCCCCATTTTCCAGTTAAGGAAACAGAGTTTAAGTGACTTAGCCAGGGTCACACAGCTAGAACCTTTACTGACCCCAAGTTTCACATAAAAGCAAAGACCCAGGTTTTTAATACAAACATTTTACCAGTGTTGCTGTCTGGCCCTAAGACCTAGAATGTTACCACCTCTGAAGAACTAAAGATTGGGAGTTTTTGTTTTGTTTTGTGTCTAGTGGTAGACACCTCTAGGGTGGGGATTAGAGAAGGGAAGAGAAGAAAAAAATAGAGAAAAAAGAAGAAAAAAAGAAATTTATATGATAACTTTATTACACATTTAAAAGGAATAGCAAATTGTACATAAGAGATTTGTAGTTTATGTGCAATCATCTTTTTATTATATTATGTTATAAAAATGCTTGTTTTATTCCATAAATTAAAAATAAAATAATTTTTTAAAAAAAGAACTAAAGATTGAGCCTCACCCAAAGGGCAATGGAGAGGCCTAAGGTGGATATGAGCAGGCTTCGGCATGTATACAGCAAGGAAGAAGGATAGGAGGCAAGGTGGTGATCCAAGAATCATATGACAGAAATAAAGGATAGGCTGGTCATGTGATGAACGTCAGGGATAGCAGGTAGACAGCCAGAGTGTCTGATCCAGAGAAAGCAAGGAAGGCCTCTGTTGGGTGAGCTTTTTGTGGTGAACTTGTAGGAAGATATGGATGAGAGCTTCACAGGATGGGCAGGCAGGAATAAATTCTGATCTACTTCCGGCATCCTTGGTAGAACTCCAGAATTAGACGGAACTTCAAAATCAATGAGATCACAATCCATTTTTAGAATTTTTGTGAGAAAGATCTGTTTAGGGAAATCTGAGCCAATGTCTTCATTGATGCAAAGAGCCACAGAGTTGGAAGGAACCCCAGAGGTCATTCAGTCCATCCTGTCTGTGCCTGAATAGGAATACCCTTTACATGTACAGCACTGGAAAGCAACCATTCAGTATTCCCTTTAGACTTCTAGTCTCTTATTGCCAAAGTTTTTTATTATCTTAATTAGTTTCCTAGCTGATTCCCTAAGGTTTTCTATGTAGATTATCAAGTTATCAGCAAAAAAAGGGATAGTTGTGTTTGAGACAACTTTAGTTGGAAAGAAATCTTTCATTAATCAGTCCAAAATCAAGTTCTGTTTCCTCTGATAAACTTCCCTATAAGTAAGCAGATGTTTTCACACCATTCCATTGATCTTAGAACGTCCAAAATACCCACAGCTGCATTCTAACTCTGAAGAGTTCATTGAGGACTTTGTACGGATATGAAAAAGAAGAAATTCACAATATTTGAGGGCTGAAAAAGGCCTTGGAAATCATGTCGTCCAAACTCCTCATTTTACAAAGGATGCCCAGGGATATTAAATGATTTGCCAATGGTCACAATGGCCACACATGCAGGGTCAGGAATCCTTGAATGCAGTATTCTTCCTTGTCACTTTTATCTTTTCTCTTCCCAACACCCTCTTCTGTCCCACCTTCCTCCTTAGCATAATCAAGAGTAGACATGCAAGGATAAATAAGTCTCAGAAGGACATCCTGAAGAGCCAGAACTTTGGTGAGAGAGGAAGAGAGAGAGGATGATGGGTTTATAATGGTATAGATGAGAGAGCTTTAAAAATTTTGTTTTAATTCCAGCTGGGGAAGGGAAACATTTATTAAACCCCTACTATGTGCCAGGCATTTTAAGAGCTGAACAAATACAGAGTACTTCTGACTCACAGGACAGTGCTGAGGGAAAACCATGCAGTGATTGAATTAAAAAAAAGCAAGGAATTAAGGGCAGGCCAGTATTAGTCATTTTAGAATAAGTGAGCTAGGGAGGTGAGGCACAATTAAAAAAAAATAAGAATGTACCACTAATTAATTCATCTGAACTGGAAAGAAGGGATGCTTTTCTCACAGGTACCCAGCTGACTCTTAACTAATCCCAGAGAACTTAGTGTGTGAATCATAGTAAATGGAATTCACCCAATCATTCTTTTTTTCCCATGGGCCAGTTTTATCATTCCATTTATGCCATTATGTTTGTAGCTGGCTTTGTTGCCCTCAATCAATTTGTGCCAATTCCCCATGATGGTCATGTTGTCACTTCCACAAAGCAGGAACCAAGCCAGCAAGTGAATTAGCCATATAGGGGGTCAAAGGCATTACTGGCACACATTCACACACATTCACCATTTTTTGCCATCTACCATCTGGGTCACACTCGGATCAAATTTCGAAATGGGCTTTTTGATGGGAGGTCATTTTCTTGTCTCTGGCTTCCTGTTTACTCTGAAGACTTTAGATGCCCCAGAGTATCATTGCATGTTTGTATTAGCTTCAGGCTACGACTTGCAGTTTTGAACTTAGTTGGGAAGAAGGTTTGAACCTAAAACAAAATGTTTCACTTTTATCTTTTAAAAAGGCTAGAAATGTGTTGTGCTTCCAGAAAATATGGTAGAATTTTTTTTTGGCAATTTCAATGTAACCAAGATGTTTAAGATAAGGTCCTATAATACTTTGCTTACCTGGATATCATTGATAGAACAACTTCACCTATTTGAAACACAATGGAGAAACAAAAAGGAAAATGTCTATGGAAAAGCAAAAGAGACATCACAAAATTCATGCACTAAAGTTTTCTTAATAGCTTAGACTGCCACTTAGATCCTGTTTACTCTTGTTTTAGATATAGTTCTAACTGCTGGTAAATTTTAGGCAAATGTATTTAACAAAAAGCTTCTCAGGTCTCTGCATGTAGTCTCAAGGAATATTGACACATAGGGATGGACCAAAAAGAGAACCTTAAATATATTCTTGAGGAAAAGAAAAAGAAAGAGCCTACTTCTAATCACTTAAAAAATCAAACTGATACGTGCTAAACTTTAAAAGCTAGAATCAGCAGATGATACAGCTCTCCAGATGGCTGGGCAGTGGGATGTTCCAAAGGCTAGGAGGAACATTCAGTCCCCCTTTCTACACCCTTCAACCAAGCAACTGCTTAGGATTGTTCCAAGATTCTTGACGTAACCTCTTGACCCCAACTCTAAAATGGGTATAATAATTCAGACTGGATAATCTCTGAACTCCCTTCCAGTTCTGTGATCCTCTGAATACTGCCACTACCTGCCTAATTGGGGTCAGGTGGGGAAGACCTCCTAAAGGTCCAGATAAGCCTGGGTCTTTTCTACCCATTGAAACCTTGAGCCATAGTAAAGGAAATAAAGACACATAAAACCAAAATTGAGTATCCAAAAATGGTCATACATATATCATTTAAACACAAATATTTTAATTAAACAAATACTTTTCTAGTCTTTTTCTGAGCAAATGACTTGATTGTTGAAGGGAAAATCTAATTTAATGCAATATTATCATTGTCATTGTCTTTAGGGAAGAAGATGTACCAGCATAAACTCACAGAATAAATAAATTGTAGGTCTCTAACAAAAAAGTCATGCTTGAGCTTAGGGAAGTATTTTGAAATATCAGACCACACTATCAGCTCATAGGATTCAATTCAGTTCCACAAACTTTGTGTCTGGCACCATTCTAGACACCAGCAAAATGAAAAACAAATAAATAAAAAATACAACAAGCTTCTAACTCCAAGGAGTTTATGTTCTTGTGGGCTACAATAGGTGTACAGATAATTAAATGTAAAATATGTACATAGTAAATACAAAGTATGGCAGGGCGGGAGGCAGGGAATCAGGAAAAGGTTCCATAGGAGATTGTACCTATAGTTTGTGGCTGAGCAATACTTCGAAAGAAACTAGAGATTTGAGAGATGGAAATGAGGAGAGAGAGAGAGAGAGAGAGAGAGAGAGAGAGAGAGAGAGAGAGAGCATTTCAGACATAGGAAACAGATTGCTATGTAGAGGTATTGAAGAGAGGATATGGAACATATGAGAAATGTCAAGGATGTTAGCTGGTGTACATTCAAGCAATCTAGAACAGGGATTTTTGAACATTTTTTTAAAAAGTATTTTAATAACCACTTCAGTATAATTGGTTTCCTTTGTAAACCTCAGTATTTTATTTCATGCCTTTAAAAACATTATTCTAAGAATGGGTCTACAGTCTTCACCAGACCCCCCCAAGTGTCCCATAACACACACAAAAAAGTTAGTAACTTCCACTTTAGAGATTGTAGTTAGATTGTGCATGGCTTTAAATGTCAAATGTGAGTTTGCATTTTTTCCTAGAGGTAATAGGGACCCAATGAAGCTCCTTGAGCTGGGGAATGACCTGATCGGGTCTGTGCTTTGTGAATATCCATGTTCAGAGGGAATTCCTGCTCAGGGAACAATTGGACTGGAAGGTGTCTAAGATCCTTTCCAGCTCTGGGATTCTGTGTTTCTAAGTTTATTCCAGTGCTGAAAATGGTTTACCCCATTGCCTAAAGAGTAGCAGCATCCGTGAGCTCCCCTCACAGCCTTCATCTTCTCCTGAGGCAGTGATGGTCCCAAATGTTTAGAAAAATGTCTCCTTGCATTATCAGCTGCTACATCTCTGGCTGGTGTCCACCAGCCCTTTGCTGAGAGATCACCATGAGTCAGTGAGGCTATTTATAGCACTATAGTAGGGCTTCCCCTCCTCTCGCTGCATTGAAGCTACGCTTTCATGGTGTTTCTCTGTCTCTGACATCATTCCATTTATCCCAGAGGGGAGTCCCTATCTCCAGCTTGAGCTTTGCCTACATCCTGAGCCCTTTAATCAAGTCAGCCTGGCACATGGCACCAAGTATCCAGACACTCAGATTCCTGGGCCAGATGTTGGGCTACATTGCTCCTCTTTTCATCTGGCCCTTTGGCACCTGGTGGGCACAGCTGCAGAGTCTCTAACAAAAAGAAGAGAGCTTGGCAGGGCCTAGGATTCTATGACTTTAATTTAAAGAAAGAAAAGGCCAGAGTTTCCTTCTCTTTCTGAGCAGCTCCAGACTCCCAGAACTAGAGGCAAGCAGTGACAGCCTTCCATTCACTCCTGAGGTCCTATCCAGTGGTCTTTACCCAGCTCTCATGCAACTTTGAACCGTACGAGGGGAGACATCTTTCTGGCTCTAAGCCCACTCTCTGTAACAGAGCCCAAGACCCGTTAGCAACTTCTGGGGATGAGGAGAGGACATATGATCCATGTGACCAAAAGAACATCAGACTGAAATCCAAGAGACCTGGGTTCTAGTCCCCACTCTGCTCTTAGATGATTATATAACTTTGGGCAAGTCATTTAACCTCAATAGATCTCATCTGTAAAAACAGCAGCAACATGGTATCGATCAATTAATCGAGTATTTATTAAGCACCTGCATCAATCAGTAAACATTTATTAAGCACCTACTCTGTGCCAGGCTCTGAAAATACAAGTACAAAGAACAAAACAGTCTCTACTTGCAGTGAGCTTATATTCTACCGAAGAAAACAATGTATTTGGCAAAAATCCAAAGTGAATGAATGCAAATAGATTCAAAGTTGTTAAATACAAATTCAAGAGGGGGAGTTAGCAATTTAGGGAGTCAGGAAAAGGTGGATACAGAGTAGAATGCTTGAGTTGCATCTTGAAGAGGTTGAGGTAAGGAGAGAATGCATCCCAGGCAGAAGGGCCAATGACAAGGCATCACGGTGGGAGGTAGAATGCCATGTGTGAAGGACAGAAAGAAGGCTTTTGGCCAGATCATAGAGTACTGGATTACCTGGAAAGATAGATTGGACTGGGCTGTGAGGGGCTTTAAAAGCTAAACAGAGACATTCATATTTTATCCCCAAGGATTGACCTTGGAGTCAAGCACCCTGGACACCTAATCTCTTAAGCCTCAGTCTTCTTATCTGCAAAGTGAGAATAATATCTATCTGTGTTAAGTATGTGTGCATCTGTGTGTGTCACATGTACCTCCCAAGTCTTTATGAGGAGCTGAAATCATGTATCTAAAATGCTATATAATTGTCAGTTGTTATCATTATTGTAATGATCAGTTATGTGAGGTAAGCATGGGAATCAAAGTGAGTTTCAGAGTCCAGAAGACCTGGATTCAAATCCCCCTCTATAAAAAGAAGGGACTAGATAAAATGATCTCTAAGGTTTTCAGGCAGCTTTGTCTCCTGGAAAGAGGGCTGGACTCAGAATCAAGAGAGATCTGGATTCAAATCCCATTTCAAATGCTTACTAGCTATGTGACCATGGGCATATGACTTCTCTCAGCCTTAAAATTGAAATAATAATGCCTGTAAGGGTCTGTGTGTGTGTATGTGTGTGTGTATGTATGTGTGTGTGTGATATTTGCTTCCCAAGGTTATTGTGAAGGTCAGCTGAGACAATCCAAATAAGAAATTTTATAAATGCCAGTGTAGTAAGTAGTGGTAGTAGTAGTAGTAGTAGTAGTAGTAGTAGTAGTAGTAGTAGTAGTAGTAGTAGTAGTAGTAGTAGTAGCACTGACAAAAGGAAAGCACGGGCATGGCAGAGAGAGGGCTAGCTTTAGAGTCAGGAAGCCATGGGTTCAAATCCTGCATTACACATCTATTAGTCACATCACTATGGACAAGTGCCTTAAACTCGCAGTGCCCTGAGGCAAATCTGTGCCACTCAAAGCTACAAACATTTGTTGAATTACACATCTCCATCAGTGAAATGATCTTCCTCCTAGGAAGTCTGTGATTCTTCATAAAGTCAGAAAATCCATCAGTAGTGACATGGGAAAAGGCTTCTTATGGATTCTGGGCACGGAGCCCTTTCCCATTACAGAACTCAAACAGAAGCGCCCCCTGGAGGTTAAAATGGGAATTGGCATTACATGCCTTGGCGAGAGATAGAAGCCACAGATTTTGGGCATGAGTCCCAGGCAAAGCTGTGCCTAGGTTTTTGAGCCCTTGGCAGGACTGGACTCCTTAGCCCACCTCTTCCTTCCCTCAGCTCCAGATGCCACTTAAGCCCATAATTCTTAGCCCTCCCCTACTGGTGTGCTGCTGTGGGAGTTCCCGCTTACCGTATCTTCGGCCTGGCCCCATCTCCAAGGACCCATAACCGTAATCCATGGAATGGACAGAGCTGGAAGAGAGTTTAGTGATCATTTCATCCAAATCTCTTATTTTACATAAAGGAAAATTGAGACCCAGAGAGGTTAAGGGTCTACACAACTATTTAGTGGCAAAGCCCAGGAGCTGACCATTCTCCCATTGGCTGTGAGTTTCAGTTGACCAGTGATCCGACCTTCCTACCCTTCAAACCCCTCCTCATCCCTTTCCTGTTCTTCCCCCTTCCCCTTTGCATGATTTTAACTTTATAGTGTAAAATGCTGCCAAAATCAGAGCTCCTCATTATGGATCTGAGGTCCTGGAAGGGCTAATGAGCCAACAGAGGGTAGAATTGGTAATTGCCACAAAGGGCAAGAATGTTTTTGGAGTTATTCAGCCAGTTAATGTGCAGTACCACTACCCGGAAAGCAGTTAGAGGGTCATTTACCAGAAAGTTCGACCTAAGGAGTCTTTAGCTAATGCTGTTCACACCCTGCTAGAACCCACAACCCTTGAAGGTATGCAGACTTTCAGCTGGCTCAGTGGTCAGCACGTTAGCACAAAGAGCTGAGTGGTCAGAGAGCTAGCACTCAAGAATGTTCAGCTCTGTAAGCCCCATCACCCTCCCCAGTCAGCCCTGATGCAGCTCTGCAGCTTGCTGCTGTGGTCAGCTATCTGAGGGGACCAGGAGACTCGGAGGCTTTTGCCTCTTCAAGTTTGAGGGGTTCTTAGTTCGTGAATGATCTCGATTTGCACATTAATATAATGTCATCAGAGCAATCTGGCACCAGGGGTGAACCTGGAAGTAACATAGGAAAGTTCTGTCTTCTCCTATTTCCATTATTCTTGGAAGGGACTAGAGTGTGAAAGGCGGAGTTGGAACTGCCATCCCCATGAGCTCTCCATGCAGATTTCTGGCTAAACAGCCAAATTTAGCAGCCGAGAGCATTAGAAAAGAATTTTTATTCAATCTCTCTCTCTCTTTCTCTCTCTCTTTCTCTCTCTCTCTCTTCCCTCCCCCTTCCCTTCCTCTCTCTCCCTCCTTCCTTCTCTCCTTTCCTCTCTTTTCTTTCTCTCTCCATTTCTCCCTTCCTCCCTCTCTTCCTCCCTCTCTCTGTCTTTGTCTATGCCTCTCCCCCCTCCGTCTCTCTCTCGCCATCTCTCTTCTCTGTGTCCCTCCCTCTTTGTCTGTTTGTCTTTCTCTTTCTTCCTCCCTCCTTCTATTCTCTTTCTGTCTCTTTGTCCTTTCCATCTGTTTTTCTCTCTCGCAACTCTCAATTCTACCTCCAACTAAATTTAGTCTAGTGGCTAACTTACCCCTGCTGGCCCATCCAGCTGCCTTCCTTCAGCTTGGCTTGGGGCATGTTGGCCAATTCAGCCCTCCTTTTGATTCAGTTGTAGTTTAACATTAAATCAGCACAAGGACACTGCTGAGGAGGCTGGGGGGGCGGGGCGGGGGCGGGGGCCGGGGACCAGGCAGGGAAGGATCAGGGAATCATCATATTTTTGCCTTGCTTTGTCTCCCCAGTGCCTCTCACATAGCAAGCATTTCATAAATGCTTGTTGACTGAAGGACTGGGTGTATGAGGATGAATAAGTCGCTGTTCCTGCCCTCCAGGAGATTCTAGTCTAGCACAGGAGATAAGACATATGCATAGCTGGCTTTTACATAGCACTTTAAGGTTTGCAAAGCACTTTACATGTGTTATTTCATTTGAACCTCATAATGACCCTGGGAGTTAGGTGCTACATTGTCCCCATTTTACAGAAGAGGAAACTGAGTCTGACAGGTCAAATGACCTGTCCAGGATCACACACCTAATACTTGAGGTAGAATTGGAACTCATTTCTTCCTGACTCCAAGTCAGGATGTATCCAGAGTGCCACCTGGCTCCCCTTATTTACACGAGCAAATATGTTTTCTTCAAAGTTGGCCTTGAGTGGCACACCCTGCTTGAGGTGTTTCCTGATTCCTTCCCACCCCCAGCTGCTGGCTCTGGAAAATTACCACATGTTCCTTCTGCCTATATTTTTATATCTACTTAATATTCATGTTACATGTGTGTGGGTTGTTGTTTCCTCCAGTAGAATGCTCCTGGAAAGCAGGGACTGTTTCAGTTCTTTGTGTCCCCAACACCTAGAACAGTTCCTGGTGTATACAGGAGATGCTCAGTAAATGTTTGTTAACTGTTCAATACAAAATTGAACCCATCCAACGATCAAACTGTTAGAAGGTTACTGGGCTTGGGAGTCAAGGGATCTGGGTACAAATCCCTCCTCTGCTGCCTGTATGACCTTGAAGAAGTCACATCCCTTTATGTGCTTGAGTCTCCTCCAAAAATGAGGGAGCTGGAACTAAATGATTCTCATGCCCCATCTGCCTCTAGACCTAAGATCCTATAATCCCTAGCCAAGTCATCTCTGCCAGACATGGCACTGTGAAAACTCCCAGGAGGGGCAGATCTTCCATTGTGGGGTAAGACTTGGAGAAACTATCAGTGCAGGAGAAATAGGCTTAGCTCAGGGGGAAGGAGAAGGTGGGGGAGAAAATTCAAAACTCAAAATCTGATGGAACTGAATGTTGAAAACTAAAAATGAATTAATTAATTATTAAAAAACAAAAAACAAATCGGCTTTCTTCTAAGGACAGGATCTTAAATCATAAAAAAGAAAGAACGTGGCTAGATCTGTTGGCCCAGCCTCCTGACCTAATAGCTCCCATCATTTAGCTTCTTAAGCTTCACAAGGGTGCATTCCTCACATCATTCTTAGGAGATAAGTAGCATCATTTTACCAATGAGGAAATAAGTCCAAGATGAAATGACTTAGCCAAGATCGCATACGTAGGAAGTGAGTGATACAGTCTGCATTCAAACTCTGCTTTTCTAAAACTCCAAATCTAGGGCTCTCTCCATTCTACCACAGCTGCCTACATATAAGATATCATCTCCACTTCTGAGATCAGGAAACTTAGGTCCAAAGGATGAATGACCTACCCAAGGTCAAATAACTAGTAAATGACTAAGAAGAGACTTAGAACCTCAGACTCCTGTCTCCTTAAGCATGTGCCTTCATTACCACTATGCCTTTCAGTCACATGTAGTCCAGATTGTGATTCATTTTCCCAAGAAGTTTGTCCTCAAATTCATTCTCCTCTAATGTCTCCAAAATCAGAAGTAGGACTTGTTGACCCCTAAGGCCCTTTCCTTAGTTCCAAATCTATGATCTTTTGGTCTCCTCTATTTGAATTTTCTGCTATTGTATATTTTTCTTCTAATTCTTCCCTTCTTCCTGCATTGGTAACCAAGGTGGGACTTTTCTTACTGTTTTAGAGTGATAAATTAATTAAGTGTCTTTGATTGATCCTTACTAGGTGCAAAGCCCCAGGCCCAAACCACTATCTACTAGGTGCTAAGCCAATGTGAGCGTGAAGCCCTTGGGGCCCTAAGGGGAGTTGCTAAGACCAGAGCCAATAGTACGCACCTAAGTTCTGGTAGCTCCGATGACAGTTTGATGATGGCTAAAGAGTACATAAAAAGAGCGAACAGAGCTATTTGCTTGGGGCTCTCACTCTTGGAGGAGTGTTGATGTGGAGACTCTGGGCAGCTGTAGTTAAGAGCCCTCTAGCTTATGAACCCAGATATCAATGCCTTCTTGATGATGCCTCTATGAATTGTATTTGGTCTGTTTATAATGCATGTTTGTAATTTGTTTGTATTTGCTCTGAAGTTCAGGGTGCTGGCTTTTTCCCCTGAACTAAGTGAATGATACTTTTATTTTGTATCGAAATAAGATTGTTAACCCCTTAATGTTGCTTTCCTTAGTAAAGCAGATCAAAAGAACCTGTGCTGGCAGTGTTCTTGTTGTTGGGCATATGTTGGTCTAACCCACAGCAGCTGCTGGCCGAATTATTGCAACACTTCCCCCTCTACTATCCTAACCCTGCCTCCTGAAAAATTGGTCCAATAGTTGATGAATTGGAAGCTGGAGGTTTGAAGTGTTTCTATCTAGATCCTAAAATACAAGTCTCAAAATTTTAACTTAAGCCAGGAAGCTGTAAGCCTAAAGAATGTATGAAGTGCTTCAGAAGCCCTTGGAATTAACCCAAGTTAGGGCATGTGGTAACTCAGTGCCCAACATCAGCTTTTAGATTGACTGGGCATATTTAACAGAACACTGAGCTTAGAATCAGGAAAGCCTGGGTTCAAATCCTATTTCAAATACTTTGTAATCCTAAACAAGTCATTTAACTACTGTGTATTTCACTTTCTTCAGCTGTACATTCAGTATAATAATAGCACCCACTTCTTAGGTGATTATAAAAAACAAATCATCATAAATCACAGATTTGGAACTGGAAAAGATCTTAGAAACAACCAAGTCCACTTCTTTTGTCTTACAAGTGAGGAAACTAAGTCACACAGAGGTTAAGTGACTTAAGCTAATAAGTATCGGAGGCAACATTTGAACTCGGCTCTTCCCCACAGCGCACAGAGCTCTGTCCACGGTGCCACCCAGCTGCCTAGCTGACTCAGCTAGTAGAGAGTCAGCAGCTGGGCGGAGTTAGGGTATCCCACTGCTGGAAGGCATTTTGCTAACCTTAAATTACTATATAAGTAAGTTGTTATTATTATGTGTGTCAGGGACTGGTATCGAAATTACTTTGTAGCAGAAAGCTTAGCTGAAAGATTTCCTTGAGCCAAGGTGTATCTCTCTCTAATGTGTCAAGCATCGGTCAGTGGGCTTTCAGATCAGCCATGGGCTCTGGCAATGACTAGATGCATGTGGATATGGATATGGGTGGGTGTGGAGCTTTGGCCCTGGGTGATGAGAGAGCTCTCTGGCAGGACACCAGAAAGGAATGGTTTGGCAAAGGGCCCCCAATGCCTTGTGCTTTACTTGGAATAATTCACCTACTTGAAGCCGAGAACTTCCAAAGCTGATCTTCCACGTCCCTCGTTTCTTACCTCTTCAAGAGTCCCCGTTTGGAGCAAAGCAAACAGATGTTCTCATTTTCAGAGGATTGCCTCCAGCTGATCTTTCCATTCCCAGCTACACTTTACTAGGGGTCCCCCAGGTAGTTCCCAGGTCAAGGGAAAAGCATATGAGTAATGCAGTCGTAAGCTGTGTTCATAGAGGCCAGAACTAAGGGGGTGATGGCCCCAATGTCATCTGCCCAGTTCAAACCACATCTGGGACACTGTATTTGGTTCTCCATGACCCATTTCCAGGAAGACCTCAACAAGCTGGTGTATATTCCAAGGAAGACGACTGGGAAGATCTAAAGGTACTTGAAACTGTGGGATATGAGAATTAGTTGAAGGATGTGGGAATGTTTAACTCAAAGAAGAAAATGCCAAGAGAGGTTTGCAATAATTGTCTTCAAGTACAGGGTGTCCCTAAAGTCTGGACACATAGGAAATCTCATTAACATCTCATTAACCATTTCACTGAAGACTCTGTATGGTTCAGCGATGTCTTTTTCTGGGGTATGCTAAAGGAGAAGGTGTACTCAATGAAAATCACAGATGCAACACACTTGATTGAACTCATAAAGAGTGCATGTGCTAAAATTGACAGCAATGTGGAGTTATTGCATTGAGTTCATTTGAATCTTTTAAAGTGTATCAACCAATGCATCACAAATGATGGAAATCATATTGAAGATGTTATTTGTTAATATTCCAATTAAATGAAATGTTCTTGAAAATTTCATTCATTTCATTTCTTGAAAATATGCATTTTTGCCTATGTGTCCAGACTTTAGGAACACTCTGTATTACAAGGGCTTTCCTGCATAGTAGGGACAAGATTTGTTCTTCTCAGCGATAGAGAGCAGAACAAGGAACAAGGTGGAAGTTAATTAGAGAAAGATTTAGGGTCAATGGAAAGAAAGCTTTCCTCATTATGAGATCACAGAGTCAGTTAATGACTGAGCTAAACCCAGAGCTAGGTCTCCTTTCTACTGGTCCATGGCTCTTCCTTCAGGACTAAGCAGGACCCTAGATCCTTCTCTCCACAAAGGAGTGAGAGAACTAGGAAATTTCTCTCCTTCCAAAACTAAACTATTCATAGAGGCAACCGGTGACATAGTAGACTGAGAGCCAAAGTTGGGAAGACCTGAGTTCAAATCCAGCCTCAGATATTTACTAGCCATGTGATCTTGGGCAAGTCAGTAACCACTTTTGGTTTCAGTTTCCCAAGATGAAAATTGGAGATAATAGCACCTACTTCTCAGGGTTGTTAGAAGAATAAAATGAATAACAGTTCTAAAGCGCCTTGCATTATTATTCTTTGGACAGACCACATTAAAGCCACTAATTTGGTAGCCAAAATAAAAGAAAATAAAATGTCTGAAGTAGAAAAAATCACAGAGACCATACATAAGGTAAAAAGAGAAAATGCCCAAGGTCAAGAAGAGGTTAAGTAACAGATCTGGGATTAGAACTCAGATTCCAAATTCAAATTCCTTCTTAAATAGGGATGATATAAATATGTGTGTATATTAGCATATGTGTACTTACATTTGTATATTCATATATACATGAAGGGCGATGCACATATATCATATTGGGTTATATATTATATCTGTTATATACTGTATATACAAACATGTATGCATATGTATACCCATACATACACGCACATGGGTCTATAAGTATGCGTGTATATATAAGTACATGTACAAATATATATGTGTATATATACTACCTACATATAGATAATTCCTAAAGATAATAGGATCATAAAATTTAAACCTAAAGGGGACCCTAGAGATGATGTAGCCCAAGAGTTCTTCATCTTTTTTGTGTCCTGAGTACCTTTCGAAGTCTGGTGAAGTCTATGGAGCCCTTCTCAGAATAACGTTTTTAAATGCCTAACATAAAATGTGTATATAAGATAGCAAAGAAAATCAATTATATTCAAATGCAATGATCAAAATATTTATTTTTCAAAGTTCACAGATCCCAGGTTTAGAGCCTCTATCCTAGCAAGGTAAACAAAGATCATCAGATCAAATAACAGCCTTTAGTCCACCAAGGGTTCTTCCTTTTGTAAAGAGGAAAGATGGGCCTTTCCAAGCAGGCCTGGACCTCCTCCAATCTCCTAATTTTACAGACAAAGAAATTGAGGTCTAGAAAGGCTAGGGTGGTTTGCTAAGATCCCATAAGGATAAGAAATTACAGAATCAAGATTGCAACGTACATATACTGATTCCAAACCCAGAGATCTTTCCATGACTCCACTGGCAACATGACACATAATCATCATCACAGCTGACATTTACATAGGAATCTAAAGTTTGCAAATGACTTTTACACATCTCGTCTGAGCTTCACCATAACTGTGTGGTGGGTACTAACAGGTATTGTTATTCTGGCCTTCAAAATAGGAAATTGACATTACAGAGGGTAGGAGCTGACTCCCTCTCTCCCCATCTCCACGTCTACCTCTTTATCCACTAGCCACAGAAAGAGAATTAGGAAGCTTGGGATCTGGTCCCTCTCCCACCCCCACCCCCATCACTAAGTTAGTTGGGTGACTTTGATCAAATCATTTCCCCCCTCTGAATCTCGATTTTTCTTCGCTTTAAAATGAGGGGGTTGGATCAGATGACATCTCAGCTTCCAATTCTAGCATGCACAGCTTCTATACATAGGCTAAAGTATATATTTCCAAAATCATCCAATTTCACCTTCTCTGTGGTTGAAATAAAAAGTCTCGACAAATTAAATGCCCCCTTTGGGGGATGGCCGGTGATTGATTGAATATACAAACTTTTGGAATGCAGTTTCTCTCATTTACTCTGGTAATAGACTCATAGCATAAATATGTGCTCCTGATATTAAATTTTTCATTTTCCCTTGCTGAAGAGGGGTCCAAAGAGTGGTTGCTTTATTATTAAATCATAGCCTAGTCCAGCTGGGGGCCAGCAGACTTTTAGAGGTAGCCCCAGGCTCTGGAATGCTCTGTATGCAGACTTGAAATCATGGTGCGGGCTGATAAGCATAGCTATGATTGACATCTTGGCAATAGGAGCTTTTCTCACTATAGTTGTCAATTTATGTCAGAGGCTTCAAGTTTCTTTAATGTCGGCCTACCCTTTGGGTACTTGGTATCCCCAATGTTTTTTTGGGGTAGTGTTCAAAAAAGCATGGCAACCTTCCCAAAGGATGACAACACAGAAGGCCTGTTCCCATCAGTCAAGGATACCAAAATAACTCCTCTCCAGAAGCGCCTTCAAGGAGATTCTCTAGTTCATAGGCATGTAGGCTTATGAGAACACACACAGAATAGGAACACCATAGTTGAAGCTGGGAGGAACCACAAAACCTAGACTGTCAGACCTGGGAGGGACTTTAGAACATAAAATGGCAGAAATAGCAGAGATGAAATAGTCCAACTCTTTGGTTTTATAAAGGAGAGAAATGAAGTCCAGTAAGAAGTAACTGGGTGATCACATACAAATATGGGTTTGTTCCCTCATGGTTAAAACAAATGAGTTGTACGAGAAACCAGATGATCTTCAGGGTCTCTTCCAGCTTGACATCTAATCCCCAAGGCCACATGGCCAAGGCAAGAACCCAAGGTTCTCAGATCCTGGTTATTGATTCACCAACTAACTTACAGATGTGCAAGGATAAAGCCAGCGTCATAACTTTAATAATAATACCACCACCACCATCTTCCTCCTCCTCATTCTCATCCTCATCATCGCAAGGCAGCCAGGTGGCAAATACGGCACCAGGCTTGGAGTCAGGAAGACCTGAGTTCAAATCTGGCCTCAGACATTTACTAGCTGTGTGACTTTGGGCAAGTCACTGAACCCTTTGCCTCAGTTTCCTCATCTGTAAAATGAGCTGGAGAAGAAATTAGCAAATCACTCCAGTACTTTTGCCAAGAAAACTCTAAAGAGGGTCATGAAGAGTCAGAAATGATGGAAATGACTGAATGACAAATGAATAACATCTCATGGTTATTTTGCAAAGTACTTTATAGATACAATCTCATTTGCTCTCACAACAAGACTTTAGATAGAACCTTAGACCTTAGACCTTAGAAGTGAAGAAGGTTTGAGTTCAAATCCAGCCTCAGACACTACTGTGAACTTAAGCAACATTTTTATTAAGTAGGGATAATAAGAGTGCCTATTTCTCAGGGCTGCATGAAATAATAGTCGTAAAGCATTTTACAAACTCTAAAGTTACAGAAATGCTAGCTATTATTACATTACATTATGTTATATTATGTTATATTATATTATATTTATCATATTATATTGTATTAGACATAATCCTGTAAGGTTACTGCAGCTGAGAAAAGTGACATCCATAAAAGTTCAATAACTTTCCGAGACTGCCCAAGGGTTGAACCCAAACTTTGATCCAGCTCTCCTGACTCGAGTCCCAAAAGAGATCCCCTTAGTGACCCAGGACAGTTGCTCTAATTCCAATGTTTTGCTTTGGCTTAAGTCATTGTCGCCCAAAGGCCCTTTTTAAAATGTACATATACCATCTGAGAGGGTTTGCATGTTAATAAATTCATGAACTTGGAATACATTATCACATTAGAGACATAGTGGGGGAAAAAAGCCTGGATTTGGAGGCAGAAATCCCAGCCAAATCCCAGTTCTGTGACTTTGTCCAAGTCCACCACCATGAGCCTTAATTTTCTCATCTGTAAAATGGAAAGCTTGGCTAGATTCTCAATAAAGGGCCCATCTAGTTAAATCCTAGCACATCACATTCATAACCTAGATAACAGAGCACGTTAGACAGATCAGGTTTTCTTGGCACCAGGCCATCAGTAAATGTCTAGAACTCATGACTGCAGGAGAAGGGAAGACCGGGGGAAAGGGGATGCTAAGTGGCAGAGCCTCAGAAGTCAGAGAAACAGGGTTGGAAATGTGAGGTTGAGACAACCTTTTCTGGAGTCACAATTTCACCTGAGTCTGGTCCTGCTAATCATGGCAAAGGCCCCAACGTGGTTACCATTGGTGGTGCTCCATGTAGTGTATACAAATTGAGACCAAAAAAAAAAGATATGGTCCAGACCCAAAGGAAGCATATTACCCTGGTTGCCCAACTTGTTGGCTGGCAAGCATGCATTTCTCTGACTTCTTCTGACCATTAGGTTGGCTGTAGTCTTACTGGACATCACAGCTCGATGATTTCTTCAGGTTGGGGAATTCCCTGCACTGATTCACAGAGCGCAACCCCTCCTTAACTTAGCACAGAAGGCTTAGAGACTCAGAGACACTAATCAACTTACCTGGAGTTAGCCAGCTATTAGGTGTCCCATGCAGGATTTGAACCCTGCTCTTCTTGAGGCAAAAGTCAGCACTCTAGTTGCTCTACCAAGTTGCCTCTGAGTGAAGAAAAGCAGCAGGATGGCTTATGTGTGATTTCAGTTGGAGGGAAAATGAAGAGAGTGATTGAGATGGGTTTTCAAGTGTGCGCCAAACTACTATGTATTGAACTACTTTGTCAGAATTCACTTCATGTGGTTCGTGTGAACTGGTCTCCTTTGCTAGAATCAAAGTTTCATGAAAGTAGGGATTGCTCCACTCTTTGTACTTGTACCAGCAGGCACGCAATAAATACTTGTTAATTGACTGACAAAAAAAGAAATAGGATGGTTTGGCTATTATTCCTTTTTAAGAAAAGAAAAGGGGGACGGGTGGAGCCAAGATGGTGGCTGGAAAGCGGGCACTTGCTTAAGCTCCCCCTCAGGTCCCTCCAAAAACCTATAAAAATGGCTCTGAACAAATTCTAGAGCTGCAGAACCCACAAAATAGCAAAGAGAAGCAGGGCTCCAGCCCAGGACATCCTGGATGGTCACTGGGAAGGGTCTATCACATGGAAGCAGAGCGGAGCAGAGCCCAGCATGGGCTGTGCCAGGACCAACCAGACCAGGAACCAGGCGGAACAGGTGTAGCACCCTGAATCAGCGAGCTGTGGCAGTTACCAGACATCTCAACCTACAAACGCCAAAGACAACAGAGAAGGTTAGTGGGAAAAGCTACTGGGATAGAGTGAAAGGAGTTTACAGTCAGCCACTGCCCCAGGGGTGGCAGAGGGGGCAAGGCTCTGAGGCTGCTCCCAGAGCTACAGCTGCAGTTGCTTCTGGCCCCAGGCCCACCTGGTGGGAGGAATTAAGTGGCAGATTAGAGTGGGAGTGCAAAGCCTGCTTTGCCCTGCCTGGATCTGTGCTGCAATTCTGGTTGGTGGTTCTTGCAGGAGAAGGAGCACTGGTGTGGCAGAGCTTGCCGTGTACAAGTAGCTCTGAAAATAGCAGCACAGCCCCTCAAGCTTGGGACAAAGTACTCTCTACAAGCAGTTATACCCCGACAAAAACCTCAAGGGTCAAGTAGTTGGCTGGGAACATGAACAGGCAATGAAAACAGTCTCAGATTCAGACTCAGACTTTGGAATCTTTTTTTTGGTGACAAAGAAGAAGTCAACAATGTCAAAGAGCTTACGTCAAAAGCCTCCAAGAAAAACATGAATTTCCAAATCCAAAGGATTTGGAAAAGCAAGTGAGAGAAGTAGAAAAAAATTGGGGCGAGAAATGAGAGTGATGCAAGAAAACTATGAAAAACAAGTCAATGACTTGCTAAAGGAGA
>CM053625.1:344757468-344784477 GCA_028646595.1 Phalanger gymnotis | reverse complement strand
GTTCCTTTGGGTCTGGGTTATAGAATTGCATGAGCCTAGAATCTCAGAGTTGGAAGGGACCTTGGCAAACGTCTAGTTGGACTAGAGTCTAGTCCACCTCAACACCCAAGGAATCCCCTATAACACACTTGACAAGGGATTGTTCACCTTCTGTTTGAAAAGATGTAAGGACCTGCCCCTGCTCCAGGCAGCCCCTTCCATTTCTGGTCCATTTGGTAGGAAGATTTTCCTGACATCAAGTCTTGACCTGCCTCTACTCTCCCCACCCCCATGGCTCCTGGTTATACCCTTCAGTGCCAAGGAAAACATGTCTTATCTCTTTGTGTCACATGACAGTCCTCCAAATACTTGAAACACAGCTCTCGTGTTCCCTCTGAATCTTTTCTTCTCCAGGCTAAGCAAGCCCAGCTCCTTGGACTAACAAGAGCTAGCATCTATATGTTGCTTTAAGGTTGGCAATCGAGTTTTACATACATTATCTCATTTAATCCGCATCTGTCTACACTGATTGCTCTTCTCTGGCCACCTTCCAGTTTTTCAGTCTTAAACTGCTGTCCCAGAACCAAACCAAACACTCCCAATGAGGTCCGATGAGGGCAGAGTACAGGGGAACCATTGCTTCCCTGCTTCCCAGAAGCTATCCCTTCCCTAAGACTTTTTTTCATCTCAAAACAGAAGAATCATAAATGAATATTCACTCTGGCAGGACCCTTGGAGATCATGGTTCTTAACCTTGTGTGTGTCATAGAGCTTTTTAGCTTTGTGGGGAAGTCCATAGATCCATTTGTCAGAATAATGTTTTTAAATTCATAAAGCATGTAAGATGACAAAGGAAATCAATTATAGGGAAATACAGTTATCATAATAGGTTGGTTTTTTTTAAGTTAATCGATCCCAGGTTAAGAACTCCTATTCTAGTCTAACCCCTTCATCGTACAGATGAGGAAATTAAGATAGGAGCTCCTTCTTCCTGATGGGAGGAGAGGGAACACCATGAACCCCACATTAAATGATGCCTCAGACAATTAGCTATGTGACCTTAGAAAACTTACTTAACTGCTCTCCTCAGTTTTCTTATCTGTTAAATGGGCCTAATTTAGCATCTACTTCACAAGATTGTTGTGGCTCAAATGAGATAACAGGTAAAGGGCATGGCAAGCCTTAGAGAACCATATAAATGCTTAGCTATTATTATTTTTACAAACACATTGAAAAGCCTTTGTGACTGCGGACTCCCATAAAACTCATTTAAAAAGGAATATTTTCATTTGGATGGGTAGAGGATAACCAACTTCCTTCAGGTCCACTGGCTGACCTCTTCAAGTCCCTAAGATAGCACATTTATTGTCATGGCTGCTATACACATTTTTTTTTAGTTCATGGGTCCTTTGGGCTCCAAACATGGTAGCCAGGAGGTAAACGAATAAAATATTGGCAGGAAAGCAAAGAATTGAACTAATATAATTCCAGTACACCATTAGCTTTGTAGAATCTTCGTGTGGGAAATGGCCTCAAAGAACATCTGGCCTTTCTCCTTTTACAGAGGAGGAAACTGAGTGCAAGATGAGGTGACTTCCTCAAAGTCTTATAGCTACTCAACTGCCAAGTCAAGATTCCAATGCGCACTATGCAGCCCATGGTGCCATGATGATTTCAGCATGGAAGTGTCACTGACTTCTGATGTTATTGTGGGAAGAGGATAAGAGTAGGCAGTAGGAGGGAAGATGGATGTATTAGGTCCCTGCCTTTTAGGGACCTGAAATCCAACGACACAAAGCTCTCCTTTGCCTCCTCTATCAAAATAAGGATGAAAATATTGTTTTAAGTTTTCTAAGTTGGCATAGGAAGCTAGGCAGTGCATGGATAGAGCTCCTAGAGTCAGGAAGACTCATCTTTGTAAGTTCAAATCTGGTCTCAGACACTTACTAGCTGTGTGGCCCTGGACTACTTACTTAACCCTGTTTGCCTCAGTTTCCTCATCTGTAAAATGATCTGGAGAAGGAAATGGCAGACCCCTCCAATGTCTCTGCCAGGAAAACCCCAAATGGGGTCACAAAGAGTTGGATTGAACTGAAACTGCAACTGAACTGAAAAATGAATGAATAACAAAACCACAAAGTTGACAGCCTTTTACTCTGTGGTGTTCCTATGCTGGCAGCTCTTGTTCCACTGGCATGCCCCTGCCCTGGCTGTCTTTCCTAGGTGGTAGGGAAAAGTCAGTGGTCCGTGGGGCACATGCCATGCACTATCATTGGCTGCCAACTCTTAACCATAAACTTTGCTCTATATTAATTCCATTACACTGTGCTTAGGTCCCTTGCCTGCTAAAAAAGAAAAAAAAAAAGGATTCCAGTGATGTTGGTTCTGTACTTTTCAGAACTGTAGGCAAGATCAGTGAGCTATGGTTTAAGGAGTAAACGCTTTGAGATCAGTGATGACAAAACCCCTTGAATTCCAGAAAAATTCCAGTAGCTAAAATTGAACTTTAGAGATGGCTTCTCTCAAATCCTCTCATTCTATAGAAAATAGCAATGATAACAACTAATAGATAGTATATATGTATATGCATATATATAGTATGTGTGTGTATATAGTATATATGTATATAGTATATTATATATAGTATATATGTATGTAGGATATAGTATAGTGTGTATATAGTATATATATGAATATAGTATATAGTATAGTAATATGTATATAGTATATGTGTGTATATTGTATATATGTATATAGTATATGTGTGTATATAGTATACATATAGTACTATATATTATAGTATATATGTGTATGTATACATGTATATAGTATAGTATATGTGTATATAGCATATGTGTATATAGTATATGTGTATATGTATATAGTATAGTATATGCGTGTATGTATATATTTATATAGTATATATGTATGTATATAGCATATATGTGTATAGTATATGTGCATGTATGTATATTGTATATAGTATAGTATATATGTGTATGTATAGTATACATGTATATAGGATGCATGAGTATATAACATATATGTATATAGTATATATGTGTATATGTAAATATGTATATAGTTTAGGTATATATACATACATATGTATGTATATAGCATAGTATATATGTGTGCATATGCATATAGCATATGTGTATGTATATATGTATATAGCACATATGTATATAGTGTATTGTATATATGTGTATGTATGTAGTATACAGTATAGTATATATGTATATAGTGTATATATGTATATGTATACATGTATATACTATACAGTATAGTATGTATATATGTGTATGTATATAGTATTTTGAAGGATTTGCAAAGCCCTTTCATACATAGTATTTCATTTGATCTTCACATCAACCCCCTCACCTAAGCGCTAAAGGCTTTTTTCCCTTCTATTTTATATTTTATATTTCCCTCCATTCCCTCCATTTTATAGAAAGAGGTTAAATGATTTATCCAAGGTCACATAACTAGCACGTGTTGGAGACGTGATTTGAACCTAAAATCTAGCACTGAAAACGGTGATCAGAGAGTGGAGCGGCTCTCCCACATTAGTAGGAGTTAGCAGAACTAGGTTTTGAACTCAGGACCTCTGGCTGGATCCCAATCCCCGTCCTCCAGACTCGTTATAGCTCTGTAGATTGACACTGTCTAATGCCTCTTTCTTTCCGTGGCCATCCCTGGGCTGGCCTTCGGGAAGCTCATGACTTTTGAATTCCTGCAGGAGCTTGATTCACCAGAAGGAGGACTTGGGAGGAAGGAGACCTCTCTAATGCGGAGGAGGAGCTCACTGTCTCTGTAGACTTTCCACTTGCACAATAGCCCAGCAATGGGCCCTGTGTGACTGAATCAAACATATGGATCAGATTGGCCCAGAGATAAAGATAGAAAAACAGAGGGGGAGAGGATCTGGCAACACATTTTGCTGACATTTGAAAAATATGATAAATAACAATTGTTCCCCCCCCCTCCCCTTTGATAGCACTCTCCCCTCTGGGAACAGAGGCTGCCTGCCGCCCCATTCTAGCATGCCACGCCTGAAATTGTGCTGAGAGCCGGCAACACCAGAATACACAGATTAAAGAGCCTATTTGTGTTGGAGCAACATCTCATCATGTGCGGAGTGCTTGATTTGGAGTCAGGAAGACCGGAGTTCAAATCTCAATTCAGACCCTAGGCAAGCTGCTTATAGTAGTTCTCCATCTCAGTTTCCTCATCTGTAAAGTGGGCTTCTCACAGGTTGTTGCGGGGATCAAATGAAAAATGCTTTGCAAACCTTAATGTAAATGGGAGCTATATGACTGCTGTGTTATGGTGCTGGGCAGAGGTGTCAAATATGTATGGAACCCACGAACAGATTGAAATGCAATTGGGAAATATTTAGCAAAATAAATAAAAACACAATCAAACATAAATAATTGTTCTAAAAAGGACAAATAATATTGAAACAGATATAGACTACAGATATTTTAAGGAGACTAGACAGATATAATTCTAGCCTGCTACTTCCTCAAGGTACTCAAGGTACTTGCCTCAGGGTAATTGCTGTCAATGGGCAGAGCCTGGAAGGGGTGACCCATGAAGAAGCAGTTGCCATCCTGAAGAGGACAAAAGGCATTGTAACTCTGACCATTCTCTCTTGACCGGTGCTGTCCTGGTTGGGTCATCCGATCACCTTATTGAATATTCCTTCTACTTAGTAGAGAATGGAATTTTTCTTGTCACTTTTTTTCCCATGTTATCTTTACTTGACTCTTAAGCTGTGCCAGAGGACAGTGACATTCAATGATATATTTTTCTCATTTTAAAAATATTTCGTACAGTCAATTTCTGTGGTGTCTTTGTGGACCTAGTACTGTTAGCATGCTGGAGAGCACCTATGTGGTGAATAGAGCATTAGGCTTAGAATCAGGAAGACTCATCTTCCTGAGTTCAAATCTGGCCTCAGATACTTACTAGCTGTGTGACCCTAGGCAAGTCACTTCACCCTGTTTGCCTCAGTTTCCTCATTTGTAAAATGAACTGGAGAATGAAATGGCAAATCACCCCAGTATCTTTGCCAAGAAAACCCCAAATGGGGTCACAAAGAGTCGGACATGACTGAACAACAACAAGCAATGTCTTTGAATCTCCTCTCTTTTCCCTCCCTGAAAAATAATAAGTGTGCACCGACCCTGGAGTTGGGACCTGAGATCAAATCCAGCCTCAGACACTTACTAGCTAGTGACCTTGGGCAAGTCACTTAACTCCAATTTCCTCAAAAAGAAAATGTTGTTCTAAGTTAACATGCAGCCACACGTATCCTTATGTAGGGTTCATTTGAGTTTGTCACCACTGGTGCTGGGGACTGTCGACAGTGATTTAGACAGGATTAGAGAATCACAGAATTTCAGTGATAGAAACGATCTCGAAAAGGACATTTTAGTTGGGCCTGAACAATGCCCCTTTCATCCCATCTTTCAGCCTTTGCTTGGAGACCTCCAGCAATGAGGAATTCACTCTATCTCCAGGCAGTCCATTCTAATTTTGGACAGCTCTAATTTTCAGGAGATTTTGATTCATACAGAGCTAGGCTTCCAAGCAAAACTGGAACTTTTTTTTTATGCTGCTGAAAACTGGAAAGGAGACGTGACTTCTAATTAGCAGAGAGAATGCTGAGTACAACACTGCATGTCTGCCTTGAGGGTCTTGTCAGTTGGTGCCAGAGTTTCTGGGGAGATGGACACATATGGTTCAGACATTCTTTGGGAGAGACTTGTGAGGAGAAAGCAGCAGCCGTGCAGTGGAATCCGGCTCCTTAATGCATCCCTGATTTTTAGCTCAACCCCACTAGAGACTGTTAGAATAGATCTCCTTCAGAGAGATGCAGCCTTCTCCCTCCCTCCCTCCAGCCCCCCTGTCTGTGTCTCTCTCTGTCTCTGTGTCTCTCTCTGTCTCTCTCTCTCTGTCTCTGTCTCTCTCTCTCTCTCTCCCTCTCTCTCTCCCCTCTCCCCTCTCTCCATCATCTCTCCCTGTCTCTGTCTCTTCATCTCCACTTCCCCCCCCCCGCCCCGCCCCAGCTCTGTTTGAGCTGAGATACTGCTATCTCACTCCCAGCGGATGAGCTCATTCACTCATGTGTACCTTCTAGTATATTCTAATCTGTGGAACATGTCCAATTTCCGTTTGCTGTTTTCTTTGGATAAACAGGTTTATTCTTTATCCACTATCTACGATAGTCTTTTGTATAATCTGGTTTTGGTGGAAAGGAGCTAAATTGATGAGTGTAAGCTAAGTATTTAGTTAAGGACTCCCCTTAACTAACTAGCAGGGGAGAGGAGGAGGGAGGAGAAAGAGGAAGAGAAAAGAATTTAGAACTTAAAATTTTAAAATGAATGTTAAAAAATGTTTTTACCTGTACTAGGGGAAAATAAAATATTAAATTAAAAAAGGGGGATGAGGGAAACAGTCTTTTTTCTGAACCCTGAAATACATTCCTAGACTATAGATATTTGAGGGTGACATGCTACTCTCAGAAATTGGAGAAAAGAGTGCCCACCCTCAAGATACTCCTGGGGTCTGCTGTTGGCATGTGGGTACAAGCATGTACAAGGCTGGTACAGCCTTTGGCTGTCGTCACCTTGGATTTGGGCCAGGACTTGGAATATATCTATCCATGAGATTCACAAGACATGGCTATACATTTAGGCGGCTCATGATCCAGTGACACTGGCCTCCTCACTGTTCTGCACACAAGACGCTCTGTCTCCAGACTCTGTGTATTTTCATTGGCCCTTCCCCATGCTTGGAATACTCCTGACTTCTCTGATTTCCTTCAAGTCCCAGATAAAATCCCATCTTCTACAAGAAGTCTTTCCTGATCCCCCTTCCCCGCCCCCACCCCCGCCAATGCTAGCACCCTCCCTTTATTGTTTATCCCCAGCTATCCTCGAAGACACATTGTTTGTACAGTCATTTTCACGTTTATTTTTGTTGTTGTCCAGTCATTCAGATGTGTCTAACTCTTTGCGACCCCATGTACCATAGCATGCCGAGCCCTTCTATCCTTCATTGTCTCTTGGAGTGTGTCCAGGCTCATGCTCATTCTTTCCATGATACTTTTCATTCATCTCATCCTCTGCCGCCCCCTTTTCCTTTTCCCTTTAATCTTTCCCAACATCAGGGTCTTTTCCAATGAGTTTTATCATTTTCATGTTGTCTCCCCCAATTAGACTGTGAGCTCCTTGAGAGCCTTTACAACCCCAGCAGACATTTGCTAAATGTTTATTAAATGGAGCAACCTCTTTGTAACTTCTCCCTGTTATATCTGCAGTGTTCCTAAAGTCTGCACACATAGGGAAAAATGCATATTTTCAAGAAACGAAATGAATGAAATTTTTATTTAATTGGAATATTAACAAATAACATCTTCGATATGATTTGTATCATTTGTGATGCAAAGGTTGATGCGCTTTGGAAGATTCACATGAACTCGATGCCATAACTCCACATTGCAGTCAATTTTAGCACATTCACTCTTTATTCGTTCAATCAAGTGTGTTGCATCTGTGATTTTCATTGTGTACACCTTCTCCTTTAGCATACCCCAGAAAAAGAAGTCAAGGGGGCTAAGGTCTGTTAACATTCCAAATATGTCAAAATATGCATTTTTGCCTATGTGTCCAGACTTTAGGGACACCCTATAGAAGAAGTCTGATCCCCTTTATATATAATAGACATTCAAATACTAGACTGATACCATGTCCCCTTAAGTCTCTGCTTCTCCAGGCTAAACATTCTTGGCTTTTTCACTCTGATAATGGCACAGCAGAAAGAACATGCACACTGGAGTCAGAGGACCTGGGTTCCAATCTCACCTCTGATGCTAATGACCTACATGTGTGACTTTGAGCAATTCATTTTGCTTCCCTAGGACTCCGTTTCCCCATACGTAAAATGAAAGGATCATACTACAGGGTCTCTGAGGCTTCTAGATCTAGGCTGATTGTCACCCGGACTGGTCTCTAGTCTCTTCACTATCATGGTCACCTTCTTAATAAGTATTAACTTGACAGTTTTGTTCCTGAAATTTCTCAAAGTTGCTTCTGGTCTAAGACCAGGAACCATGACTGTGATCTCCAAGATGCTAATGTTGTTCCTATTTCAGGCTGGCTTTTACTTGATATTCACCTAAGGATATATATAGAAGTCAGGACTGGGGGAGGAGTCAGGGAGCCAGAACAATTCCTAAATACTGTCCTACAGGTAAGACCACTGAGGCTCCAAGATGGGAATTATGCAGAGAATCAATGGATAAGCTGGCATAGTTTTGGCCAGGTCAAAAACGCAAATCATCTGGTTCCAAGTAATCATCCTAATAATAGATCACATTTGTATAGTGCTTAAAGGTTTGTTAAGTGCTTTACATAGATTATCTCATTTGATCCTTACAACAATGCTGCAAGTTAGGTGCAGTTATTTATTTATTCATTCATTCATTTATTTATTTTACAGATTTTACAGATGAGGAATCTGAGGCTTAGAGATATAAGTGACTTGCCCAGGGTCACAACAGGAGCAACTAGGTGGTGCTGTGATAGAGCCCTGGGCTTGGAGTCAGGAATATCTGAATTCGAATCCACCCTCAGACCCTTGCTAGCTGTGTGACCCTGGGCAAGTCACTTCACCCTGTTTGCCTCAGTTTCCTCATCTTTAAAATGAGCTGGAGAAGGAAATGGCAAACCACTCCAGTATGGGGTCATGGAGAGTTGGACACAGCTGAAACAACTGAACAACAACAACAAGCAGGGTCACATAGCTAATAAGTGTCTGAGGCAGCATTTGGATCTTCCTGACTTCAAGACCAACACTCCATCCATTATATCACCTGGCTGCCGTAATAGTAGATCCACCAGGAATAGCTACTTTATTTGGGACCCCAACCACTAGGCTCATAGGGAAAAACATTATTAAGCCCCTGCTGTTTGCAGAGCATTGTGTTAGGCCGTGAGTGAGATATGAGGTTTGAATAAAGCATAAGCCTTGTCTTCAAGTGATTGACATTTTAGAAAGGGGGAAGAGACACAAGCCAGTACGTGACATCACAGGGCAGGTGCATTCAAGAGTGACAAAGCAAAACTAGATGTTTAGTGTGAGGGGGGAGGTCCTCGCCTGGCAGTGGGATATGGTGAAGCTGATCCTTTCTGATAAGACTCCTGGTCGTCCCTCAGGCAGCTGGGTTATTCTTTTCTTTTCTGGAGCCAGGCTGGTCCCTGGCTCCATCTCTGGGCACCTCTGAACTCCTGTCCCATTGAGCTGAGCTCGCGTGGCCTTCGATTGTGACTTTTTCTTCAGTCTTCATCTTTCCTGACTTCCCTGCAGCCTTTAACACTCCCATACACTCCTCCTCTCTGGGTTTTTGTGAAGCTGCCTTCCCCTGGTTCTGCTCTTATGTCTGCTCTCTCCTCCAAAGTCTCCTTCACTGACTCTTCTTCCGGGTCATGCCCCCTAACTGCATGTGTCCTTCATTGTCCTGTCCTGGGCCCTTTCTGTTCTCACACTATAACACAATCTGGTTTGGTGATCTCATTAGCTCCTGGGGCTTAATGGTCAACTCTATGCAGGTGATTCCTAGATAACAGATGGAGCCCTACTCTTTCTCTTGACCTGCAGTCTCACATCACAAACAGCCTTTCGGACATGTCGAACCAAATGATCTTAATTTCAGTATGTCCATAGTGCAACTCATTATCTTTCCCCCAAATCTTCCCCTCTTCCCAACTTACCTATTACTGCTGAGGGTACCACCACCCTCCCAGTTCCTCAGGCTCAGAACCTAGGTGTCCTCCTCAGCTCTTCCTCTGAACTCATCCCTGGTGTCATTTCTACCTATAAAACATCTCTCCTCTATGTTCCCTTCTCTCCATGTATACAGCTACCACCTTGGTGTAGCTTCTCCTCACCTCATGCCTGCACTGTTTCAACAGCCTTTGAATTGACCTTTCTGCCTCAAATCTCTTCCCGTTGTAATCCAGTCTCCACCCAGCTGCCAACGGTTTTATTTTTCTGAAGCGTAGGTCTGACCATCCATACTCGTTCAACTCCAGTGGCTTCAAATTGCCAGGTCCTCTGACCCTAGTTCTTGGGCTGTGATCACACCCCCTTATTACCTTTGCCTTAGGGAAATCTAGCTGGCATAGTAGAAAGAGCTTTGGGTCTAGCATCAGGAAGACCTGAGTTCAAATTCAACTTCAGACACTTACTGTATGAACCCAGATAAGTCACTTAACCTCAGTGTACCTCAGTTTCCTCCTTCCTCTAGAAATGGATCAAGAAAGAAGGCCATAGAATCTCCCCATGAGATCCCTGGATTTAAAGCTGAAGGGGACATTAGACATCATCTAGCTGATTTTCCTCTTTTCGAATAGGTAGAAATCTAGACTCAGAAAATATCACAGAAATATTCAGTGACAGGATTGTAATCTGGGTCATCTGCTTCCAAGATTCAGAGAGGCCCATAAAAACAGGGGAGAATCGCCTTGGCTTGGTGCAGCCTAAATAGGTTCCTCACAAAGGCAGGGGCTGACGATTTCTCAAGGTCCCTGCCAGTGCAGTGATTCTATGACTCTGGGGACAAGTTAGCTGAACAGGCTCCCATCTATCACAAATCACGTAAGTGAAGAATGGTTGTGGTCCTCGCCTATAATCTCAGTGTAACTGAAGATGCAGAGCATGTGGAGATAAGCAGGGTTGGAACCACACGAGCAAAAGCCAAATTCCATTCTCTGCGGGTCCTTCTGCTCTGGGTGTCCTAGGCTCATTTCACCATTTGACTCATCTCCAAGCCTTTTTTTTTTCTTTTTTCCTAGTATGCTTCTTGGAATCTACTGCCTATCGAACTGCGGAATACTCCCAGCCTTTAATGGTGACAGAGGTGGTTTTAGGACAAAAGGAAGAACTATTTTCCAACCAATTAGCTAAAAACAAATTCAAGGGGATTGTAGATCTATAAAGAAAGGTAAGAAGGGTCCCGAACGTTATTACAGTAAAGACCATAATAATCACTCATATAAATATCCTTTCATTTACAAAGCCCTTTAGATGTATCATATCCGTCTTTACAACAGCCCTATTAGACAGGTGAGGAATGACAGCTCTCAGTCTCAATGACCTCTTATTTCTCTGCCTCTGCTCCATGCTATTCCCAGTGCCTGGAAATACTCTCTCCCACTTCTTAACCTGTTGACATCCAACTCATCCTTTTGGACTTGGTTCCATGAAGCTTTCCTCAATCCCCCAGGGCAGTTCTCCCTCTGACCTCACATGGCACTTCATGTTTGAACTCTCTAGTATACAGACTGAGAGTGTGGCAAATAGAAAGCTAGCCTTGGAGTCAAGATGGACTCAGTTTATGTCCCGCTTTTGACACCTATAGGACATGTGACCCTGGCTAAGTCTCCTTACCCCTCAATGACCCAGCCAAGTCTCTAATACTGTTTTAAGGAAGTTGATGATTTGCATTGATGGAGGGAGTTTTCTCCCAGGGAGTTCCATATATCAATGAAATAATAGATCCAGACCAAAATATCTCTTAGTTAATAGATCTAGTGCTTAGCACATAGTAGGTGCTTAATAAATGTTTACTGATTATTGATTGACTGAAAATAAAAAAAAATTGTGTGCTGTACATGTGGTATCTTATCCCCTAATCAGACTACTTTAGGCTTCCTCATGTCTTATCTAAGCCTTGTTTAGTGTGATACAGTGGATAGAACTCTGGACTTGGAAATAATATATTTGACTCAGCTTATCTGCTTTGGATATTTCCTTAGCTAGGAGACCCTGGGTAAGTCACTTACCCTCAAGGAGCCTCAGTTTCCTCATCTATAAAACAGGGATAAAAATACCTATAGAACTTAGTTCATAGAGGATACTGTGAGGGTCAAAGGAAAAATTGTATGTCAATCGCTATACGAAGGTCAGCTATAGTAACGATCTCCCAGAGAGTCTCGTATAGGTCTCCACACACAGTACAAACTTCATAAGCGTTTGCTGAATAAATGAATCAAGTATTCTGCCATTAATGTAGTTCTCTTTTTACTATAGGATGCTTGCCAATCTTTGGAGGCTGACATCAAGGAGGTCAGTCTTGGCCTCCCACAAGCCATCTGTCAATACCCTTATTGGAAGACAGAATCCTGGCCTGGAGCAAGCAGGGGCCTGACCCAGGAGGACATATCCAATGCTATTATGCTCTTATTGTGTTGTGTGCTCACCAGAAATTCAGCACGGTCAGCAGAATTCACTACAGCTCTGCACTGTGTCAGGCATCCTGGCAAGCGGCCCCCTCACTCTCTTGCCAGCCCCATCCACCAATTCCCAGAGGGAAGTAGGCTAGCCAAGGCTTTCTTTTGCCGCTCCGGGGTGCAAAGTCCACCAGGCTGCAGCCACATGCTAGCCACAGGATGCCTGGTGCGCGAGAGCCAATGTGTGACCACCGTTGGACTGAGCCATGACACTCTGAAATGTTCCCTGGCAGGCCTCAAGCTTGGCCCTCAGCAGCTGAAGTTGAAATTGAGAGAAGGACTGAGGCCCTTGATGAGTTTGGTGAGCAGCCAAGGGATCCGCCAACAATAGGTCGGTGCGATCCGGCAGGAGCAGAGAGGGCTTCTTCCAGTCTGTCAGAGTGATGAAGACTGAGACGAAGTGGGAACAGACTTGGAAATGGCTTGTGCTGTGTACATGTGGCTTCTCTGGGAGAGAGAGGAAGAGCAGATCCACATCGGAGAGAGACCTGGTATTCTGTGGGAAAGCTTTGGGATTGCCCAAGTCATTTTCCCATTGGCTCTGCGTGCTTTTTAAACTTAGGGGATGAAGAAGCTGCCAAAAACTGCACATGGGGCCAGCTGGGTGTGGAATTACCTTTGTTCAAAGATCTACGAGCTCTGAGACAGCCTTGAAAAGCAACAACTGACCAATTGCCTGAACTCCCTAAACCTGCAGTTTCACATGCAGGGCCTCTAAACTCAATACTTAAATGATTGACTCATGAACGTTAGCACTGAAAGGGACCTTAGAGATTACCAAGTCCTACTTGTGGTATGGTAGAAAGACCATTGGATTGGGAGTCACAAGCCCTGGGTTCAGATCTTGCTTCTGCTATTTGGGTGACATTTTCTAAGTCACTTAACTTCAGTGAGCCCAGCTTTCTCATCCACAAGGTGAGTAGGTTGGACTGGTTGACCTTTGAATTGACTCTTAAGTTTATGATGCTATGTAGTGATTCTCAGTTTTATGGATGAGAAAATTAAGGCCCAGATAGGGAGAGGGATGGCCAGGTCCACTGACTTCTGATTGTTCCTCTGCTGCTGCTATTCTCCAAAATTTAACAACTTGGAGGGATTTCCATTCCGGTTCCTGACAACTCTGTCAGAAGTATGCATGAAGAGGAAAAACACTAATTCCTGAAAAGCAGGCTCTGATGAAGTCTGAAGGTTCAGCCTGTGGGCCAGCACCCACCTACATGGGGCCTAAGGATTTGCTCCCCAAATTCACATCACAGTTGCATCCTGTGGACTAAAAAGAGCCACCAAGGCACCAAACTGTGTTTCATAAATAATTCCTCTGAACAGCACTCAGGAACCAGCATGCAACTTTGACCTTAGTCAGGGGACATAGCTGACATCAAAAGATGCAACTGGCTCCTTCTGGACAGGCAGGGAAGCCGTGGCGCCCAGCCCTGGAGGCCGGGACCTTTCTGATACTGTGTCCTTTTGATTTAAGTTTTGTTGACACCAATACCCCAGAGGGGACAACATGAAAGGGAAGAAGCTGGTCGCCACTGGGGAGCAAGGTTAGTAGGTACAGATGCTCTAATGAGCTGCCTGGGAAGATTCCAAGTTGGAGAGGTGAAAGCTCATTGCTTTTCCTTGCTGGCACCAAGGTAGCAATGCAAATAAGGCCATGGAGCTGCCTGGATTCCTCAGACTATGCCTGGCCCTGTATCTGAGCAGATAAGGAAGGAATTTATCAATGAATCCCTTTGTTTGTGTAGCATATAAACAAATAATAATGATGTCATTATTGATACTATACTGATCTTCAACCTTATTCATGGGGATAATTCCTCCAACAGCACAGATAACAGCCAGTAGTCATACTGTAGTTTGGGTGTGGAATTAGCCCACCCACTCAGAAAGTGTATGCCAAGTAGCACCATCCCCCAGTTCTACCAGGCTCACTTTCTCCTTCCCTGACCTGGGGCTGGCCTATCCACACTACTTGTAAACACTTCTGATAGGTCAGAGTGGTTGCCCAGGGAAGTGGCCATAACCAGCAGCAGTAGTGTATTCTCACCCCCTCATGCACACACACACACACACACACACACACACACACACACACACACACACATACACACCAAAGATACTCCTAGGATGCTGAGAGATTGGCTGCTTCTTATCTATATAAAATCAATCAGTCATGGTATCATTGACTCTTAAACTTGAAACATTTACTAAACAATAAAGAAAACAATATGGAAAATAAGAGTAGGGATAACGATTACATTTGCTCAATAGACAATGCAAGCAGAAATAAGAAAAAAAAATCTATTTATCCACCAATAAATCTGAATCAAAGTCTCCTACCAAGGAATACAATATTTGTGGGAGAGAGTAGACATACACAGCAAACTAGCAGGGAGGCATATAAGTAGAAAGACCCATGGACCTGGTCCACTGCTCTGGACAACCGGCTTTAATGTTCTGAGTCTCTTTAGAGAACAACCTGTATTTGTTGTCAAAGTCAACTTCTCTGCTATCTGTCTTCTTTATGGTCTTAATAATTTCCATGGTGGACAAAATCATTTCTTTTCTACTCTTAGACCACTGAACCATTTTTTTTTTTTAGCACATAGCCACCATTGGCAGGGTACTGAGAAAGTGTTACACTCTTTCAGTGACAATCAGGCTTTTTAAGTTGTAAAATTGCCAAATCCTCTCAGGTCTGCTCTTGTATTCTGAGGAGTTTCTTCTTCTGCAGCTTTTTTTTTTTTCTGTAAGCAGCCCTTCAAAAAGCAGATAATTCTATTTTATCCAATCAGCTCTCAGCAAACTCAAGCTTCTTTTCATTGCACAGCAGATGAATGTATTTACCCTTCTGTTTCTCCCTTTCAAACTGGAGAGGGAAGTAAAGGGTAACAAAGGTATCTCTATGAAGTTTCCTCTACCTCAGGTTGTAGATGATACTAAAGGCAGTAAGTTCAGATGGCTCTCTGTACAGCTGCAGAATTCACCTCACTTCTAATTAGATTCCAACAGTTACAGAGCTTACTGAGTTATGCTCAGTTCTCTCAGCTGACTAAGTCTTTGCCCAGCCAATTAGCTCTCAGCAAAGCAATGTCTCTCTTCCAATCAGCACAGTTCCCAAGAAGACAGCTGTAAAGCCTTCCTGTCGGTTCTTTTATTCTGTCTTCTGTTTTTTTGTGGGGGAACTGGCCAATTGAGGCCCAGTCCCTCGAGCATACTTCAGTGTTATGCCTGCTACATACTCATGCAGAGCCTTAGGGAGGCTGCTTCTGGAAATGTGCATAAATGATGTATAATGGAAAGTCTCTGTTCTCTGCCTGAGCGCATGTGTAGATCTTTTGTGACTGTCCATTTACTACGTGGTAAAGAAAAGTTTTTTTTTTTTTTTTAAGATTAGCTATAGAGAGAGGATTGAGCACGTATACAAAAGGCATGATGACCTGGTCAAGTTGTTCTCTTTCTTTGTGGTGACCAAGGCAAAGACTTCTGTAAGCATCGAGAGAGAGAGAGAGAGAGAGAGAGAGAGAGAGAGAGAGAGAGAGAGATACCAGTGGCCTTCTCCCTCCCCTTTCTGTCGTCCTTAAAAGCTGACATGAAGCCATGAGCTCCTGGTGAATCTGTTTTGCTGCCTTGGTTATGTTTAATCCATTCCTGCTCATAAAGAAATGAGAGTAAGAGACAGAAAAGAGTAGACTATGACCTTGAGAGCTTCTATAGGTTGGGAGAGGTACCAGAGGTTCAGAAGCTGGAATCTATACCAGAATTGGTGAGCAGCTGAGCCCAATGAGGAGCAGGGCCCTAAGAAGTGACCTGGTGGGGTCCAGCAAAGCAGTGGATGGACCTGGCAGCAGGGATGCCATGTCCTGGCTTCATTTTCACAGGAAAGAATGAGATACAATGTTGAGACCATTGGCAGGGGGAGGGAGGTAAAGTCAGGGAATGTTAGACAGTAGGTTATGGATAGGTCTCTGTACACCTTGACATAGCCATGCAGTCCTTGTAAGAATTATAAAACGATTGCTTGTTTGGTTCTGGTGATATGATTAATTCATTTGGCAACTCTGCCTGTGTCCTGTCACCACTCTTATGAATTTGAAAAATCGATGGAATGGTATAGGGTTGAAGGCTGACCCTATTAAAAACTATTTTGATGATCAGCTTCATACAGAAGACAGTGGATTTTTTCTTTTTTTCTCTTTTGTATTATGGCAGTTATAGCTCATATTTCAATCATGCTTTAAGGACTAGAAAGTGCTTTATACGCATTCTGTCAATTGATCCTTACAATAGCCATACGAGGCTGATCTATTATTATCCCCATTTTACAGATGAAGGAAATTGAGGCTTAGAGATGTTAGGTGACTTATCCAAGTCCATACATCTAAGAAGAGTTGAAACTGGGATTTGAACCAAGGACTTCTTGACTCCAAGTCCATAATTCCATTTATTACAGAGGCATCAAATTTGCAGCCCACTGAGCAAGTTATTCAAAAATGAATATAGCCTGAATGAGATTAAATGTAAATGAGAAATGTTTAACAAAATAACTACAAATACAATTCAACATAGATAATGTTATTTTGTGGTTGTCCAAGTCACTATGTGAACCTCAGGAATCTGTTTTACTTTCAGTTTAACACTATTGCACTATAACATGATGTGGCACAGTGGATAGAGCACTGGCTTGGAGTTAGGAAGACCTGAGTTCAAATCCAGCCTTAGACATTAACTATGTTACCCTGGGGAAGTCACTTAGCCCTGTTTGCCTCAGAATCTTCATCTGTAAAATGAACTGGAGAAGGGTTTCTGCCAAGAAAACCTCAAATGAAATCATGAAGAGTTGGACATGATTGCAAAAGGGATTGAACAACACCACCACTATACCATGCCGTCCCTTGGATAACACCAGAAGGCAAGATATACTAAAACAAAACAGATGCGCCCTCACCCTGCTGACTACTAAGTATACGGCCAAGTCACAAATGCATATGAAATAGATTGAAGATTGGATTATGCACCAATTCTATATCATAGCAAAAGTGGAAACAAATCGTACCAGCTATGGGTAGGGACTTCATATTGTGCGTGTTTTTTCACTGATATCCTCACATACAAGTTATACAATATATGACCGACCAGTGCAAGGCAATCATAAGAAACAACGTTATTCTTAAGTTCGGATGGGATGAAATATAAGCAGAAATTGAGGAGTCTGTATGATTGTGACGGAATCCTACTGTGCTATAAGAAATGATGAGCTGGCTGATTTTAGAAAAAGGTGGAAAGATTTGTATGAAATAATGAAGAACTGGATGAATGGAACCAATTATACACTGTACACAGAAACAGCAATATTGCTCTAAGAACAACTTTGAATGACTAAGTCATTTTGAGTATTATAAGTACTCAAATCAACAACAAAGGACCTGTGAAGGAAGATACTATTGATACAGAGGAAGAACTGATAAATAAAAGTATGTATAATATGCTTTACATATGTGTATATATATATGTATATATATAATATACACTTTTGTGTCTAATGGTAGCCTTCTCTAGGGCAGGGTAGGGAGGGAGGAGAAAGAATATGCATAGCAGAGAACAAAAGAAAACTTAAAAGGGAGCACAGAAAAGTAGGGTAGCTTTGAAAATTATATATAGTATTTATTACATAGCTTAAAAAAGAGTGTGAAATGGAAATTCATGGTTTTATATTGAATCCTCTTTTTATGTTTGTGCTGTGTACATGGAAATGCTTTTTTTTGTCTTTTTATATTTAAGTAAAAACTGAATAGAAAATTTAAGAAATCAAGTCATTTAATTGTAAAGAGAAGAAGCTAAAGAACTTGAAGACTTTGAAAATATGCTCTTAACAGAAACTCCAGAAATACTATCTAATTATGGAAATGCTATCTAATTATGGCAAAAGAATGCCACTGTCTTGAATGCGTTTTGAAAAGGTGATGGACATACTTAGAATGGAATTTTTTAAAGCTCCTTTTGAGTTTGAAGGTACAATCGAATTAGTTAAATCTTAAAAAAATTAATGGAGCAATTTTAAAAGCTAATATCTAACATCATGAACAAATTCATTTTCCTCTAATTATTGACAGAGAGTGGGAAAATATTTTCAGACCAGTACACAACAACATATGTTGTGGTTGTTGCCATTATAAAGTCCATAGAAAAAAAGATAGAGTTATTTAGGAATGTTCCCAGGGATAGGAATTCAAATGCCATCTTGGCAGAAGTGTCTTGAGTATACTACAGAAGACCTGCCTACAGAAAGATATCAAAAGCTGACATAAGTATCTAGCTGGAATGGGCAGTAGAAACCTTGAACATTATATTACTTAATTACAGGCAATGAAAATGAAGCATACCAAATGGAATCCTGAATACAAAAGTATATGGCAAATTCTTGGTACTCATGATCAGCAATAAAAATTGAAGTTGAAGGATTGAAATGATATGAGTTAAATCAGCACAAAGGACAAAATAAACAGCTTGACATCCATTGAAATCATATTATAAAGACTTGAAAAAGTAAAAAAAAATTAGAGAAGAAAGAGAACATAAAGAAGGAGGACGTCAGAAATTTCTGGTTAACTAGAAGGTTGAAAGAGATCTGACCTAATTAAGCACAAGCTGGATCAAAAGGTAACAAGGAAGCGTGTCTGCTATTGATATAATGAATGATAGCTTGGTCATTTTCAGTGAACTGACTAAAACTAGTTCTTGGCAAAACTTGAAAACATGGGCCAAATAAGATCCATAGCTATTGGCTCAGGCACTTCATGGTAGCAGACAGATTACTAGATAAGCACTTTATCAGCTTCCTTTCTGAAGTAATCCTGATTTTATATTTTTTTTTTTATAGATGACATATTTTATTACCAAAAGATGAGGATGCCAGTGACTCCTCTAAATATAGGTCAATTATGTGTTTATGTGTTTTCTACCAAGCATTCACAGCTTGTATCACTCAAAAAATTTATAAATATTTACAAGAAGTAACAACGTATTAGTTGAGGAGCAAAAAGGGCAACCTAAAAATGATATCTCATCATCTATTTGATGGTTATTGTACAAGCCACCCAAAAGCACTGTAACATTTATACTGCCTTTATTGGTTATCAAAACCTTTGATTCAGTTCCACACTCATGGCTTAGTCATGTACTCCAAAGATACAAAATAGATCCTGGATAATGAGAAAGTTAGAGTATTTGATGTCCACACAGAAAACTATTTTCTAGTAATAATATGCCACCAACATAATAATGTCAAAAACAACTAGTATAAAATATATGGCACCTTCCAGGGAGACAGTCTAAACCTGCTATAGTTTTGACGAGCCCTACATCCATTATCATGACTCCTTAGTCATAAAACTGAGTATTACTTTCAAGTCAAAGAGGAAATCATACCAGACATTTTATTAATCACTTAATGTACTTGGATAACATGAAATTATATTTCTCTACTGAAAAATATACTAAGCAGCTATTTCATCTGGAGAAAATTTTTTTCCAACAATATTAAATATCTTTTGGACTCGATGGGTGTAGAATTCTTAATGTGTGCCAAGGAAAAACAGAGATGGAATTCTTTGAGCTTGAATCCAGAGGCCAGATTGAACCAGTGGATGGATGAAGGCAATACTTACAAGTACCTTGTTCTTCTCCAGTCAAGACATATTGAGTATTAGGCTATGAAAGAGAAAGCTGAGGCTGTGTATGTTAAGACAGAGCCTGGCATCCTGAAGTCAAAGCTTAGTGGGAGGAACAAATTTAAAGCAATTCACACCTATACTGTATCAGTCTTAACATATATTTTTGGCAGGTAAAATGCACAATAATATGTAAGGAAGATGTCTTTAAAAACCTGTATAATGTTAACGAAAATAGGACCCATGACTCCCAGGCAGCTGTATTATAGAAAGATGGAGGATTCCTCTTTGAAAAGGAGGAAGAGGATTAATCGATGTTTTTTGGATACATAATAATCTTTTGGGACTAATAGACCTCATTTCACAAAGCCGAAATAAAGCCTGACAATTATTAAAGACCACTGGACTCAGATGTAATGGTAATTGAAGATGATTTGACCCCTAGTCTAGGGCTTATGTATGTCTATATGTGTGTGTGTGTGTGTGTGTGTGTGTGCACATGCCCGTACATATTCAGTTATGAAAGGAATAATTTTATGCACTTGTGCAATTTTTTGTACAACCTTAGATAAAAGGAGTAATAATAGCTACATTTCTACAACACTATGAAGTTTGCAAACTACTTTTCACACATAATTTTATTTGATTCTCAAAACAACCTTGTGAAGAAGGTGCTATTATCATTTCCATTTTACAGATGAGGAAAATGAAGTAGATAGAGGTTAAGTGACATACCCAGGGTCACACAGCTAGTAAATGTCTGAAACAGGATTTGAACTCGGGTCTTCCTGATATCAAGTCCAGTTGTCTGTCCACTGTGCCACCTTGTCATAAGACTGATTTTCTCTGAATCCAATAAAAAGGTGAGAACAAGAAAATAGAGGTGATAATAATAACAAGAAATCACATTTTTATAGTACTTGAAGGTTTCCCCACCACAATCCTCAGAAATAAGTAGCCTATTATTACCCCCATTTTACAGATAAGACAACAAAGGCTCAGAGAACTTAAGTTACTTACTTATAGTCACACAGCTAGTAAGCACTTACAAGTAGGTCCAATTCTCTTCTGGCTAGCACTCTTTAATTTAGGGGAGACAACATAAAAGAGGTGTCTTCCCTTTTGTCACTTTGTACTTGCTACCTATAACCATTTAGGGAAAAATTGCCCTACACCTCAACATCACAACGAAGGTCCCAGATGCATTGGGGCTGCCCTAATTAAGGAAGAAAAGATGACCCAGTGGCACACATATCATTGTCTGATCCCTCAGCTCAGTGGCTCATCAATACACATCTGCCTCAGCTGCCATTTGTGGCAGTGGCAACTACTACATTCACCATCACCAAGCATTACCTGCCATTACCACCTAAGGAAAAAAATAATATCATAGGCCTCCTTCACTACCTCAGTTCCAAGTGGGACATCAATAGTCCTCCCAACAATACTTTTGCCCAGGTACAGTCCAGGTCTAGAAAGAGGCCACTTGCAGCACCCAACTTTCATGGCCACCATTACCATCAACCTTTCTCGTTTCTCTCAAGGACTGTGATGGTGGGTGGGGGCGGGGGTGGGAACAGAAGTTTCAAGTGACTATCTTGCTGGAGAACTGAATAGGATTAGTGATCTCTTTTCCATATGACTTTCAAAATTGTCATTACCATCAATTTCTAGAAGCTCGAGGGAGAGGTGTAGCTGCTCTTGCTCTGGAAAAATGAGTTCTGAGACTAGACCAAAGAACAAGTTAGAATGTGACAGATATATAGAAGTCAAAGAGATGGGCATGAGAGATTAGAGGTAGGAGAGATAACTTCTAGCTATGCCGATCAAAGAAGGTCTGTTAAAATGTGACATCCAGAACTGACCACAATACTTTATTATATGTTATATTATACTATATATAATTATATAGTATAATATATATATTATATTATAACCAATAAAAGATATGACAAAACATTCCTTGGATATTCGACTTGTAACAATGTAGTCAAAATTTGGTTTAATTATTGGGCTGCCCTGTAACATTGTTGGGTCATGTCAAACTTAGAGCCAAGTAAAGCCCTAAGGTATTTCATAAGAACTCCAAGTCTATTTCATTCTATACTTGTACAGTTGGTCTTTTGAACTTCATTCAGGACTTTCCATCTGTTTCTTTATCATGGTATTTGTTTTCGTCATTCTAGCTTGTGGACATCTTTTTGAATCTTGATTATGCCACCCCCAATATTAGCTATTTGTGTCATCTATAATCTGTCCTTTCATTCAAGTTTCTTACTAAAATGTTGAAAAGGACAGGGCCAAAGACAGTCTTGTAACAATACTCTTTGGGTACAGTTTTTTAACCAGTTATAATCAATCAACTCTGCCCATGTTCCTGAATAGTGTATGTTAATCTATTCTACTCTCCTATAGTTTCATTCACTATGCCCCAAGTTTCCAAACTAAAGTCTGGCAAGTGTTTAGCAACTAGTTTTCTAAAAAAAAAATTGCATGCAGGATAGACTTTTCATTTTAATCTGCATTAATTATTAACATTTCTCCATCACTTTCTTAAGTTTAGGCAATCATCGAAACAATAAATCAAGCCCTGATTTGTAGTTTGCTGATTTCTAAGGTATAAATGATACACTGAAAATTTAACAATCAGCTCTCATGAGCAGGTACAGCTTTCATAAACAGGTTAGTTAAGTTCCCACTGACTCCAGCATGAAAATGCCCCTCACTGGCTATGCCCATCAATCCCATGTATTGTTTTCCCTCTATGAGAATATAAGCTCATAGAAGGCAGAGACTGTCTTTACTTTCATATTTGTAGCCCCTGTGCTTGGCACACTGTTGTTGTTTAGTTGTTTTCTAGTCATGTCTGAATCTTTGTGACCTCTTTTTGGGGTTTTCTTGGCAAAGATCCTGGGTTTGCCATTTGCTTCTCCAGCTCATTTTGCAGATGAGGAAACTGAAGTGACTTGCTTATGGTCACACAGCTAGTGTCTGAGGCCAGATTTGAACTCAGGAAGGTGAGTCTTCCTGACTCCATGCTTGGTGCTCTATCCACTATGGCACCACCTCTGGCACATAGTAAGTGCTTAATAAAGGCAATCTAGTGGTGTTATCATATAGTCCACATTCTTGCACATTCATGGGTCCACATGAATACCTTGACTTTGTCAATCCTCTGCTGAATTCTACCTATAAGAGGATCATAGTGTTTCCTTGATGCATTGTTGTGTTTGTCCTTTGTTCTCAAATTAGGGAAATGATGACATGACTTGCAGTTGACTTTGATTTGAGTGAGGGAGGGCTATGCAAGGTCACCAGCCTCACTTTCTCCTCCAGAGCCATCTGGGTTTAGTGGCCTGATATTCACCAGGACGACTATTGCTGTAGTAACCCTATCAGAAAAGGAAGTGGGCTTGGTTTGGCATGATTTGTTTTGGGTGAACTCATCAGAGATCATCAGTTCCTTTTTCAAGGGCTCACAGACCATCTGTTTAATCATTTGCTCTAGAATTTTACTGCTGATTAAAATCAGGTTCTCTGGATTATAATTTCTGGAAATTACCTTTTCACCATTTTGGGGGGGAATTGAGAAAACATTTGCCTGCCTCCTGTCTTTGGGCCCTTCTCAGATTCCCTGGGATTCCTTGAAGAGCACTAACACGATCACATCTGCCAGGTCTCTTTGGGGGGGGGGGCTGGAATGTTGTTCAGCTGAGCCTAGAAACTTGAGCTTATTTGAAGCAGTTAGGTGTACTCCATTTCCTCATCAATCTTGGATATTAATTCCTGATTAATCATGTTTATTCTACTCCTTCTAGTTTGAATGTCATCCTCTCTGAGAGAGAAAACAGAAGGAAAACTGATGTTGGGCCAGTCTGGCTGCTTTTTCTGTCTATATTGGGATGGATCTGAAGGACTTTCATTAGGGCTTCCTGCTTCCAAATATCTTCATTACTTAAAGTTTTGGTCCTATAGCTTGTTCGCTCTTCATGAGCTTAAAAAATATAAAAATCCAAGTATTGTTGGGGTAGGGAGAATAAAATGGGGAGGTGAATTAGTGTTATTAATAATAATAATTGCTAACACTAAAAGCGATATATATATATATATATATATATACACATATATAGCTGTATATTATCTCATTTTATCCTCATGAAACCTGGGAGGTGGGTGATATTGTTATCTCTACTGAACAGATGAAGTAACTTAGGGCTTCCTAAAAGGTAGGAGCAGTAGGACCAGGACCCAGAATAGGTGCCAGGGGGATGCAATAAGAGAGTCATTGAAAGTGGATGGGGGAAAAACTTCTCCCACTTCCCAATTTTGCCAGCCCATGCAGTGCAGAGTGCTTACTTCACTACTAATACAGCTTTTAGAAGAAAAAAAATGTCATCCCTCACTTCTTTTGTGGCCTGATTATGGCGTTGGAGAACTTTAGAAGGGCCTGAATGGCATTGCGGATAGAGAATCAGCTTTGGAGCCAAGAAGATCCGGGTATGAGTTCCAATTCAGACATATGCTGGTTACGTGACTCCGGGCAAGTCAACCTTTAAAGGGCTATAGGCAATTTTCTAACATAACTGGCAAAGAAGGTACTGATGTGCATTCATCGGGACACATTCCCCCTCTAGGAATTCTGTCTACTAATGAAATCAGAGATGCAATCCCTATATTAGAAGCAGCCATAAAGATCATCTGGTCCAACCTTCTCATTTTACAGATGAAGAAACTAAGGTCCATTGACAAGAAATGACTTGCTTGTGGTTATATAGGTATAAAAAGCAGATCTGTGCCCTGGACGCAGGTCCTGGATACCTAATCTCTGTATGGACCAAAGAACCCTTTCAGAACTTGGGCTATTTCTGGTTTCCAGGATGTGGACACGAGACTCCATTTCCGAGCCGTGTTTGTCTCTTCATTAGGTTGTTTTTCTAGGGCTGCTCTTGGCTCTTTGCTCCAGGGGAGTCTCAGAGGGCTGGGCTCCACATGCCAACATGTTATCACTGGGGAGCTTGTGAGTGCTGGCTCCTGGCACCCATTGCTGGTTTATGAGAAAGAGTATTAAAACAGATGTTTGGGTTTTTCCTCAGCCACACATGTCTAGAATTACATGGATTCTGCAAGCAGATAGCAGAGGGGAATAAAAGGGAAGTCTGAATTTGGACTGAGCTTCTGGACCAGGTCCTGCCCCCACTTTGAAAGAAGGCAGCCTGGAGAAATGGCTAGAGCCAAGCCTGGCAGGGAAGCTGCTGCCCAGTGATGCCGGGGCCTTTGAAAATGATTACATAGATCAGATTTACAGGTGGCTTTTTTTTAAGTGTGGAAAATATTTGTGACTTGGTAATTGAAACAGAGTCGAGTTTATAGTATCAGCCACTAATGTGGGGAAAATGAAATCCAATCGTCTCGGGAATTCACTATGGAGAGTTTTGCTAAGCATAGTTTCTCCAAATACTCCTGGCTAACCCTTATACCACAGGGCAGATGTTGGGCCCCAGCCAACGGTTATTATTCTGTGGTGGTAAACTGAGGCAGGGGATGGTGAATGACCCAAGTTTCAGCAGTGAGGAAAGTTTCTCAGCACTTTTAAAACATGGTTGGGGAGAAGAAAGAAACGGGGAGGGTGAAGTAGGATGTCGTCTTTATACGGTGTTTAATAGCACAAACTTAATACTTAATAAGTACTTATTTGACAAAAAAAACAATTGGATGGCTTGCCTATGACTCCGATTTAAGAAAATAAATTAAAAGGGAGGGTTTCTGAGGGAAGTCAATTGGGAAAAAAAGAAGAGGAAAGGTCTTATCTTTTTGTATGATCATTTTAGGATGAAGCTAGAAACCACCCTTTCAGCAGATTTGCTAAAGGAAATAGTACACATTATATAATACTTATATTTTATATTAAAAGACATATAATTAAATAATATATGAAATATGAACGAATAACAATGACAACAATCACAATAGTGATACCCAGTGTTTATATGGAGCTTTAAAATTTGCAAAGTGTTTTTAACATATCATTTCATCTGATCCTAAAATGACCACACAAGCAGGTTCTGTGGTTATTCACTCGTTTCAGCTGTGCCCAACTTTTTGTGACCCCATTTGGGTTTTTTTCGGCAAAAATGCTGGAGCGCTTTGCCATTTCCTTCTCCAGTTCATTTTACAGATGAGGAAACTGAGGCAAACAGGGTTAAGTGATTTAACCAGGTCACATAGCTCAGGAGCGCCTGAGACTGGATTTGAACTCAGGTCTTCCTGACTCCAGGCATGGAGCTCCATCTACTGTGCCACCTAGCTTCCCCTACAAAGACAGATAGACTTTTCCTTTTTTTCCCAGTTGACCTCCCTCAGAAACACTCCCTCATTTTTTCTTTTTCTTAATTATTTAATATTTTTAGTTTTCAGCTCAATTTCCACAAGATTTTGAATTACAGATTTTCTCCCCATTTCTACCCTCCCCCTCCACTCCAAGATGGCATATATTCTGATTGCCCCATTACCTAGGCGGCCCTCCCTTCTGTCACCCCAGTCCCCCCATCCCCTGTTCCCTTACTTTCTTGTAGGGCAAGATAGATTTCTATGCTCCATTGCCTGTATATCTTATTTCCCAGTTGCATGCAAAAACAACTTTTTTTTGAACATCTGCTTTTAAAACTTTGAGTTCCAAATTCTCTTCCCTCTTCCCTTCCCACCATCCCTAAGAAGGCAAGCAATTCAACGTAGGTCACATGTGTATCATTATGTAAAACCCTTCTACAATACTCATGTTGTGAAAGACTATATTGTGCTCCTTCCTATCCAGTCTCCCTTTATTCAGTTTTCTCCCTTGACCCTGTCCTTTTTTGAAAGTGTTTGCTTTTGATTACCTCCTCCCCCTATCTGCCCTCCCTTCTATCATCCCCTCTTTTTATCCCCTTCATCCTTCGTTCCTGTGGGGTAAGATACCCACTTGAATGTATATGTTATTCTCTCCTCACGTCAAATCCTATGAGAGCAAGATTCACTCATTCCCCCTCACCTGCCCCCTCTTCTCTCCCAACAGAACT
>CM053625.1:344724913-344756968 GCA_028646595.1 Phalanger gymnotis | reverse complement strand
GTCCCCACCGAGCTGCCCCCGCTGCCACTACGTGAGTGCAGGTGTGTGCGGAGCCCGGCGGGGCCGAGCCGGGCAGGAGCTGCGCTGCGCTCGCCTGGGCAGGGCTGGGCAGGGCAGGGCTGGGCTGGGCTGTGCCGGGCTGCTCCGGGCTGCACTGGACTGCTGGGCTGGGCTGGGCTGCGCCGGGCTACGAGCAGCGGCGAGGACCCCGCCGCTCCCCAGCCAGCCAGCCCGCGGTTATGTGCCCCCGGGCTCCGCTCCAAGAGCCCCCTACCGCCAGCCTAGCCGGCCGGGCAGCCGCTTCGGGGTCGTGGGGCTGGGGCCGCGCCCCCGCCAGCTGATCGGAGCCCCTGGATGTGTCTGTCCGTGGAGGAGGCCGCTGCTGCTGGCGCTGCGCTGGAGGTCCGAGAGAGAGCCGGCGGACTTGGAAGGCAGCGGGCCGCTGCGCGCTTGGGAATCCGCCCGGGGCCCAGGTGAGGAGCCGGAGCCTGGGGTCGGGGGTGGGAGGAGTGTGTGGGTGCCCTCCGCTCCAGGGTTTGGCAGGAAAGTGGGAAGTTTTCGGGGCTCCGATGCTCTGCGTGGGCTGACACTTCTTGTCCCTCTCCTTGGTCCTCAGTAGAGCTGGCTAATGGATGGGTGGGTGTCTGCTAGCTAGCTCCAGCAGGCAGGCAGGTAGCCAGCTACTCAGCCTCCTGGCAGGGAGGGGCTGGCCAGCTCCTGAGGCTGCGGGGGACAGACGGGGGCGAGACAGGGGATTCCCGCACCGGCCTAGTCTCCTGCCCCCGTGCGGACAGTTCACGCAGTCAGCTGCAGCTTTCCCTAGCTGAGCTGCCTTGAGCTAGCCCCACGGATGGGATGGCATCCTGAACTTTTACCTTTTTCTCCTCAGTCGTCCTTTTCAGCCTCAGTTTAGTGATCCGCGGAGGCCGAGTTTTGGCTTTCTTTGCATCCCCAGAGCCTAGTACGCGCCTCGCTCACAGAAGGCACTGAATAAATCCTTGTTGAATTGAATTGAGCGTCAGAATTTCCAAAATGACAACTTAGTTGTTCATAAAAATCAATAGATGTCTTTGAAGAAGTTCCTTCTACTTGGAAATATGTTGGTCCACCAAGAAGATAGCATTGGTGTTGGAGGTCACAGGGAGAATTCATCATTCCTTTGAGGCATCCATATTTTAGAAGTGGAAAGATCTTAGGAGATCACCAGAACTCCTGAGTTTGGATACTGATTCTACCAATCACTGTGTCAACCTTTCTTACCTCAGTTTCCTCCTTTTTAAAATAAGGGGATTGAAATATATGCTTTCAAAGATCTCTTCCCACTCTAACATTTGCTGCTTCCAGTCAGATTCCTCAACCTAATCCAACCTGTCTTTTTATAGATGGGGAACCTGAGGCCTAAATTAGGGAAATGATTTTTTCCCCAAGGTCACAAAATAACAGAGCCAAGACTAGAACCCTGATCTTCTCACTCTCAGGGTCCAGTGCTCTCTCCACTAGACAGCAGGTTGCTCTCCAGATGAACTAGACCTGCAGAGGCCTCTTAAAAGAAGACATTGTAGCCTAGTGGAAAGACCATTGGACTGAGAGAATGTGACTCAGCTCAGTTTTGTCAATAGCTGTGTGACCTTAGGAAAATCATTTCCTTTTTCTGAATTTGTTTTCTTCTATGTAAAATGGGTGGCTGGGAATTAAAATAAGTGACCTCAAAGGTTCACTCCTTCTATGGTTGCCTATCCTGTCGATAACCAGTCCAGAAAATGCCTGCTCCAGATTACTCACCCTAGAGCCATGGAAATGTGTAACTTTTTTCATTAGTCATGCTTTCTAATCTTCAGAGGATGTGGCAAGGCTGTGAGCTAAGACCTAGTTCCCTGGCCGTCTGAGTCCTTACTCATTTCAAACTCCATCATCTTCAAAGAAGCCCATCACTGGATATCTTAAAACTAGTCAGAGAACTAACCCAAGTCAAATTCACTTAGTTTTTGGTGCACAGAGGGAATTCAGTGCATTACTCATAGCAGCCAGAGAGTTCTCTTTTAAGCAAGTGAAGAAAAGATGGCCAGGACAGTGTGGTGTAGTAGGAAGAAAGCTGGCCTGGGTATTCAGGAGGCCTGGGTTCTAGCTCTGACTCTTGACTCTCACACACTGTGTGACCTTGGACAAATCACTGCCTATCTCCAAGGCTCAGTTTCCACATCTATAAAATACGATTTGACAAGGTGACCTCTCAATACTTTCCCAGGTCTAAATCTTATAGCTCCTTTCTGATCATGTTCCAAAAGTGGCCAGAAACAGCCCTTCATCAAACTAAAGAAGGCAAAATTTATCTCTGGTCCTTTCCATCTCTGTAGTGTCTCCTCTATGGGACCCATTGTAGTGGATAGAATCCTGCACTGGGAGTCAGGAAATACAAATCCTGCCTCAGACACTAACTTAACCTGAGCCTCAGTTTCCCTCATCTATAAAATGTGAATAATAGCCTCTACCTCATAGGATTGTTTTGAGGGTCAGATGAAATGATGTATGTAAAGTGTTTTGTAAACCTTAAAGTTATATAAATGTTAGCTATGCTAATCCTCCCCCACCTACAGAGAGAGCTCTAGCAAATCTCTGATAAATTCATCCCAACTAAGGTATCCTTGACTGATAACAGTTTAAAGTGGTACTTATACTAGGTGGAGTTGCATTTCAACAGGTGACAAAGCCCCCACTTGACCTATGCTCAAATGGTGGGATATCTGGCATTGATAAGTCCAGTGAGAGAAATATGGAAGTGGGGGAGGCGACCTTCTTGATGGCTCTGAAAGTACACACAGCTTTGAATAGAATGCAGTGTTCGAGAAATCGGCATTAGGGCCAAAGATGTCGTTGGAGGCCTTCTTGGCAAAAGGTCATCTTCAAAGTCCACTCCCCATAGTTCCGATGGCCAGTCATCCTGACCTGGTATCTAGAAGCCTGTGTTTATTCTTCCTGCACAGAGCAGAAGCTGATACAGCTGTGACTGTCAACAGGAGGGAAAAAGATGGGGGAGGGAGGGACCAAGAGAGAGCAGCTGGCCTGTCAAGATTCCTGGGATCAAAGATTTTAGAGCTAGAAGATACTTTCAATGTCAGCTAGCCCAAGCTATTCATTTTACAGAGGGAAAATTTGGGAATCAACCACAGGCAGGGATTTGCCCAAGGTCACGCTAGTAGCAAGTAGCTGAGTTAGGACTCAACCTCACAACTCCAGGCTCGGAATCCAGGGCTCCTCAGATCTGGAAGATGCCATTGGCTATGTAGAAAAGTGTTTATACTAAGATACTCACAATAGGTAGCTATAATGTACTGGAAGGAAATCTAGCCTCAAAGCCAGCAAGATCTGAACTCAGGTCCCTTATGTCCCACATACTGACTGTGTGACTTTGAGCAACTCACTTCACTTTTCTGTGCTCTAAGCAATTTGCCAGGAAGATGCTAACCTACATCAATAAAGCTTTCTGTATCAATGAAATTACAAGTGCCCAGACCCTGTCTTTACTAGGCTGTTTCAGAGATGTCTGAATCCTTGCAATTTCTGACTTCCTCTGGATTCCTTCCCTTCCCGTAAATTAAACTCCAACAAGGTTGCATCTGTAGTTGGTCTCAGTAAAATTCGCAATGCTTGTTGATTCTGTTTAACCAGGCAGACAGAGCTTAGCTCACATGAGCCCCTGGAGCATCTGAACCTTCTTTGTGTCATGAGCCCCTTGGGCTCACTGGTGAAGCTATGGAGAGAGCCCTTCTCAGAAAACGCCTTGAAATGCATAAAGGAAAATACATAGAATCATAAAGGCATCCAATTATATTGAAATACAGTCATGAAAGTATTTCTTTTAAAAAAAAACCAAGTTCAGGTTCAGAATCCCTGTGTGTTAGAGGGATGGGTGGGGCATAGTCACATCTGGCCAACAAGAGACCTTCAGTCCACCTAGGGGTCACCCCTTTATGAGGAGGAAAGATGGGCTTTTCCAAGCAGGAATGGATCTTGTCCCACTAAGGGATTGATTTTTATTAGTCATGAGAGCCTCATTTCAACCAGAATCACATCATAATTGGCCAGTTGGATTATTCTTGTCCACAGCCAGATTTGCCAATAACAGGTTTCACTGTTGCAAACTGTAGCCTTTGGGATGTGCCATCCTGATTATAGTGTTGACTGTGGGGAACATATCATTCAGCAGGCCAGATGTTGAGCAGGGGAGAAAGAGTCCTGGGTCCTTCACTGCAGCCTTAAATATCCTCAGCCGTGCTTTCTGAGAAGGGGGGTTGGGGTGGGGGAGGTCTGGGAGAGAGCATGCACAAGTTCAAGGGCCTTGCCCCTCTGCTAAGCAACAGTTACCAACAATCTTAAGCAAATAGAATAGTGGAATTGTGAAAACAGGGGCCTTTCAGCTGATTCCCAGCATCTCTCACTGGTGAGTCAGCAGGGAACCTTCTGTCACTGCCCTTCAGTCTGCGTGTTGTTAATATCGTTGGTGTTATCGCTTTCTGCCCAAGAGAAGATTGCCCCTTCATCATATCCCCCAGGGTCCCGCTGCCAGAGACTCTTGGTTCGGAGGTGTTTCTTGGTGCTCTGGTCCCGAGGAAAGGCAGAATTTGGAAGGAGGTTTGGCACGTAGCTATAGGAAATTTAAAGGCAGACTCCCAATATTGGCTCCCTTTGTCTCCTTCAAGGATGCTGATAGTTGTCATCCAGGAGCTGTCAGAGTTCTGTTCTTAGTCAGAGAGGCGTTGAAATGTTTTCATGATAGGTAAGCCCTGTGAGAATGAGCAAAAGTGTTTCCTGGGTGGCAAGGGATACAAAAGGGCTGGGGTGGTTGGCCATGGGCTCTTTATGATTCCCTGAAACACATATCAGAATATTGGAGGAGGCATGGATGGGGGAGGGTGTCATGGAGCAACATAAAAGCAAACACTTACCAGCTGTTTGCGAAACCTTGTCCCCAGCACATGCTTTACCCCCCATGCAATGTCACTCAGAGGGCTGGGGCTGAGCGAGTTGCATGCCTGGAGCAGGAGCCGCCACTCAGATGCATCCCTTGGCAGCAGCTGGGCTGCCCGTAATTCATCAAGTCTTGGCCCCCTCATGTCCTCCTCAAACAATTGCAGCCTTGAGTGGCTGAGAAAGGAAGCATTAAAGGCTTGAGAAGTGCGTGCAGAGAGTGGTCTGGCAGCCTGTAGGGGCCCTCTCTCCAAAGCTGTTCTAAATCTCCGCATCACTTGTTTGGTTTGCATTCAGTCTTTAATTGTCTTCATAGGACACGAGAGGACTCGAGGCAGGCTGGCTTTATTTAGAACAGCTGAAATATTTGCACATTTCCACTCCTGGGTCACCGAAGAGAGGAATGTGTTTCCTGGAGCCTAGTAAAAGGTCGGACTATCAGGAAGGAGGTCTTGAGACCCCATGGACCTGACTCACTCATCTTCCTTGTCCATTGTCATCCTGTTCAAGACCGAGGAAGATGTTAGAGGTTGCATCTGTCCTCCACCTGGAAAAGATAAAATCAGCAGGCACAGGACATACCAGAGAATGGATTGTTAAAGCTTGCAGGATTCAGTGGAGAGAACAATGACTCTGCACTTAAAGGATCAGGGTTCAAATCCTACCATTTATGTTTGCCATCTGTATAACTCTGAGCAACTGATTTAACTTCCTCGTCCTCAGTTTCTTCATCTATAAAAAGAGTAAGTTGAAATAGATGATTTCAGACTTTTCCAGTTCTATAACCCTAAGGTCCTAGTCGAGATGAGGAGAAACTGTTTTCAGAAAAGCAAGACCCTGGGTAATTCCTATGCAGAGGCTGAAAAAAAAACAAAGAGAGAAGAAGGCCACGAAAGAGTCTTTCCTTAGTGTTACAGACTAATAAAAGCGTAGCCTACTTGGTCATGTGCAGCAATGGGGGACACAGAGAGAATAAGAAGGAACAGCAACTATATGCCAAGCCTTACTTGGGCTCGTGGTTTCAAACTCTTCCCCAAGGTCACTAACAATTCTCAAATGAAAGAGAATTTATCTTGTTTTCTTTGGTCCCAGAGGGCAGAGCTGGGACCAACAAGTAGGAATTATAGGGTGGCACATTTCATCACAATATAGGTTTAACCCCCTAGATACAGTTGGGTGGTTGGCCAATGGTCTAGCCTTTAAGATTGAGGCTCTGGTCAGTACTACCCTCACCTAGGAAGGTATGCATTTGACCCAACATTGAGGAGTACATGGGAGAAATGATAAGTTCTCTCTGATTCTCAGAGAGCTGCTACCTCTCCCCCTAAGCTCTGCCCGTTTCTGGGTGACATTGTTCTCTATATAAATTCTAGGGTTATAGCCACTGTCACTTGATCTAATTAGAATGTTGGATCGAGCCCCTACCCATCTCACTTTATACATAGACTTCTATAAAACCAAATCATATAAATATGGCATAATGCAGTTAACCCCACAAAACTCAAGTCTTTATTCATGGCTAAAAGAAACAGAAACACAATCAAAATATATTAAAACAACATCTGGTTCTCTCCGAATTGGGTTGGCGACAACAGTTTCAGTGACATGTATAGTGGGCCAAGCTCATTATAAGCCTGGTCCCTTAGGAGTTTAGGTCCCATATTGGAATGAAATGAGACTTACTAAGTAAACTAGGTGTCAGCCATAGCATAAAAAGCATACTCCACTAGAATGCAACACTTAATTTTGGTGGAACTTGGCAAAATATGGTGAATTGCTGGCCTTGGCACAGCCTCTAAGTCTCAAGGTCCCACATAGGCAGCCTTCTTTGGCCATAGGTAACCAGTAAGTTACATCAACATGGCTGAGGCCACCAAGAAACTGCATTAGCAATTAGGAGCTTTGAACCTTGGCCTTCTGGGCCAATCCAGTCTTAGTGTCAGCTTCTGTGCCTCTGAGGAAAGTAACTAGCCTAATCTATATGGTGGGTGTGAGGGGAAGTAGAGGGCTACCTTGGCCTTTCACATCATGCTCCAAACCTGGACACAGTCACCCTCTAACAAGAGTCTCAGGTGTTTCCAGCGCTTAGCAAACATCTCCAAAACTTTCCCTCTCATAAACTAAGTTGATTTTTACACTCAGTCTCCTAGAGGGTCACAGTCTGGTGATGTGAGGAACTTGGGAACTAGAAACAACTTCCAATGCTGCTGTTTTTCCACTCATGGATCTGTCACTAGTATCAGGCTCTAGTCCTGATCGCCATTTGCCCTGGCTATTCAGCCTTGATATTCAGTCGTTTCTCAGTCATGTCCAACTCTGCGACCCATTTGGGGTTTTCTCGGAAAAGAAACTGGAATGGTTTGCCATTTCTTTCTCCAGTTCATTTTACAGATGAGGAAACTGAGACAAACAGGGTTAAGTGACTTAACAGGGTCACACACCTAGTAAGTGTTGGAGGCCACATTGGAACTCAGAAACGTGACTCTTTCTGACTTCAGGCCTGGCATTCTGTCTACTTCGTAACCTTGTTACTATTGGCTAGATTTTTTTTTAATTTTTTTTTTTGGAGGAGGGAAGGCAGGGCAATTGGGGTCAAGTGACTTGCCCAAGTTCACACAGCTATTAAGTGTGTCAAGTGTCTGAGGCCAGATTTGAACTCACGTCCTCCTGATTCCAGGGCCAGTGCTCTGCTCACTGTGCCACCTAGCTGCCCCTATTAGCTAGGTTTTAAAGGACTCCAATTGGATGCAGAGGTATATTCATTACTGACATATATCACCAAAGAGAAAGACAGCTTTCAAACTCACCCTGAGTTCTCTTGGAGTAACATTCCTATGCTTTCAGATATGGAAACCCTTGAAGTCTTTCTTCTCCTGTAGCTTTAATTGGTGGAGGAAAAAAACCAAGCCAACTCAAGCCAGTTCAATCCAACCAGTATTTGTCAAGACAGCACCTCTCTTCCATCCATAGTCAATCAGTCAGTCATTCACCAAGCATTTCTTAAGCCTCTCCTGTTTGCCAGGCATCTTTTGAAGTGCTGAAGAGGCAAAAAAAAAAAGATGAAAAAAAAAAGGTTCCTGCCCCATGCTATCGACATGGTCCTTTGCTTATCCCCAGATCCTGACTTGCAGGCATGATGTTTCTGTGTTTCCCTTGTGTAGCCAGAAGCAAAAAGATAAACCAATGACATACGAGTTTGGGCCAAAAACTCCAGAGAGCAATCAGAAGGTTTTGCTTTGCATGACTGACTCTCCCTGTCGTTTGTAATCAGAACTTTCATTTCTCTTCATTCATATGGATTGTTTAAGGTTATTGGTTCAGTATTTTTCTTGAAAGCCAAGAAAAGAAACCAGACAGCCCTATTGTAAAGGCACCCTGCCCCTCATCCAGAACACAGTAAAAGAAAGAATGAACAACAGTGTGTTCTGGGAGTGGTTAAGAATCACAGTGGAAGGGCTTGGAGTTAAAAAGATCTGAGTTCAAATTCTGCCTCGGACACTTATTAGCTATGTGAGCTGGGCCAGTAATGCTATGATCCTAGAGTATTATTAAATAAAGCATGATGTAATTTCTCTAATAGTCCCTGTGCAGAAGTCAGAGGAAAGTGGGCTGCGGTACAATCAACGACTTATGTGTGGGAAGTGATATAAGATGTATCACCTCCTCAGAAGAGGAGGTAGGCACGTACACCAGCCATAGAGTGAGGAGTAACAGATGGGCAAGCCTGGGTGTGGCATTGGGGCTACACCTAGAGAAGGTTAAAAGCTGGAAGGCCTCTGGCTCATTGGGTGGACTTGTTATAGAGAGTTTGTGGGAGGACACAGGCAAAAATCACAGGATGAGGGGGCAGAAATGTGCCATGATCTGCCCCATGAGAGGGAGTACCCATATCCCTGAGATCACTGAAGCATGATTTTAAAATAAAACTCCAGAGACTCCAGCGCCACTGACTGATAGAAGTTAGCCATAGTTAACCATGGCCAAAACAGCTTCCGTCACACATTGGCTTCAGGATCTAGGGGATCAATCCATCAACAAGCATATATTAAGTTTGGACTGTGTGTTATACACTGTGCTAGGTCCTGGCAGTATGAATGCAAAGCATCCAACAATTCCTATTCACAAGGAGCTTAAATTCTAACAGGGGAGACCTTAACTAGAAGTACAGTTAATAGGTTAAATAAAGCTTATAGTTTTAAGCTAAGAGCTTAAAAACAGCTAAAACCTTTAAGCCAATAGTTTAAAGGCAGCTAAGAGCTTTAGCTTAAATACAGCTAACAGCTTAAATCAAGCCAACAGTTTAAATAAAGTTAATAGCTTAAATAAAACTAATAGCCTTGAGCTAATAGCTTAAATAAAACTAATAGCTTTAAGATAATAGTCTTAAGAAATAAAGCTAAAGAGCTTTCAGCGAATAGCTTAAAACTGAGCTAAGACTTTGGGGTACCTATTATATAGAATAAGTAAAGAGAGAATACATTCAAAAGAGTTGAATACAAGGTAGTTCGGGAGGGTGGGCACTAACAATGGGTGGATCTGACACACTGTGTCACCCTGGGAAAGTCATTTAACTTCTCAATGCTCCAGAGCAGGGTTCAGCAAACTATAGCAGATGGCTAAATAAAGCCAGGAGCCTGCTTTTGAGCTAAGAATAGTTTTTACATTTTTAGATCAAATTAAACTTTATTTTAAAATGTTCAAAACATAAAGGGTACAGGTTGTTTGTTTGTCCTCGTTCTCGAAGAGGACCATGACATCAGGGAGATGATAACATAACTTGCAGTTGACTTTGATTTGAGTTACGGAGGGCTGTGCAAGGTCACCAGCCTCACTTTCTCCTCTGGAGTCATCTGGGTCCAGTGGCCTGATGTTCATCAGGATGACTTGGAGATGGCCCAGGATGCAATGTGGTAGACCCTGGCCCTTTTAAGCTAAGGTCTTTTCAGGTTCTCACTTTGAGTGAGGTAACGCCCATTCAGTGACTAGACCTCTTTAAGAGGTGAGTCAAAGGACAGCCCCTTTAATACAAGAAAAAAAATCAAACTGGGAGGTTAAGACCCTCAGGATTGCTGGCCGAAAGAGGAACAGTTACTATTTCCATTCACTCTGAGCCAAGAGAGCCCAGAAAATAGCCATGAAGTGGTGCTTGGGCAGAGACCTATTGTTGTCCAATCTATGAGCACCAGAGTGAAATGGGTTTAAGCTTTGGTCTTTGAGGAAAGAGAGAAAGAGAGGAAGAAGGAAGGAAGGAAGGAAAGAAAGAAAAGTAGCTGGTCATACTTGGTTTATGGGCCAGAGGGTGCTGACTTCTGCTTTAGATGCTAACAACAACAATAGAAAGGTCAGCTAGCCTTTATATAGGGCTTTAATGTTTTCCAAGGGCTTTCCAAATCTTATCTCATTTGATCCTCACAGCCGCCCTGTGAGGTGGATGCTGTTATCACCCCCTATTTTACAGATGAGTGAACTGAGTGAGACAGGATAAGTGTCTTGCCCAGAAGGATACAGCTAATAAGTCTCTGTGGTTGAATTTGAACTCCAGACTTCTTGACTCCTACTCCATCCTAGCTACTCGCAGCGGAACCCCAGTGTTAGTGACAAAGGAAAGATCTAATCAAAGTACTTTAGGGACATACAGTTGAGATGGAGCAAGAAAACGTTCAGCTCAAAGCAGGGATCAAGGAAGGCTTCGTGCAACAGGCAGTTCTTGAGTTGTTCACTGAAGGAAGAAAAGGATATTAGCAGGTAGAAATGAGAAGGGGCTATACTTTAATAAGGGGGAAGAGTCCTTGCAAATGTACAGAAAAATATTAAGCTCATCAGTTCTATAGAAATGATACAGTTGCTATAATGGAGTCTAATACATATTTACATGCACCTACTGTGTGTGAGGCACTGTGCCAGAGATACAAGGACAAAAAAAGCCCCTAACAACAGTCTCTGCCTTTATATTCAATCTGGGGGCAGGGGAAGGTGAAGGGAAAGAGTGTCCAGTATACAATATATAATCAAGGAAATATATACATGATACCTTGAGGGAGAAAATAGCACTAATCACTGGGCAATCAGGAAAGGCTATGAACTGATTCTTGAAGGATGCTAGGAATTCTGAGAGGCAGAGCTGAGGAAAGAATGCACTCCAGGCATGGGAGACAGCATGAGCAAAAGCAGAAAGCCAGAGGATGCTAGCCTGGTCCAGGGTACATGGAGAGAAGAGAAGGGATAGCACGGAGGGAGAATCAAGGAGCTTTGGCAAGGGATAGAATGAGGAAGAAAGAGAAGAGCTAAGGCCTCTGAGGTTGTGAACCTGGGACAGTGCAAGGATGATAGTACCTCTTCAATAGAAAATGGAAAGTTTGGAGGTGTGAGTTTCAAAGGGAAGTTACTAAATCCTTGTCTTACACATGTTGAATGTGAAAGTCCTAGGAGACACTCAGGTGTAGATATCCAACAGGCACTTAGCAATACAAGACCAGAGCCCAGAAGACAGACTAGAGCTATACATAGACATCTTTGACTCAACTGTGTAGGGATGGTATTTGAACTCCTGGGAGCTGGTCTCAGTGAGCATCAGTAGTCAATAAAACATTTATTAAGTGCCTACTATGGGCAGGCTCTGTGCTAAGCTCTGTGGATACAAAGAGAGGCAAAAGACAGTCCCTGCCCTCAAGGAGCTCACAACTAACAGGGAAGACAACAAGCAAACAAATATGTACAAAGAAACCATACACAGGATAAAAAAGAAATAATCAAGAAAGAGAAGGCACTCGAATTAAAAGAGGTCAGCAAAGGCTTCTTTGGGACTTAAAGGAAGCCAGGGAAGCTGGTAGGCAGAAATGAGGAAGGAGACATTTTTGAGTCATCTGTATATGGATGATAATGGCCCTCATGGGAGCTGGGAGCTGGTCTCAATGACCATCAATCAGCGGCTGAGAGGGGCCCAGTTCTACTGCAAAGAAGTCAATTATTCCTAGATTTATTTTAGGTCCATGGTCTGTAAGCCGGCACCTATTCACCTATCTGGTTAATCCCACCTTAACCATCCACTCTTGTCAAGCAAGCCCCTTTCAGTTCTCAAATTCTATTCCATGAAGTGTCTCCTAACTCTTTTAGCTGATGTTCTGAGCCTCCTCCCAGCTCTGATATTATTTCTTAAGGTCTCTCAGCTTCAGCATGGTACAGTGGAAGGTCTCTTCCAGTTTTGGCATCCAGTGTTCCAAGGTCACTTTCAGCTCCAGCGTTCTATGTTTTAAGATTCCTTCCAGAGCGGACATTCTGTGTTCCAAGGTCTCTTCCTACTCCAATACTGAATGGATAAATGGAATGAATGAAGTGTTTATGAAGCATTTACTAAGTATGCAACTCTAGGCTGAGCACTGGGGATAGAAAAGTGAGGCAGTCTCAACTCACAAGGAATTCCCCGTTCTACTGCAGGAGATAACACATATGGAAGATTTTAGCAGCAAGTCAAATGGAAAAGTCCTGCAGTCCTTAGGGTACAGTGGCAAAGCAAATGTTAATGCTTCTTCCTTAAAGTCATTTTTGCTGATTAAAAAAATTCTATCAGTTTCTGATGTTGAACCATTTGGCAGAACCAAGGACTTTGGGGACAAGAACCTTCCTTTTGGGTTCTTCAGTAGCTGTGACTATAATGCCTGCAGGAGCAGCTGCCAGGCTATATCTCCCCAGATGCTTCCCAGGATGAGGACACTGGGCTGGAAGCCTTCTATTCCCAAGGCTCCCGGGTTCAGGGTCCTGGCCTCTCTGCACCCAAGTCAGAGGGGAGATAGTGTTCAAGGTGGTGGGTTTGCCTTGCTTGGCACATGTTGCCCCCCTTTCTCTCCTCAAAGGGCCTTACTACTTCAGCTAGGCTTGCTTACCTGCTTGGTGTGTGGCAGTTAGCGAGAAGTTGGTAGGGAGGCCCTTCTCCATAGGAACTGGTTCCCTGGATGATGGTGGTGAGGGATAAAACCTTTCCATTCTATGTTCCAAGGTGTCTTCCCATTCTGATGTTCTATGTCCTAAGATTCCTTCCAGTTTGATGACTTGACAGTTCTATAAACTCTAAACCTCCTTAGCCAGGGCCTCATTGGGGCATGATAGTGCCCCATGATCCTGAAGACTACAACAACAAAACACAATCCATCAATGAATCAATAGGTACTTATCAAGTACCTACTATGTTCCAGGAACTGAGCTGGGTGCTAGGGCTACAAACACAAAGAATGAAACAATCCTTACTTGTGACACTCTCACATCTGAACTGGAGAGTCAACAAGTATGTATATATGTGCGTGCACACATACATATACATACACATGTATATATATATATATGTGCGTTCTTTGTGTGTATGTACATATATATGCTTATATGGCCTACATGCTCATTGTGTACATGTATATGTGTACATATATACATATAATCCACATGCAAACATCTATGTGCCTTGCACATATACATACACATGTACGTGCACATGTATCTATATGCATATACAAGTATAGCATAAATATAAAGTTAATAAGAGCGAATGTGTACAAAGTAGTTAGCCAAGCTGGAAGACTTTGAGTATGGATCTAACAATGACCTTTATATCTGTCATCTAAGGAAAATAATGATAATAATAACAATAAAGAGAATAATAGCTGGTATTTATATAGTGCCTACTATGTGCCAGGCAGTGCACTAAGTGTTTTACAACTATCATCTCAAGTTACAGCCAGAAGGTTGAGGGTTAGTTTTTTAATTTAATAGATTTTATTGATATCCTTTATTTTTATAACACTTAGATTTCTTCCTCTACCCTTCTTAGAGAACTATCTCCTTCCCTCCTTTTTTTTTTTGGTCAGCCAACAGTTTAGGAAGCACCTATTAAAAACCAGGCAATGTGCAGGGAATACAAAGAAAGAAAAAAACACAAGTCCCTGCCCTTAAGGAGCTCACAATCTGATTGATGAGGGAGACAAGTTCCGAGCAGCTATGTACAACACACAAGATAGATACGGTGCAAATGGGAGGCAATCCTGCACTGGCAAGAAGGAAAGGCTTCTTGTTGCAGGTAGAATTTGAGCTGAGTCTTGAAGAAGGCCAAGATAAGGTGGGAAAACATTAGAAGCAAAAAGAGGAAGATAAGAAAAAAAATCAGAAAAACTTAGCAATCTATTGAAAAAAAAAATTAACTTTCTGTACAGTGTTCTACATTGTGGATTCGATCTTTCCGAAGGAGCAAAGAGAGATGTCTTCTTCTATCTCTTCACTGAGGTCAAGCTTGTTCCTCTTAATTCTGAAACTGTTAGTTTCCATTGTTATGTGGCTATTGTCTTTGCATTTATATTGTTGTAGTTCATTGTACCTATTGTTTTCCAGGACGCAATTACTTCATTTTGCCTCGGTTCATGTAAATCTTTCCAGGCTTCTCTGGATTCATCACATTCACCATTTATTGCAACAAAGTAACATTCCATGACATTCATCCACCACAGTATGTTTAGCCAGGCACCAATTGATGGACAGACACTTTGTCTCCAGTTCTTTGCTACCACAAAGGTGTTGCCACAAATATTTTAATATACCTGAAGTCTTTCTTTTGCCAGTGACTTCCTTGGGGGGTGGAGGGATACATGCCTAGCAATAGAATCTTTGGACGTTTTAATCACTTTATTTGCATAATCCCAAGGTGCTTTCCAGAATGGTTATACCAGTTGACTCACAATGCATTAGTGGGCCCGTCTTTCTACACCCCCTCCAAAACTATTGCCATCTTTGCCAATTCACAGAGAAATTACAAGGTCTTTTTCGGTTTTCATCTTTTATTATTAATGCTTTGGACCTTTCTTTCATGTGGTAGCTAATAGTTCACAGTTCTTCTTTTGAGAACTATTTGTTCATGTTATATCTTTCCTCTCTGTTGAGTAAGTGAAGAGTTTTTAATGACAAACAGAGGATTTTGCGGCAATAGGGATTTCAAGTCATGGATGTGCTCAGACGAGGAAACAGAAAGGCTGAAAAAGATACCAAACAATGGGAAGTCTAGGAATTTTCCTTCCCAGACTGGGCACAAATATGTCTCCCATAGCCATGTGTTTCTGCCAAAAATTAATTAGCATTTTCTGGGGGGGAGTAGGATTGGAGAGGAGAAATCCCCTCACACACCCCCACACACGTCCCCTTCACCCCCATCTGGAAGTACAAAGGAGTAACTACACTTGAGAAGTGTCCAAAAGAGATGAATGTAGGCAGTTCTCCTTGGAGGTCTTATGGGACAGGAAAAGGGAGGTTCCTCTGATGAGAATCTGTCTTCCTTGGCTTCAACCAGCCAATTATTAGGAGACAGCTTCCAATCAGTGGGGCTCACCATGGCCTCCCTATCAGGAGCATGTCCCCCAGCAAGGGGCCAAGTAAACATGTCCAGCTCCATGGGAGGTGTTCCAGTCTAAACAAGTTCCATGCCCTATAGTCTCATCAGGTAGACAGGGCCCTCCAGATCACCCAGGGCTTCCCCTGATCCCCTCTGGGACAGATACAAACATCATTCCCCCCCTGCTCTTCCTCATGAGGCTCTCTCTGCTGGCTCAGCCCTTCTCTTATCAGATTTCTATTCCTGCTTCCTCCCCATTCCTCTCCCATTGTAATGAAATGTGCAGTTTTCTCTTTCCTTCTCTTCACCAGAACACTCAGGGGAAGTGCAGGCCCCAGGCTCCTGCTGAGAAACTGGACCTGGAGCTGATGTCCTGGCTCCCTTTGGCTACTGTTTATAGTGTATGCAGCAGGAGTCCCTTCTTGAAGCCTGGCCAATGGATCTTCAAGGCTGACCAGGTCAGCTGGGGACCAGGAGCTGCTGAAATACTCCCGTCCCTGACAGAAAGATTTTCAGATTTCGGGGCTGTCCCATAATGACAGCCCCGGGTTTGGCTCTCACTCTCTCTTCTTCCTTCTCTTTTCCTTCCTCTCCTCCCTGATTGCTCCCTTCCCTGACTGCCTCTGACTTCTGTGCCTCTTCAGCTGCCCCAATCGAGTTCCAGGTGCAGGCTCTTTTTTCCCCTTACTTTGGGAAGAGTAGGTCTCACTGGGAGTCTGGCTTCTTTTTAGTGATTTCCTCTCTCTTTCTCTAATTGCCTTTGGCCTTCCCAGATGCCTGGGCTTCCCCTTTGCACTATTGTTCATTCCCTGAGATCCTGAGCCATTTTCCCACGATGAGCCAGTGATGATTATTGATAATAGTAGAAGCCAGAGAGATAGGATGGGGTTGTAGGTCAGAATCAGGAAGACCTAGGTTCAAATCCCACCTCTGACACCTACAGGCTGTGTGACTCTTGGCAAGTCACTTAACCTTTCTCTGCCTCAGTTTCCTCATCTGTAAAATGGGGATAATAATAGAACCTGAGGGCAACTAGGTGGTACAGTGGATAGAGTGTGGAGCCTGGAGTCAGGAAGACCTGAGTTCAAAACCAGCCTCAGATGTTTATTAGCTGTGTGAACCTGGCTAAGTCACTTACCCCTGTTTGCCTTAGTTTCCTTATCTATAAAATAAGCTGGAGATGGAAATGGCAAACCGCTCCAATATCTTTGACAAGAAAAACTTCAAAAGGGGTCACGGAGAGTTAGACACAGCTGAAATGATCAAACGACAACAATAGTATTCAACTCCTAGGATGGTTGTGAGCATAAGATCAAGTATTCGTAAAATGTTTTACAAACCTTAAAACACTAAAGCTAGCTATTATTAGTATTAATTTAGCAAAGAAATTCCTCCAAATTGCAGTTTTCCCCATCTATAAAATGGGGATCATAATACTCACACCTACCTCACAGTGTTGTTGGAAGAACAGCCCTTTGTAAACCTTAAAGCATTATAACATACATTTATATATTATGCATTATACTATATATTTATCTAACATAAATACAGTTATATGTCATATTAACATAAGTTATATGACTATGTAAATATATGATTGTTTTCATCGTTCTGTCTTGATGAAAGGAAGGTAAAGGAAGAAAACAGCTTTTCACTGTGAGTAAGATACCCTAGAAACAAAGGTACTCATTGCATTTTCCTTTAACCTAATCTCATCATAGATTTTAGTGCTTGGAGGGATCCAAGAGGTCATTATGGCTTCTTCCGGTTCAGTGATGCAGTCTCTGTTAGCCATTTTTCAGAATGAACCAGCTCTCCCAGACTGCCCGCAGGCCAGATGGAGTTATAGGCTGGGTCCCTGAATGCCCTTTGCCAAGTTCAAACACAAATTGGCTGTAAGGATTTTTTCCCTGTTAACGGATCTGGCCATGAGCACTGAGGTGACCTTCCTCCTGGGTGTGCCTATTTATTTACACATTGTGTCTCCCCACCAGTAAGTAAGGGTTTTGAGAGCGTAGCCATTTTTGTGGGTTTGCCTTTCTCTGTATCCCAGCATAGAGTATATACTTAATAAATGCTAACTGATGGGTTGTCTGATGAACTTGAGAGAACTGAGTCTCAGAGACTCACAGAGGCTGAAGAAGGGAGTGGTACAAGTCAACTTCCCCCTGCCGCAGAAGAATGCACAGAAAGGGATCATAGATTTAGAAATTGAAAGGTGACAATCTAGTCTACCTCATTCCCATTTTACAGATGAAGAAACTGAGACATGGGGCGGGGGAGGAAATAAGATGCCTAGAATAACAAAAATAGGAAATAAGACAGCCAGGAATTTAATGCATGCCCTCTGATTCCAAATCTAATGTTCTTTCCAGGACACCATGATGTAGCCCACATTTTCTACCTTTACATTGCAGGCAAAAAGTTTTAGGCTGGCCTGTCTTGTGTGACTCACAACAATCATTATGGGTAAATATAAGTTAATCAATATAAATTACGGAGAGCCTACTCTGTGCAGAACACTGTGATGGGTACGGTACAGAGTTTAGATAATAATTTGCATTTGCGTAACACACTAAGGTTTGCTAAGCACTTTCCTTACAAAAACCTTCTGGAGGAGATAGTACAAATGTCAGTTTATAGATGAGGAAACCAAAGGGTTAAATGGTTAAAGGGTCCACAATCACATAGTTAAGAAGTGTCTGTGTTAGGATTCAAAACCAAGTCTCCTGAATCCAAGTCCAGGTCTCTATCCACTATCTTATACTTTCCCTCAAGTCACAGCTTCTGCCCTCAGGGATCTTACATTCTAGTAATTAGACAATAAGGCAACAAAAATGGATGGTTCTGGTACCCAACAGCACATAAAGTTCATTAAACCAGAACAAATCAATAAGCATTTATTAGGCACCTACTGTGCCAAGCACTAGGAATACAAGAGTAAACAACATGCACATGGGGAAAAAAACATACATAGAAAATTAATATAAAATCTCTACAATTTTGGGAGGAGACCATTTAAGTCAAAGATTTGGGAATGGAAGCAGATTTCAAGGGTTTAAAAATAATTCAGTTCAAAGTCTGATTTAGAATGTCTTACCTGGATACAAAATCAGGGTGGGGGAATTGTATAATGGGTAAACATGAAGAAAATCAGAGCGAACAACACAATAAGCTTCCCATCCCAGGTCCCACAATGCCAAATGGTAGCTGGGCATTAGAGGGCTTCCCATTCTGCCTCAGATCTTTACTTACTGTGTGGTCCTGACAAATCACATAATCTCTCACAGTCTCACATTTCTCATCTGTAAAATGACCAAACAAGATGATGCATGGAAACAAACTTTCAGAGGTATAAAGGTCACTGGGGAAGAGTAATGGTATTGGAGAGTCCAAGGATGAGCCAGTGAGACCTGAGGGCAAAGGGAGGCTTAGCCAAGGGCAGCAGACCAAAGATGCCCAACCCTCTGGAGAGCCCTGTTCTCCACCTGCAAGCTCCATTTGCTTTATTTTGTTGCCTCCTTAATGAGCCCCTCCATCTCAAGCTGCCGGGCCCTGGGTGACTCGTAGGGATCAGCGATGACCGTTTGGAGACATTTGGGAGGGACGCAGAAAAGAGTGCCCTGAAGAGCTCCTCACACAGAGGTGACAGAGGGGAGAGGAAGAAGGCAGGAGTTCTGAACACTCAGCACCTTCTGATCACAGAGGGCGCTTCATATGAATTGAATTGAAGTGAATTCAGAAACATCAATCAGCCAAGAGGGAAAAAATGGGGGTGGGGAGGAGTTGCTGGTGTGAGTCTGCACAGACCTGGACTATAACTGCTAATAATTAAAATAAATAGTTGAAAATCAAGCCCTTTTCAAACATAAATATTGCCCTAGGTTGGAATGGAGATGAGGGCCTAGGGGTGTGTGGCAAAAGAATACCCAACTTAACGCTTCACTCACTTGACCATTTTCAACTTAGCCCCACCTAAGCTGTTTACCCTCTTCCATCCTGGCCCAGAACCCAAAAGCAAAGACACAGGACCACCTAGACCCTCAAGAGACAATGGCAATATGTTTATTTTAGAGGGCCCTGGATCTGCTGTGAGGATTTGCTACTTCCTGTCTCTGTGATCCTGGGTAAGTCATTTCATCCTTAGACTTAGAGCTGGGAGGAGTCCTAGAGATCATCCAATCTAACTGTTTCCTTTTACAGACCAATAACTGAGGCCCCGAGAGGGAAAGTGATTTGCCCAAAGCTGCACAGGAAAGTAGAAAAACCAGGATTCAAATCCAGATGCCTTGTCTCCAAATCCAGGATTGTGTTCCCTGAGTTGTGTCTAGGCCTCAGTTCCTCTGTAAAATAAGGGAGTTGGATGAAATGATCTCGAGATTTTCTGGCAGCATCACTCAGTAGGGGAAAAAAACAAAACGCTAGCGTTTGAATTGCTAGGATTCTGAGTTCAAATTCCCCTTCCACTACACACTGATACCTACTGAATGCCTCTGAGCATGCTGAACAGACTTTCTGCTCATGGGGGCGCTTAATTAATATTAATATGGATTGATATTAATTCAGAAACACTGAACAGCCGGGAGGAAAAAAAGGGTGCTGGCATGAGGTATACCTCCTCAGAAAAATCAGTCATGGAAAATCAGAACCTGGTAGAGCTTTCAAACATAACTGATTCCGGATACCTAAATTTCCCGAGCCTCAGTTTCTTTGTGTGTAAAGTAATGATTACCTCCCAGGGTTATTGTAAAGATCAAATGAGATAACATATACCAAGTGCTATACAAATAGAAATTATTATTATTACGTGTTACGAAAGCCAAGATTGAGTTTAGGTCTACACCAGCGTTACTGAATTTCCTCTTTAATCAAAGTGACAATTTTCTTCCTCCTTCCCCTTTCCTTTTTTCCATACCCCATCCTCAACCACAGCAGCTACTCACATCTTATTCCTTTATTTCTATAAGGCTGTGTGATACACACACACACACACACACCACTAAGGGCACAAATGCCTACATTTTCTTCTCACAATCACAGATACCAACAAGGTTTTCATCAAAGAAAGTCACTTCTAATTTATAAGCTATAAGTTATAACTCCCTTATTTTACAGAGGAACTGAGGCCTAGACAGACAACTTAGTGAACACAGTCCCGGATTTGGGGTCAGGGGATCTGGATTTGAATCCTGGGTTTGCTTCTACCCCGGGCCAAGAACACAGCTAAATGTGTGAGCTCCATAGACAGTGGCTAATAAATTCCTTCCAATCTCAAGGGGCACAGGGGCTACATCAGAATGCACACTTTCCCTCTGAGATAACGGATGTATTTCAAGAGCTCCCCATCCTGCTCTGTGGGACTGGGCCTAGGAATGGTGGCTCTGTGGAGATGCTGGTTCCATTGTCGAATGGATTGTCAGGATTCCATTGTTCCATTGTCAAGATGCTAACTGGTCCTTTTCTTCCAACACCCCAGAAATGTGCCTGAGTTGACTTTTCTTTTCTCTCCCCTTGGTCTTGCTCAGACAGATACTTCCAAAAGAGGTCAGGTATAATCTCATCCCAGGAGGACACCAGCTGAGCTCAGCAGGTAACGTGAGCTAACTACCTAGGTCTTTTGTCATCTGCCTCCGAATCATCTGTTGCCCTTCTTACAGAATACGAGCTGGAAATGCAAAGCAGCTTAATGCTATAATTGAGTGATTGTAAGTAGCGTTCCTTGTGATAATAAAATAGGACAGCTTGCATTCCCCCCACTGCTGGAGACATGCCACATCTTCCTCTCGGTCTTCCCTTCCAGATGGTGGCATTCTCTGTCACTGGTACCTTGGGTTACTGGACTGAAGGAAAGCTGTTTCCAATTTTCTTTACAACCAGATGTTTTGCTTGGTTCACCTTGGGCAATGTGTCAGTTACACTTTATAATCTGCTCCCCTATCCTTGTTTGTCATTTTCAATATGGCTAGGCTTGGATTTCTAGGTCGATGGTGACAGGTATACATCCTTTTTTTTTTTTAGACTGAGGTCACTTGCTTTGCACTCAGGAGGAAATTATTCAATCCCTCTGTTCATAATTCTTTTCACTTATAAAAGGTATGGATTAGTACTTGCCCCCTTTCTACTTTGCAAAGATACTAGGAGGCTCTAAAATAATGGGTGCAAAAGGTATTTTGAATAATCTGGAACAGGGGCAGGGAACCTGTGGCCTCAAGGCCACATGTAGCCCTTTAGGTCCTCAAGTGCAGCCCCTTGACTGAATCCAAACTAACTGTTTTGTGACGTTTGGATTCAGTCAAAAGGCCACACTTGAGGACCCAGAGGGTCACATGTGGTCTCAAGGCCACAGGTTCCCTAGACCTGGCTGGAAGAATTCAATCTACCAAAGATTTATTAAGGTGCTATGGACACTCACATAGTCAAGCGCAGCTATAGTCTCATCGGTGCCGACAGATAACTCATCTATGGCTTCCCAATCTCTGTGACTCTTGCCCATGTCCTTCCATAAATCCACCCAACATTCTGGGGACCTTCCTCATTTTCTCCTGGTTTCTCAAGGATAACAATGGAGCCCACATTGGTTATTCCCTCATAGCATGCCAAGCCTGGAGTCAGGAAGACAATAGTTCAAATCCCACTATTGGCTGTATGACCGCAAGCAATCTCTGTCTGCCTCAGTTTCCTCAGTTGTCAAATGGGGATAATAACACCACCTACCTCCCAGAGTTGGGAGGATTAAACGAGATGATCTTTGTAAAGCCCTTAGCACAGTGTCTGGCACACAGTAAATGAAACTTTTCTGCTTGCTTTTTCTTCCCTTCCTTCTTCTCTCATTCTTTCCTTTTCTCCTTCCTTCTTTCCTTCCTTCCTGCCTTCCATTCATCATCTTTTTCAATCATACTTTCCTTTGATAGTTTCCTTTGCTCTAGTTCTTCATCATAGGTCCTTGTTTGCCAGGTGTTACATCAAGGTCATACCTATGATGTACCTCTCCAATTCCCTTTGAATGATTTTGGCGGTGTTCATTCATTTCCATGATGTCTAATTCTTTGTGACCCCATTTGGAGTTTTCTTGGCAGAGATACTGGAGTGGTTTGCCATTTCCTTTTCTAGTTCATTTGACAGATGAGGAAACTGAGGCAAACACCATCAAGTGACTTGCCCAGGGTGACACAGCTAGTAAGTGTCCGAGGCCACATTTGAACTTCCTGTCTCCAGTCCCGGCACTATCCACTGAGCCACCTAGCTGCCCCACCTTGAATGATACCTATTTCTAATTCTTCAGCTACTGTAATATTCCATAACTCATAGCTAGGTCAGCTAGGTACAACAGTCTGTAGAGCAGTAGACCCTAAATCAAGAAGACCCCAGTTTGAGTCCAGATCCAGGCACTTATTATCTGTGTGACTCTAGGCAAGTCATTTGACCTGTGTGTACCTCAGTTTCCTCATCTGTAAAGTGGGGATAATAGTAGCCCCTGCCTCCCAGGGTTTCAATGAAGATCAACTGAGATCAGATTTGTAAATACTTTGCACACCTGCCATATAAAAAGTGGCTATTATTGTTAACAATGGTAGAATAGTTATATTAAAAAGATAAGCCTTTACTGCAGGAAAAGTTTGGACACTTTGATTACAAAGAAATAAATAGTCCCTACCCTTAAGGAACTCATATTCTGCTGGGTCAGTGTGCAAGGAAAAGGTATGTACACAGATAAGAATAATACAAGCTAAGAATTATGAGAGTGTAAGAATGATCCAAAGCCCTCTAGGAATACTGGAGAAGGAAGAGAATGCCTTGGGGGGGTGGGGTGGGATGGTGGTGGTCAGAGAAGGCTTCTCTTCTCAAGCAAATTAGGGAAGTTTGGAGGAGGGGCAGGCTTAGGGGCTAAGAGAATGGGTTCCATCTTGGCCTTGTTAAGTTTGAGATACCTAAAAGACACCTAGGTGGATGTGTCCAACAGACAATTGGGGATGTAGGACTACAGTTCAGTAGAGAGATTAGGTCTGGATGTGGAGGTTTGAGAGTAAATAATAAAGAGGATAATTGAACCCATGAGATCACCAGATTTGAACTCCAAAGTCCTGATTCCAGACCCAATGATCTCTATTCACTGAGCCACCTAGCTGCCCCAACTTAGAAGATACAAGGTTAGAACCCCAAGAGATCTAAGAAAGAGGAAAAAAATATTTTTAGTGGCTCTTTTTGTAGTGGCAAAGAACTGGAAACCTGGTACTGGTATGCCCATCAGTTGAGGAATGGTTGGGCAAATTATGGTATATGGATATTGTGAAATATTGTGCTATAAGAAATTAAAGAAAGGGACAATTTCAGAGAAACCTGAGAAAACTTCTATGAACTGATGCTAAGTTAAACATATAATGGGGAGCGATGCAAATACAAGCAGAAAAACAATCCTTGCTCTTGAGCAACTTACATCCTAATGTGGGAAGACAACACATAACAGGAAGTTGAAAAGGGGGCAGGGTGAAAAAAAGAGTAGAATGGGGGACAATTTCTACAGTAACTATTCTGAGTAATACAATGACCAGCCAAGATCCCAGAGGACTCTTTGTTGAAGCATGCTACCCACATCCTGACAGAGAAGTGATGGATTCAGGATACAGAAGAAGATATACATTTTGGTACAACCAAAGTGGAAATTGTTTTCTTCGACTACTTGTATTTGTTATACAGGTTTTGTTTTTCTTTTTTTCAGTAGAGGGTGAGAGAGAGACAGAGAGAGAGAGAGAGAGAGAGAGAGACAGAGAGAGAGACAGAGAGAGACAGAGAGAGACAGAGAGAGAGAGAGAATAAATCTTGGTTAATTTTTTAAAAATAAAATAAAAAGGATATTATAGTAGTCCAAGAAAAAGATGATAAGGGCCTGAATAAGAATTTTGATAGTATAAATTGAGAAGAGGAGACATATAAGATTTGAGATATATAAGAGAGATGTTGTGAATTTAACAAGGTAATAACTATAGAATTAAAAAAACAAGACATTAGAACTAAGGGCGCCCCTTGAACACAGAAGGTCAGCTGTAAAAAGGAACCTAGAAGTAGAATGTCTGAGCTGGAAAGGGCCTTTGAGACCCCTGCTAGGCACGTTAGCTAAACCAAGGTCCTTCACCTCTCAAAGCCTCAGTTTCTACAATGCAGATGACAATGACAGCTTACATTTCTGCAGCCCTTTTGAGAGTAACAAAGCACTTTCTCCATAACAGCTCAATAAGATGTAGTTGAGATGACAATTCTCTTTACAGGTGGGGAAACTAATTCAGAGAAGATAGAAGAGAAGCAGGGATGCAGAGCCAGGTGTCCTCACTCCAAGCCATGTACTCTTTTCTCTTCCTCTGTCCCAAGGCTGGTATTTTGGCTACCAACCTCCCAAAACTGTGAGGATCAGAAGAGGCCACAGAAGGAAACTGTCACGTAATATAAGCTGTGGCTGCTTTTGTTTTGTAAGCAACATTAATGGCATCCTGAAACCCCTCACCCGGCCCAACACAGATCTGGCCAGAAGCCATCTGATAGGTGCGACCACTACAGGCCCTCGTCTCCACCCCACTCCACGTGTGGAGGCCTCCTATCAAGGGCACCATTTTTCAAAGGCTTTCTTTAAAACAGTAACACTTTGCAGAGCTGACCCTTCATGCTGGTGAGCTACCAAAGACAGGGCCACCAGCAGTGCAGACCGAACCACAAACACACAGACCCACATTCTTATCCTCTGCCCCGGGAGGTCGGCCTGGGCCTCCCCAGCGCCCAGAGATGAAAGTCTCCCACCCCCCCCCATCCCTGCTTAATTCTGGATAAGTGTTTTCCCTCCAAATTATGAGAGGAAATTCAATATTATTTTAGGATTTGCCTCTGCATAATCACCAATAGTGCTGAGAGAACAATTCTGTATTCAGATCAAACACAAACAAGTCCATTCCAAGAGCATCTTGCTTTTCTCTTTGCAACCCAACAAAGAGAGTGAATTTAACATCAAAGGGAATGTGCCTTTCTTGATAGATCACCATAGGCATACCCGAGCTCATTGTCAGTCCCAGACTCTGTGGCTACAAAGTCCCTGGCAAAGGAAACCAAGAAACCTCCCCATCCCCTTGTGTTCCTTGAGTCCCAAGCTTCAGGAGCAGGGGTTGGGAGTTAGACTGAAGGCAGAACTAGCCCTGGTCCTACTACTCACCAGCCTGGTGACCCCTAAGCACGTCACTTGCTGGGTCCCAGAGAGGTCTCTACTTTGGGACTCATTTCCATCTGCAAAACCAGAGTTGGACCAGATGGTCCCTTCTAGCTCTCTCTGAGAGTACGAGACTTCCAGGCAAGGGATAGACTGAGAACCTGCATCTTCTCTCCCCAAGATTCAAAGGATAAAACAGATTTTCCTCTCTTCATAACTGTGTGAATTTGAGCCTCAATTTCCTCATCTATCCCAGGATGGGGTTGGATTAGATGATTTCTTGACCTCTTCCAGGTCTAAATCTGTGATCCTGGAATCTCAGAGGGATGGCTGACACCTTTCCCAGCCTTCCTCCACCCCCAACAGCTCCTAGCGACATCTGCTTTGAAGGTTACCTTGTCAGCTTCCTGAGAGCAGGGACAATGGTCTCTTTTTCTTGTTCATCCTTCCTTTTTTTCTGACAGAAAAAATATTAAAATATAAGTAATAAAATATTAAAAATATTCTTCTAAATCCGAAACATTTCTAGCCTAGAGAAAGAAATATCGAAACTGATATAGTCCGCCCATTCCCTCACATATGTTTCTGCCCTATGACAATGACAACATTTATAGGAATCTTGAACAAGGAAAATATCATATGTTATAAAGTATTTTGAGGTTAACATTCCAGAATTCTACCTGTTATTCAATTCCTTCCCTGTTTGTTTCGCCTCTCTGGTATTGAAAGAGAAGCACTCCTCCCCAAGATCAGAATCATCGATATTACAATTCTTTCTGAATAAAAAAAAAAGAAGGCACTTCCCTTGGGTGGGGCACAGGTCAATTACTTCAGGGCTTGAGGAAGTCAAGGATCATCCTTCATTTTCAAAGAAGGGCGACGACATGGTGAGATGATGCTTTGACTTGCTTTAGAATTGGATTTAAGCGATGCAGAGCGAAGTCATCAGCCACACTCTCTCTTCCTGAATCATGGAAATCCAGTGGCAGGACAAAAGTCAGGATGATTGGTGATAGCCTGGGATGCAATAGATGACCTTGGCATCTTTGATGTTTGACCAAGCTCTAAGGTCTCTACAGTGCCTGCTTCGGCTGCCTTCATGGCCATCGGAACAAATTGTTCTCATCTGCCTGTTCTGCTGGGGGACATCTGTCCTCATAGTGACTGGGACATATTAGGTGCTTAATAAATGTCCATTGGTTGAATGATTGATTGAGGAGTAGTCCTGCCATGAGGCAGAGGGATGGATGGAGTGACCTCCTCCCTCTCTAAGACTCAGACATAATTTCAACAAAGTTTTCCATAACAATAATAACAGCATATAATTATATAGCAGCTAACACATGCCAAACACTGTGCTAAGTGCTTTACAGATATATTTTCATTCTGGTCCTAACAACAGTCCTGGGAGGTAGATGCTGTTATTATCCCTATTTTATAGAGGAAGAAAATAAGCTCAACTGAGGTTAAGTGACTTGCCCAGGGTCACACAGCTGGTAAGTGTCTGAGGCTAAATTTGAACTCAGGTCTTCCTGACTCTAAGCCCAGCAGTCTATCCACTGCATCACCTAACTCCCTCCTGCTGCCCACTCTCCTCTCAAGAAAAAAACAAAAACAAAAAAAAAGTTTTTTAAATTTCATCTTGAGAATTTCATAGCTTCATGAGTTCACAGAATCCAGGAATAGAAGAGACACCAGAACCCACCTGATGTCTTCACATTGCAGACAATTGTTGTAACAGTGCCTACCTTCTTGGGTCATTATTTTTTTAAGCGCTTTGCAAACCTGAAAGCATTGTATAAGTGGGAGCTTTTATTGTTTTTATTACAGCAAATAAGGAAACTGAGGCCCAGAGAGGCTTAAGGATTTATATTCAAGGGCATAGTTTAAGTTCATGGCAGGGGTCAGCGTGGGATACCCTAGTGGAAAGGTACTTGATGTGGAGTCAGGACAAGAACCAGACTGGGTTCAAATCCTCCCTCAGATACTTAGAATACTAGCTGTGTGAACCTGGGCAGGTCACAAATTCTGTGCCTCAATTACCTCATCTGTAAAAAGAAAAACAGTGGATTGGACTTTAAATCAATGATCCTGCATCCTATGAGTCAGCATTTCCTGATGCCCAGGTCAGCTTTTTCTTATTGAGATCTGATGCTTCTGGTTCCTGCTTCTGGTTCCTTTAGCCAATTGTAAATGTATTTAAATATATGCACATGGATGCAAATCAGCATCTTTGAACCAAGGCCCTATTATTTTGATCTGGGCTCCTAGGCTGATGAACTCCCTAGGCAAAAGACTGTGCCTATTTCTGTGTTCTGAGTAGTACCTAGCACATTGTTGGCACCCCATGAATGATAACCCTGGGCCTCCTGCCAGGGTCCAGGGGAAGCCTGTGAGGAGCAGGAGGCTGTGTGTGTGTCCTGTTTTCCCTGGGACTGGAGCATTTGGAAAGTATGCTTTTAAATTACCCTCTTCTCCTCCCGCATTCCAGATTTGGCTAGTTCTCTTCCCTGGAGTTATTTCTAGAGCCCCACTCAGCCCTTTACACTGCTTAATTACAGGAGTGCGGAAATTAGGGGAGCAGAAAGGAAGTCAGTGAAGCTTCATAACTACGAAGATTGGTTGGGTCAGAAATAGAACCAAAGAACAAGAAAATGGGAAATTTAATCCCTAGTCTCTGAAAACAGATTAGCAAAGGAAGGCAAGGTCCAAAGAGGATCTGCCTCAAATGTTGACCCTACTTCAATGCTAATGGAGACGATTTTACCACAGCCCAACAGGACTAGAAAACATAAGCAAGGCAGGTGCTTGAGATGCTCAGGAAATGGACAACTGTCTATGGAACCTATAGGACCTTATGGGTGCCCTTGGCCAGTATCTCTAACCAAGAGGTCGAGAAGAGTGCAAACCCTGGTGCTTTCTTTCTCCATCCCTCATTATCTCTCCTCTCCTCTCCACAGGCGCTAGCTTCATAGAAGGGGTCTTCACTTTTTCTGTGTCTTAGCCTCCTCTGTCATCTGAGGAAGCCTGTGGACCCCTTCTCAGAGTAATGTTTTTTAAATGCATAAAAGTAAAATGCACAGGATTGCAAAGGAAACCAATTATATTAAAATACAGTTGTCAAAATATTTTTAAAACTAAAAAATCTTAATAAAAAAATACATTTTTAAAACAAAGTCACAGCACCCACATTAAAAACCCCCTGTTCTGAGGGGAGGAGAATGGACCAAACAGCCTGACTATATAAGATAAGCTAGAGAATCCCAGTGCCAGAGACAGGCCCTACTCTGCTAAGTCCACCTGACTTAATAGTAGGGCAGTTACACACTTCTTCCCTTCAGGCAAATACCACCAACCTTGGCGGTGCTTATACTGTAGCCCGGCTCCCCACACAAATAAACAAAAGACAAAGGGAAGCCCATAAGAATTATAACTATCATTTAAGTAACCATGGCAACAGCCCCTGAGCTAGATGTTGCTATTAGCTCCATTTTACAGATGTGGAAACTGAGACTGAGAAAGGTTTAAATGACTTGCCCAGGCAGGGATTTGAATCAGGTCTCCTCACTCCATGTCTAACCCTCTATGTCCTGCTCTCCATAGCTGCCTAAGAGTTATTCAAAGGAAGGTAGGAAATAAGCATTTATTAAGTGCCTACCATGTACGAGGCATTGTGCTAATTCGTTATAATTAGTATTTCATTTGAGCCTCACAACAACTGTGGGAGACAGGTAGCTATTATTATCAGTATTTTACAGTTGAGGAAACTGAGGTAGACAGCATTTAAGTGACTTTCTCAGAGTCACCCAACTACGGGATGTTTTATGCTAGATTTGACCTCGGGTCTTCCTGGCACCAACATCTACTCGCTGTACCACTGAGCTGCCTCTGAGTTCTGAGGAAGTTCTGAGTGGGCCTGAAGATTCCAGATGTGAAATAATGATCACCTAGAGGTCCCCTGGGTCCTCATAGCCCTAGACCATGCTTTTCCAGCATAGACAACTCCACCCACCCCATACACACACACATACAAACACACATTCACACCCTTGTTCCAGGACATGGAGACGAGTCTGGAGGCAAAGAGACCCTGGGCAAAGTATTTCAGGGAAATCTAAGAGAGAGAGAGAGAGAGAGAGAGAGAGAAGAGATGAGACACACAGAGAGAAAGAGTCAGAGACAGAGAGACAGAGAGCAAGCTCGCAACAGTGACTTGGAGGACCCCCATTCGGTGAGTCACAGAAACAGGCTTATTCCCAGTATAACCCCCCAAATTCTTTCATATCTATTTTGTATTAACTTCTCTTTGGTCTTGAGGTTTCCTCTCATAGAATATAAGTTGCTCGAGGACAGGGACTGTTTTGTTTGTCTTTGCATCTTCCTATTGCCTAGAATAAAACTTTGCACTTAATAGGCACTAAGTGACTTTGGGCAAATTACTTAACCTTCGGTCTCAGTTTCCTAATCTGTAAAATGGGGATAATAATAGCACCCGCCTTGCAGGGTTGTGACAATACAAGTGTTTGCAGAATGTACAGTACTAGAGACAGCTGGGTCACTATCCATCCGATAAAATGAACTCTGGACCTAGAGTCCAGAAGACCTGAGTTCAAATCCAGCCATAGACACTTGCTGACTGTGCGACCCTCTGTCTGCCTCAGCAAGTAAAATGGGAACCTCATCTGTAAAATGGGAATACTAACAGCACATGTAGGTGAGTATCAAATGAGATGTTTGTAAAGTGCTCTGTAAACTCTAAGGTGCTAAAGGCCAACCATTATTTAAATGCTGTTGTTATTTTTCTTATTGAAGAGGCAGCATCTGAGCTGGACCTTGTAGGAAGAGTGATATTCTGAGTCAGATATGAGGAGGGAGCTCTTTCTAGGAAAGGGGTTGGGGGCCATGCAGAGGAAGGAGAAGGACGGATAAGATTTGTTTTCTGCTTGGCTGGAAGAGAGCATGAAGGGACTGATGTAATTGTTAGCACTGATAATCTATGTGTTAAGGCCTATCCCAGCTCTGACATTCTGTGTTCTAAGGGCCCTTAGAACACAGGGCAAACATACCAGCACTGGCAAGTCCAATGGAAAGTACTTTAAAAAGATCCAACAGTTAAAAAGAATGGTGAGTAAACAGGGAGGCACCTGGCTTCCATATTGTTTCCTTTGGTGCCAAGGAAATTTCTAAAGTAGTTCATTGGTTACTATCTCTCTGATAGTTGGAGGAAAAGTGGAAAGTATGGCAATCCTCATTTTCCAGATGGGGAAACCAAGTTGCCATTCTCCCATAGTTAACCAGTTTCTCTACCCCCAGCCTCTCCACACTTCAAACAACGAACACAGCAATCTTCCAGATGCCCAGGTCTGAGTCCCTTCTATCCCTGCCCAAAAATCTTCCATAGCTCCTTATTTTCCTTAGCAAGAGAGAAGCTTCGTGGCATTGTGGATAGACCACTGGGTCTGGAGTCAAGAAGTTCTGAGTTTAGATCTGACTTCAGCCATGAGCTCTGTGACCTTGGTCAAGTCATTTAAATGTCTGTCTGCTTTGGTTTACTCAGTTGTAAAACAAGGATAATATAACACCTATCTCACAAAGTTGTTGTGAAGATCGAATGAGATGATATTTATAAAGAACATAGCACATAGTAGAACCTCAGTAAATATTTGTCCCCTCTTCCTTAGGATAAAATATAAACCTCTTATTCTAGCATTTAAGATCTTCCAAAATCTGGATTTATGGATTATGAAATAGATTATGTTTCACAATAATGACCTATGAAGACCCTTAGAACAAGATTTCAGAGTAGGGAGGGTCCCTAGAAGATGGAATGTCAGTTGGGAGGGTTCTTAGAACAATGTCAGAGCTGTGAGGGCCCTTAGAACACAGAATGTCAGAGCTGAAGGGGCCTTAGAACACAGAATGTCAGAGCTGGGAGAGGTCTTAGAACACAGGATGTCAGAGCCAAGAGATACCTTAGAGCATAAAGGGGTCTTTAAAATATACACTGGCATAACTGGCCAGGTCTTCATGATCAGAATACATGGGATATTTTATAGATGGAGGAACCAAGGTGCAGGGAAAGTAGATGGCTGCCCAGCATTTACATTGACACAGAAAGACCCAGTCAGATATTGGACTGTTTTGTTGGGAGGATTTGTTTAATTATAGTTATCTCTTCTACATCTCCAGGGTGGAGCACAGTTACAGGTGCAGTGCCACCACAATCTGGAAAATCTGCGTGAAAGTTTTCAGTCCTCCCTTTATAACAGAGACAAAGTCTGAATTTTTTCTTTTTCTTTTATGGGGTGTCTACAGTACCTTACTGTAAAATTTGGTCTAAGTATTTGGTCATAGGTTCTATGTCATCTGCTAGCCTCCTGACATCATCTGTTACTTCAGCAAAACTCCCGTTTAATTTCTTATGCCGACCCAAGATACGTTGAGACCACAATGGGGAAAGTTATGATATGGAAGGGATAGCTGTAAATGACCTGTCATAACCTAATCTCGTCACCTGAAGGTTGTCTTGGTTGTTGTTCAGTCA
>CM053625.1:344675584-344724813 GCA_028646595.1 Phalanger gymnotis | reverse complement strand
GGACGGAGAAGCTGTTGTTTGTGTGAGTAGAAGGAATACTCAGCTCACTAAAATCCAAGAGCCTTGCAGCAGAGAATACTCTCCCTCTCTCTGACCCCAGCCACCCCCAACCACTCCAGCCCATTCCCCTCCCAGGAGTGATTTCATTTTAACAGAGATTCATCCTTCCCCCAAAGGTGCGCTCAAAGATTCCACCATTGGCTGCAGGCTTTCCCCAGCACCCCTCAAACCTTCCCCCACAGGCTTCTGCTCCAACTCTAGCATCTGATCACATGACCTCAAAGTCTGCAGGGACCTCTAAGGATATCCAATCCAATCCTCAGCTGAACTATCTCTGAACTATCTCTCTCTTTCCCCCCACAAGTCTCTGCTTGGAGACCTCCAGGACTGAGTAACTCACAGCTTCCAAAAAAACAGCCCATTCTGCTTGAGAACCACTCAAATTGCTGGGAAGTTTTATTTATTCCCCCTTACAGCAGGCCAAAATCTGCCTTTCCACAACTTCAGAGAAGATCATAGGAGCAAAAATCTCAGGCTGGACCATTGAGTTCAACCATTTTATTTTCCAGATGGAAAGTGAGCCTAAGGGTGTCTAAGCGACCTGCGTTTACTGTCAAATGAACAGTAATCATCAGAGGTAGGATTTGAACCCAGGCCCTCAGACTTCAGAGACAGCATTCTTTCCACTGTAGCATACAGCCTTGGTCCTATTCATCTCTGAGACCAAACAAATCTACCTGCCTAAAGCCATATCTGTTTCACTGAGCACCAGCGCCATCTTTTTTCTTTTTTTTGGATGGACGGCCCTTCTACTGAGATGGCCAGTTCTTTTTTTCCCTCCCTGCTCCCTGCAGCTCTGCACAGTCTCCAGTCCAATTCTATATTCAGATTTTTAGTAACCGCAGCCTGCCTTGCTGTCCCAGCCTCAAAATCAGAGAACTCCCTCCCCACTGCCACCCCAACACATACAACACCCCCCACACACTCCCATTATCTCCCTAAAAGTAGAGCAGTGTAAACAGGAAACAGCAGGTACAGGATTCGCTAAACAGAACCGTAAGTATCCCCTTTATCTGGCTGAAATAGCTGCCGGGGCTGCCCACTGCATCCTCCCTCCAGCCCCAGCTGGTACTTTGTAGGTAATTTGATCCCCACCGGTTTGCCAACCTGCCTCTCCCTACCCCAGCACATGCTGCCTCCCAGAGGGAGGCTGCTAAACTGCTGAGCCATCTCTGGACCGCCCTGTGAGTCTTCACAGTAATCAGAAAAAATAATAACAGGCATTTCCATAATGATTCAAGGTTTACAAAAGCATGACAATGCTGTAGAAGGCATACTCTGTTTGTTGTTCAGTCTTATCTGATTCTTTGTGACCCCATTTGGAGTTTTCTTGGAAGAGATAGTGGAGTGGTTTGCCATTTCCTTCTCCAGCTCATTTGACAGATGGGGAAACTGAGGCAAACAGGGTTAGGTGACTTGTCCAAGGTCACACAGCTAGTAAGTGTATGAGGCCAGATTTGAACTCACAAAGATGAGTCTTTCTGACTCCAAAACGGGCATCCTATCCACAGCACCACCTAGCTACCCATATACTGTACTGTAGGCTAGTTTACAAACTGAGGTTCAGAGAGGGAGAGTGACTTATCTAAAGTCACACAGCCAGTATTTGAGATTAAATGAGTTAGTACCTGTAAATTGCTTAGCACAGTTCCTGGTACATAGTAATCACTCAATAAATGGTTATTATTCCCCAACCCTAGTAAAAGCCAGAAGCCAGACTTGAACCCTTAGCTTCTGACTCCAAATCCATTGTTTTTTCCAAAGGAAACTCAAGTTGGTTTAGTTTGTTTTTTACTTGAAGACTAACATGCTTTCTAGCACCCAACACAAATGAGAAATGCAGGACTTCTTGGCCTGGGCAGTGAGGTGAGGGGTCTTGGGCCAGCAGGACAGTCCAAATCCTATCCCCAGTGGCCCTCCTGCCCCCATGTGTCTATCCCCAGATACACCGGCATCTTCCTTGCCTAAAGTCACTTGACTAAGGCCATTCAAGTGAACACTGTGCCCTGGTGGGCCACTCCATGAGCATCTCTCTCCCTCCATGCACACACTTCCAATAAAAAAAAAATCATTAGAACATTCTAAGGCTAGAAAATAGTGTCCTTTCATCACAGGTCAAGGCTCTTAAGGATTATTCTTGATGGCTTCATGGAGATCAAAGGGAATTCTTGGTTTCTATCTGCCCTATTTGGCTATATATACATAATGTGTTTTGTCGGTCAAGGAGAAATCCCTGGTTTTGCCTCTGTGCTCCCTTCCCTCTGACTGGTTTTTCCTTCAAATGATAAGAGAAGCAAAATGTGGAAAGGGGCTCTTGGGAGAGGCAGGGTCTTCCTTTTCACCCCAAAGTCCAGAACTGAGTCTCAGAGCCAGCAGATTTAGAGAAACCCTGCAAAGGCAGGGAAAGCCAAGAGACCACCTCCTTGGCTGCTAGTTTTCACTCTGATATTCAGGAGAGGCTGGGAAGAAGTGAAGAAAAATCCCAAGGAAAGAGTGTGGATTTCAAATTGGGAGTCACAGAGACCACCTTCTAGCCCAATCCCTTCATTTTACAGATGAGGAAACTGAGTCCTAGGAAACTTGTGATTTATTTAAGATCACACAGGCAGAGAGTCTCAGAGGCAGGATTTGAACCCAAGACCTCTGACTTCAGAGTCACCAGTTTTTCTATTGTGTACCATACTGACTGAACTGTGCCATAAGAGAAAGAGCACTGATTTGAATCAGAAGACCTACATTCAAATTTTGACTCTACTCCATAATACCTTAGGCAAGTCATTGCTGTCTAAGCCCAAGATCTGCTAAATGAGAAAGTCAGACTGGGTGAGCTCTGAAAGCCCCTTCTAGCCCTGTTACTTTAAAATTCTCTGGCTCAGACAGATGCTCCAAGGGATACTCTCTCAGGGACCGAGTGTATGAGTTCGTTGCTTTGGTTAAGCTGGTCAGGACCCCAGAGAGCTTGCACCTAGTGCTAAAGGTAGACTGGTTTTACTTGGGTCACCTAGTCATTCACATGTTCTCTCTCCTATTAGAGTGTGAACTTCCTGATGGTTGGAACTAGTTTTTGTCTTTATTTTGGTTCTATCCTCAGAGTTTAGTGCCATGCCTGGCACAGAGTAAGAACTTGTTTAGTTAATGCTGATTGGCTGAATGGCTTGGAGGTTTGTTCACCATCCAATTATCTACAAGGATTCTAATGCCTCATTGTGGAAGTGATGTTGGGTTCTCAGACTATGCCAGCTTTCTTAAGTCCTAGCATGATGAAAAGGCTGCTGGTGTAGTCCGGAGACACATTGTGTGTCTAAGACCAGCCCAGCTAAAGTGAAGGAGACTCATCAGGAGTTGAATTCCTGGGGAATGCATTTTTTGCCCACAGAAATTCATTATCCAGTCTAGTGAGGCAAGAAGGGGCTGTGGTGAGTGTTAGTTAAGAGAATACTAATGTGAACCAGTTCCCAAATCATATCAAAGCATCCCAGAACATCAGAGTTAGAAGGGCCCTTAGAACATAGAATGTCAGTGCTGTCCCAGCTCTGTTCCATTCAAGTGCCATTCCTTACCCTCCAGACTTTGCCATCATGCCTCAGCTGCCTTCTCATCCTGGAAGACCCTTCTGACCCTGCAGCTCCATCCCCCCATCAGTGAGCTAACTCCTCCCCAAAGCTCCTCCCCAAACCTCTACTTTGAGAAAGTGTCCAAGTCAACCACCATTCTCTCCTCTCCTAGCTCCACTGGACAGACTTCACTACCCTGCCACCCTTCTCACCCTGGAAGATGCCTCCACTCCTCATTGGAGAGTTCCCTCCAGAAGCTCCATTTTGAAGAAGTACCCAAGCTATCCATGCTCATTCCTTCAGTCCACTATGCCTGATGCTTGAAACCATGTCCCTGTGTGGATACGTGCTCCTCCCTCCCTCCCTTTTCTGTGTTGTTTCCCTCATTAGAATGTAAGCTCCTTGAGCACAGTGACTCTCTTTCTTTCTGCTTGCATTTGTATTCCCAGCACTTAACACAGTGCCTGGCACATAGTAAGTACTTAAGAAATGTCTGTTGACTTGTCATTGGGAGGACCTTAGAGCATAGCATGTCAAACCTTGGAGTGTCTTCGTGATCAAAAATCTGACCCCCTCATTTGACAAATAGGGAAGCGCAAATCTTTCTTGGAATACTGAAGCAGCTAAAGAAAAACCCAGGGCTAAATACAAACCAGGGCCCTGGGGCTATGAGGGGCTGGGCTGGTGGAAACCAAATAACCCAGGGAATAATTAGCTGGGAGCTGCCCCCATCACCCAAACACCCCCACAGACATTCCAATGCTCCTTTCATTTGGGTTTCTAGATGAGTGCCCAAGAGTTCAGAAAGTAGCTGCTTGTTGGCTCTTAAACCTGGTAATGTCAGAGGCTAGAAGAAGCGTGTGTGGGAAGCAGAACAAGTGAAGTACAATTAAGCAGGGCCAATGCGAGGGTGGGGTGGGGAAGGAGAGGAGTAGTATTTTCAAAGTGTAGTTCTCAGGCAATCATAGATTTCAAGCTTAAAGAGACTTTAGAGGCCATTAAGTCCAACCCTCACTTTACAGGGAGGGAAACTGAGGCCAAAGGAGGTCAAATGACTAGCCCAGGGCCACACAGCTGGTAAGTATCTGAGGTAGAATTTGAACCTGGGTCCACCTGACTTCAAGTTCAGAGCCCTATCCATTACCCCACGCTGTCTCTCCGCCTCATTCTTCTCCAAAGGGAGTCAGAACTGAGCTTTGGCACAGCGGCCGTGGTGGCTGATGTGCTGACCAGGAAGACAGATTGTCTATTGTTAGATGGTCCCTGGTAGGTCCATCCCTCCCCTCCTCCTGCTCCCCTAGAGCTGGCAGCTTGGCTTCTTGCCCCGCCCTCTGGGCATTCTTTCTGCCCCAGCTTCCTGAGATTGTCAACATAGTCATAACAACCTGTTTACTCCTCCTGCTTAACCACAGCCACTGTCTAGTCTTTGCAACAGCGGAGACTCTTTCCTTTTGGAAGTGAGGGATGAGGGAGCAACGGCACCATCTCTGTGCCTTCTGGCTCTCAAACTTGGGTCTAAAGGGTCCCGTGTGCATCGAGGGGCATTTCTTCCCTTTGGGAGAAGGGGCAGTGGTGGCAGAGCCTTCTCACTATTTTCTACTCCTACTTTCAAACTGAAGTCTGAGGGTCTCTTTGAACAAAGTCCTATCAGCATAAAGTATCTGTCTTATCTAGGACGGCCCTCAGTAAAGTGAAGCAGTCAATATGTGTCTTCTTTCTCCCCAGTTTTCCTGCCATGTATCTGGTCTCTTTCCTTCTTCCTCGATGACATTTCTCCCCGACTCATGCTTGGATCCCTGTATCATGATACAGTGGAAACAGGCTGATTCAGAACCTGCCTCTGATGCCTCTCTGACCTCCCCTGGTCTCAGTTCCCTCATATGGAAAAGGAAAATGTTGGTTCAGGGGTGGGGAAACTGCAGCCTCGAGTTTTATGGAATGAGTCCAAGTTCATTAAGGGGATTTGTTCTGTGAAGTTTGGATTCAGTCAAGGGGCCACACTTGAGGACCTAGAGGTGGCAGGTTCCCCACCTCTGGATAGACCTCGAGGACCCTTCCAGATCTAAATCCAGGATCTCAGGCAAGAAGGGTCATCTAGTGCCTCCTCTGTCAAAACCTGTTCTCAGAAAATCTCTTCCCCCAGTTGTTTATGGTGGACAGACAACCTCCTCCAAGGGAGATTGGCATTTCAATAGGACTCATGATGTAAAGCCAAAGGCACCACACTGGAAGAGTGACAGCAATAAGAATAACTCTCATTTCTTTAGTACTTTAAGATTTCTTTGTGTAGCCCCTTATCAGCAAGGGAGAACATGGGCAGAGTGATATTTTTTCCCAGCTAGAAGGAAGGACTAAAGGATCATGGGAGGTAGAAGCCTTTCTGGACAGGGAAAGCCTCAGAACTTTTGTCCTGAAGAAGCAGACAGTGGGACAAGGCAAATGAGCAGCAGCAGTGGGTGATAGCAATAAAGGGCCAGCCTGAACTCCATATAGTCACGAGCCGTTTGAGCCTGGTCTGACTCACTGACCCACTTAAGAAGGGCTCTGACTGCACAGATTGGCTGCTTGCCTTCGTGGAACTGTTTGTAGCATTGTGGGACCTGGTGAAATTCTCCCTTCTCCCCTTCCTCTCCTGTACTTCACTGATGCCCAGCCAGCTGGCAGCCCTCCCTTCAGGAGCTTCTCCACTCTAGGAAAACCTTGTTTATCTGCTAGCTATAGGCCGACAAGGTTTTGTGTCCAGATAAAAATAAGCTGATTTTTGTCGCATTCTGAGCATTTGCTAAAAAGGGAGGGGAGGTCAACAGGAATCTGAAACTAACTAGTTTATTCTTAACCCACAGCCAGAATTAAGAAATTCCGAAAGGTTTAGTCCCTTATCTATCTTTATCTTCAAATTGCTACTAAGCGTGGCAGCCACTCAAACCCAGGTCTTCTGATTCAAAGTTGTTGTTGTTCAGTCATGGTTAACTCTTCATGACCCCATTTGGGGTTTTCTTGGCAAAGATACTGGAGTGGTTTGCCATTTCCTTCTCCAGCTCATTTGACAGAGGAGGAAACTGAGGCAAACAGGATTAAGTGGCTTGTCCAAGGTTACACAGCCAGTTGGCAAAGATACTAGAGTGGTTTGCCATTTCCTTCTCCAGCTCATTTGACCGATGAGGAAACTGAGGCAAACAGGATTAAGTGGCTTGTCCAAGGTTGCACAGCCAGTTGGCAAAGATACTAGAGTGGTTTGCCATTTCCTTCACCAGCTCATTTTACAGATGAGTAAACTAAGGCAAACAGGATAAAGTGACTTGTCCAGGGTCACACAACTAGGAAATGTCTGAGGCCAGATTTGAAGTCAGGAAGATGAGTCTTCTGACTCCAGGCCGGGAGATCTATCTAACACACCACCTAGCTTCTCATATCTCTATACTAGGGCTCTTACCTCTATATTCACCAGCCTTGTTTGATTATGAATCCTTATCAGAGAAAGCTATTGGGACACACACCTCCAGTATCTTCGTGTTCACTCATAAATTACAGATACACTTAAATAAGTAAATGAACGAATAAGTGAATAAATGAGTTCTAGGTACGTATGATAGTCAACAGGCTCAAATGCTGCATTAAGGCCAATAGGGATGGAAGTTGAGAAAAGAGCAGCAGATTTGGTGATTAAGAGATCACTGGTAGCTTAGAGGAGGATATTTGGCGGTTGAGTAAGTCATAAAGACTAAGAAATCTGTAAACTTGGCAGCCTAGAAGGATAGGGGTGCCCTCCACAGGAAAAAAGGAGGTTCAAAGAGTTCTGGGCACTGAAACCCAAACCATCCATGCCTGTATATCCTATTCTACTCACTTCCCCACCAAAATATAAAAAGTATGGGGGCAGGGCATAATTTAGCATTTGAGGCCACTGCTCCACACCTTACTTCCCACCTCCTAACCCACCCCCCAACCAGGGTAGAAATTAGGCCATCAGCCCAAGGCTGAGGAAGGATTTGGGAGAGCAGAGGATGGAGGAGATATGGGGGGGGGGTAGGTAAGATCTTTTTGATACCCTTGCAATCACACCCAGGCTAGAGTCAAGTCACAGTGCATCTGACTGTGGCTGATCAGACCAACATAAGCTCAGAAGGCTCTACCACAGGTCAAGCACAAATAGTCCATGTGAACATTTGGGGTGGAGTCTCTAAATTTGCACATCTCAGGTTTCTTTTGAGCTACTTCAATTCCGTTTTGCATATAGAGCACAGCACCTGCTCTGATGAGGGCACGCCATGCTGGGCAGTCCTATGCCAGTGTCTCCTATGTCACATAATCAATCCCAAAGTTTTTTTTTTTTTGGAAGGGGGAAGGCAGGGCAATTGCGGCTAAGTAACTTGCCCAACGTCACACAGCTAGTAAATGTGTCGCGTGTCTGAGGTCAGATTTGAACTCAGGTCCTTACGCACTGCTCCACCTAGCTGCCCCAATTCCAAAGTTCTTAAGAGAGACCTTGAGAGTGTCCTCGAATCACTTTTTCTGACCGCTATGTGAGCACTTCCCTGTGAGTTATCCATAGTCTTTTTGGCAAGCATTTGTTTGGCATTTGAACAATGTGGCCGGGCCTTGGGAGTTGCCCTCCCAACCAACCTCTCTGTTCCTCAGGAGAGATGGGTTGTAGGTAAAGGGTAAGAAGGGGAAAGGAAGAGGAAGCAAATTCTAAAGTGCCTCACAATGTTCATTAAAGGAAAAAACTGAAATAGAAAGCAGCAAGTTCTGCCCTAGGGCCAAAATATTACCCAGGTTTGACTCAGGAAAATAATGAAGCAACTTAGCTCCTACTTTTCAGCAGCAAACTTGTAGGATTTGATCCAACACTGAGTGATCACCTACTGTATGCAAAAAAAAGTGGAATAGTGGATTACGGGCCTAAGTTAGGAAACTCCAGGTTCAAGTCTGCCTCTGACGTATCCTAGTTATTTGACCAGGGATCAGTCATTTAACTGTGCAGCTAGGTGGCTCAGTGGATAGAACACTGAACCCAGAATCAGGAGCCTCAGACACTTACCAGCCACGTGACCCTGGGCAAGTGACTTACAGCTCTGTTTGCCTTAATCTACTAGAGAAGGAAATGGCAAACCACTCCGGCATCTTCACCAAGAAAACCCCTGGACAGCATTGCCACACTGTGGTCCACAGGGTCAACAACAAAAACAAAAGTGAAAATCTCTGCCCTCTGGAATTCTAACGAGGAAGGTGACACACATATTTCAAAGTCCTTCATAACCTGCCCCTTTCTGCCTTCGTGGCCTTCTCACAACTCATTCCCCTCCACATGCTCAAATGCTCCAGTGATCTTGGTCTCGTGGCTGTTCCACAAACAATGCCCTCCATCTCTTGGCTCCAGACATTTTCTTTGGCTGTTCCCCAACCTCACCTCTGCCTCCTGGCTCTCCCCTAAAATCTCACCTACAGAAAGTCTTTCTCAGTTCCTCTGAGTTCCAGTGTCTCCCCTCTGTGACTGTCTCCGATTTCTCTTTTATAAAATATATCATTTTGTATATGTTGTCTTGTCTGTCAGATTGGGAACTCCTTGAGGGCAGGGACTGTTCTGGGGTTTCATTGTATCCTTGTTGCTTAGACTGGTGCCTGGCATGTAGTAGGCACTTAATAAATTCCTATTGATTTGACTATATAAGTATAAATAAAACAGACACAAAACAGATAAAAGTAACCTGTCAAGGTCAGCTCTCTGGGAATCTACTGAAGAGTTACTGATATGCTTCAGTGGAGGGCATTTACACAATGGGAGTTCTTTACAGGAACGAAATCATAGGTGCAGAACAAAAATAAAAGATGCAAGGCATGGAACGGGTTAGGACTGGGAAGGATCTGGAAGAGTGGAGGTGGCTCAAAGCAAAGTTCACTTGCTTCTGTTTTGCCTTACGGACCTCGGACCATCCAGGGGATCCTTTGTTCCTCATGCCTCCTTGCCCCCTGCCCAAGCTTCTGCAAGAGATAGACAAATGAGTCATGAGAAAAGATTCTGGTTTCTTTCTGTCTCCATGCCTCCTTCCTACCATGAGGCCCCCAGATAGGGCCTCAAATTCATACTTTAAAAAATCATCTCCTATAGACTTGTCTGATTTGGAACTAGATCAGAGACTATGATTCAAATGCCAGCCCGTTGGGTGAAGTCATGTGATAAAATGAAAACAGCGCTAGACTGGCAACACAAGATCTGAGGCTGATCCCAGGGACTCGACTTAGTTATATGACAATGAGGAAGTTACCATATCTGGATTTAGAGTCAGAAGACCTGGATTCGAATCTCATCTCTACCATCTGATACCTCTATGACCTTGGAGAGGTCCCTTAACCTCAGGTGCTCATACGTACAGTGAGAGGTTTGGACTGGGGAGGTTTTAGGGTCTGTTCCAGTCCTGATTCTGTGATCCTATAGCTATATTTTCAATGATATATAGAAATAAAAAAACCTCAGAGAAATTAAGTAACAGTAAAAACTCAAGTGTACAAATGTGTTTGGGAACTGGAAGAAGCAAAGTGATGTGTGTATATATTATATATCTATATGTAACATATGCATACAATGTGTATATACTATATGTGTGTATATATGTAATATATATACATATATGGGAAAATTGTAGGAAGCAAAGTGATTCATTTTGTGTCTATTATATACATATAAATATACACATACGCAATGTATATAATATACATTATATATTATACACACTTGTTATTCAGTCATTTCAGTCATATCTGACTATTCATGACCCCATTTGGGGTTTTCTTGGCAAAGATACTGGAGTGGTTTGCCATTTCCTTCTTTAGCTTATTTTACAGATGAGGAAACTAAGGCAAATAGGGTTAAGTGACTTGCCCAAGGTCACACAGCTAGTGTCTGAGGCTGGATTTGAACTTGGGTCTTCCTGACTCCAGGTCTGGCACTCTATTCACTGCACCACCTAGCATCATGTTGCTTCCCCCAATGAGTTTGTGTAGAAATCATATATTACCTGATCTGGTCCCCAGATGAGTCTATGGAGGGTGATATTTTGATATTAATTTGGGGGCACATGCAAGGCTTTCTGGTGGAAAGAAAAAGAAGGATATAGAAATGAATCAGAATGTGCATATATGATATACATATATATATATGTGTATGTATTTCTATAGAGATAGATATGATGATATACATATGTGCTCACATTATTACTGTTATCATATTTGAATTCACAGAACCTCAGTTTATCCTCTTTAAAATAGGAATAGGGTCATTGTAAGGAAAGGACTTTGAGAACTATATTATGCTCCTAAAATATGAGCTAGTTATAAATGTTACTGTTTTCCACCTGGGAAGCAGCTAGATAGCATAGTAGACAGAGTTCTAGACGTGGAGTCAGAAAGACCTGAGTTTAAGTGTGTTCTCTGGCACTTACTAGCTGCATGACCCCGTGCAATTTCTTTAGCCTCTGTTTGCCTCAATTCTCTCAACTCTAAAATGGGAATGATAAGAGGTCCTGCCTCCTAGGGTTGTGTAAGGAACAAAAGAGGTGATATTTGTGAAGTGCTTAGCAAAGTGCCTGGCACACAATAGATGCTTAGTAAATGCTTCTTTCTTCTCCTCCTCCCTCCTTCTTTTCCTTCCTTCCTTCCTCCTTCCCTCTTTCCCTCCCTCCCTTCCTTCTTTCCTTCCTTCTCCTTTTCCTGTCTCCTTCTTTTCCTTCCTTCTTTCCTCCTTCCCTCTCTTCCTCCCTCCTTTCTTTCTTTCCTTCCTTCCCCTTTTCCTCCCTCTTTCTTTTCCTTCCTTCCTTCCTTCTTCCTTCCCTCTCTTCCTCCCTCCCTTCCTTCTTTCCTTCCTTCCCCTTTTCCTCCCTCCTTCTTTTCCTTCCTTCCTTCCTCCTTCCCCCTCTTCCTCCCTCCCTGCCTTTCTCTTTCTCTCCCTTCATTCTGCCCTTGGCTGATAATGACCTAACCTCCTCCTCCACAGAAGGCAGTTTCTAGACAGGTGTACAGAACCATTTCTATGTGTGCCCCTGAGCCTGCCCACGCTGGCCTCTCAGCTCCTCCCTGACACCCTAGGACACCCCACCTGGCCTGGCAATAGGCCTCTTTCCCACCCTGCACTGTACCATTGATCACCAGTGTTGAGACATGCTTTGGGGGGAGGGGGGAGCAGAATGCTAATATTGTTCAGAACTGAACACCCTTCAGCATCACTGCTCCCGAATTCTGGAGCTGCTTTGGTCATGCATGTTTGCATATGTTAAAAATATTTAGTACACTGCTAAAAAAAATATTATGCCCCAGAGTTCGGGCCAGCTAAGTATAATGCCACCTATGTGTGTGGTGGAGGGAAAGGCCCCAAGCACAGAGTAGCATTCTCCCGATGCTGCACATACTAGCCTTCCCAGGGCTGGCCCTCTTCCACCACTGGGTATTCAGGAAAGAATGGTCCCTCGGGGTGATACATGGGTTTATTCAAGAAGCCTTGGGACTGAAGGCCATTGCTCTCCCCTGTTCTTAGCTAGAAGCTTCAGGATACCTTGCTGTCACTTAAGCAGATTTTCTCTTTATTTCTGGAGGCTTCTGCAAAAATGGGAAAATTAATAAGAGTTCGGCATTGACACAGCATTTTTGGGTTTTCAACAGCCTCGGGAGACAGGTAGAAGTGTGGTTGTCCCATTTCACAGATGATAAAACTGAAAGTCTAAAAAATTATAATTCATGTTTATATAGCAGGTTTACATAAGAAGGTTTAAAAAGCACTTTCTTTACAATGGACACTTTGCATTAGCATTTTATATGGATTATTGTATTTGTTCCTCACAACAGACCCTGTGAAATGGCTACTGAAGGTAACTTATCCCCATTTCACAGATGAGGAACCCAAAGGCTTAAGCAATTTACTCCCATAGTTGCGTAGCTATTCTCCAAGGCAAGATTTGAACTCAGGTCTTGCAGACTCCGAGTCTAGTACTGTTTTCACCACACCCAACTCTCCCTAAGACTTAGGTAGACAAAAGTTAAATGATTTGCCCAGGGTCACACAACTAGTATTTCAACTCGGTTCTTCCTGATTCCTGGCCCAGTGCTCTATCCATTAAGCCACCTAGCTGCCATGGACACGGACTGGGTGGGTCTCCCTGTCTGTTTAGGGGAAGGGCTAATGGAAATGCTCACTCTAAATAAAGCGTGTTGCACGCTCAGCCCACACTATGCCCAGCTATGCTCTCCACTATACTTTGAGGAACTCAATCAATGAAGTACCTACTCTGCCCCAGGTGCTAATCCCTTGGGATACAAAAAGATGCAAAAAAAAGTCCCTGCCCTCAAGGAACTTACAATCTAATGGGGGGGGGCAATAGCATGCAAACAAATATATGCAAAGCAAACTATGTACAATATAAACAGGAAATAATTAACAGAGGATAGGCACTGGAATTAAGAGGAGTTGGGAAAGGCTTCCTGTAGAAGGTTGAATGTAGTTGGGATTGAAAGGAAGCCAGGGAGGTCAGTAGTCAGAGTTGAGCAGGGAGATCATTCCAGGTGTGGGGGACTGCCAGAGAAAATGCCCAGAGCAGAGAGATGCAACGTCTTGTTTGAAGGACAGCCAGGAGGCCAATGTCACTGGAGTATGTGTTGGGGAATATGGTATAAGAAGACTAGAAAGGTAGGGGAGAGCTGGGTTATAAAGGTCTTTGAATGCCCAACAGAACATTTTACAAAGCATTTTGTATTTCTTCCTGGAGGGAGGCACAAGAGTTTATTGAGTGGGGGAGTGATGGGGTGTGTGTGTGTGTGTGTGTGTGTGTGTGTGTGTGTGTGTGTGTGTGTGTGTGTGTGATGAAATCTGCCCTTTAGGAAAATCACTTTCATGGCTGGATGGAAGATTGGAGTAGGGAGAGACTTAAGGCAAGCAGACCTATTAGCAGGCTACTGGAATAATCAAAGTGTGAGCTGACAAGCACCTGGACCAAAGGGGTGGCAGCATCAGAAGGAGGCATATTTGAGAGATGTTGCAAAGGTGAAATGGATAGGCCTTGGCAATAGATTGGATGTGAGGGGTGAGAGATAGTGAGGGATCCAGGATGACTCCTAGCAGGTTGGGAGCCTGGGGAACTGAGAGAATGTGTTGCCCTCTACCTTAAAAGTAAAAGCCAGAGGAGAGTTTGGAGGAAAGATAATGAATTTTGTTTTGCATATATTGACTTTAAGATGTCTACTAGCTATCCAGTTGGAGATGTCCAAAGGGCAGTTTGGAGATAGGAGACTGGAGGTCATCAGAGGGAGAGGTAGATTTGAGAATCACCAGCATAGAGATGGTAATTAAATCCATGGATACTGATGAGATCACTAAGGAAAGTAGTATAGAGAGAGAAGAGGGGAGAGCCCAGCACCCTGAGGGTCACTTACAGTTAGAGGGTGTGATCTGGAGGAGAATTCAGGAACTCCTTCCTATATGCACCCTCCTAACCCACTACACACCAATCCTAAAGTCACCTGGGTTGGGAGCGAGCCCCACCACATGCGGGCCCCCCTCCTCCCCCGCCATGGCAAAAGGACATGTAAGTAAGAGAACAAAAAAGAGCAGGGGGACGTTGTATTTGTCAGCCAAGAGAGAGACCTCAAACTTAAATTCCCCTGCTAGCCATGGTGGGTGGGTGGCCTTGGTCAGTGGGGTGAGAGGACATGCCTGTACACCCTTCACAGCCTCACTTCTACTTGGTAATGGGCTTTGAGGGTGATCCAGAAAGTATCCAGCTTCCCAGCCCCACCAAGAATATCTCCATCCCCCGTTTCTATAAAACCCCTTTTCTCATCCATTATCTGATTTCACAAGCAGATCATCAGTTCCTACATATAAAGCAGAAAGGGACTCTAGACATCAACCAACCTAGCTTCCTCATTTAACAGGCCTAGAGAAATGAAGGGACTTGAGCAAAGTCATATGACTTTGACCTAGTAAGCAGGACAGTATTTGAACCCTACCCCAGACTTGAGAAGAAATGTTCTGGATATCGTCCAAATGCATTTTCCTCCTATTTGATCTTCCCAATAGCCCTATGAGGTAAGTGGGTATCAGCCCCATTTTAGACATGAGGAAAATTGAGGCCCAGGGAGGCTGAAGTGATTTACTTGGGGTTACACAGTAGAGTCAGTGACTGACTAGAAACTAGAACACAGGTCTCTCAACTCGTTGTTTCATGTTCTTGACATGATTCCATTCCATGACCAGCATGGTGTCTCTTTCCCAAGGCTGATACTGAATTGGGTCAAACCATGTGACCTAACAGAACTATAAATAAATCTGTTAATAAACATTTATGTATTATCTACTGTGTGTGAGGCAACACATTGAGTAAACACTAAAACTGACTTCCTAACTAGAGAGTTTGCGGTTTTGTAAATATTTTGATAACTTTGTTCTCCTTTGTAATCCTATGTATTTTATTTCATGCATTTAAAAACACGATTCTGAGATGACTTTACCAGACTGCCTGCCAGATGGGTCTAGGACACAAGAAGCTTTAAGGACCCCTGCACTAAAAACAAATCAAAGCATGTCGTCTCCCTTCTGTTGCAGACTCCCCCTGGGAGCTGTAAGAAAAGGCAGCACTAACCCTGGCAGTCATGATAATACCTGACTGAGACATAAGCTCTCAAACTGGCACAGCACCTAACATTCATCATATCATGTAAACCTCACAACAACACTGAGCTAGGCACCGCAGGTGTTATTTTCTTCCTCTTATAGGCTAAGCAAAGCAGGTTCAGAAAAGTTAAGTGACTTGTCTAGGGTCATATGGGTAATAAGTGTAAAAGATAGAATTCAAACCCAGGTCTTCCTGACTTCCAAATCGAGGACTCTCTCCTCTCTATTAGGCAACTAAAAAAATCAGAACCCCCCATCTCAATCAAAAAAGATTTATTAAGCATCTACTATATGCAAGGCTCCAGAAATACATAAAGGAAACAATCCCTGTTTTCAAGGGGATTACATTCTTTTGGAAGATACAATGTATCTGTGTGTGTGTGTGTGTGTGTGTGTGTGTGTATTGTATATACACATATAATACAGATACACACAACATATATGTGTATTTATATGTCTGTGCATCTATGCATATACATAATGTATCTAACAATGTATAAGCGTATGCCAAAGCTAGGTGACCCCAAGGTGAGCATTAGTTTACTGTAGACACAAGGACAGAAGCCTTCTGTGTGATTGTAGAAGGAATGGGAAAGGATGAATGTGACCTTTGGTAAGACTCTTAGCACTTCCCAGCAGCAGTGTGTGTGTGTGTGTGTGTGTGTATGTGTGTATGCGTGCATATGTATGTGTGTATGTATGCATGTATATGTGTGGATGTGTGTGAGTGTGTTTGTGTGTGTGTGTGCATATGTGTGTGTGTCTGTGTGTCTGCGTGTGTGCATCTGTGTGTCTGTGTGTCTGTGTGTGTGCCTGCTTTGGCATCAGGGCTGGGAGCAGCAGATAGTTCAGAGCATCCCCACAGAAGCAAGGTGGCCCCTCTGACCGTCTCCAGTCACTTTGTACTTATGTGCCACATCAGTGCAGTTGGCAGCGGAGTGGAGCCTCCTGGCTGCAGCTCAGCTGTTCTCTACTCTAGTCCAGAAGGAAGCTGGGGTTCAAACAAAGAACCACGGAGAGGGAGAAAGGAGGGATTATTTTTTTTCTCTACTCCTTGACTAAGTGGGAAACATCACCATCATCATCACTTGTGCTTTCATAACATTTCAGGTTTAGAAAGTACTTCCTTCACAAAGATCTTGTGAGGAAGAGAGTACCCACATTATTATCCCAATTTACAGATGAGGAAATGAAAGCTGAGAGGTTAAGGGGCTTGCCCACACAGTCAAATCCAGGACTCAAGCTCAGATCTCCTCCTAATCTTCCATGGAATGCACAGCATAAAGAACATTCAACTCAAGTGACCTGAGTCTCCTTCCACTACACAGACACTGCCTTGAGGAACAAGAAATGACCACTGACACCATCTACCTCTCCCATCACCAAAGCATCATTCTCTTTGGTTAAGAAAGGAATGGAATAGGAAAAAACCTATTTATTAAGTGTTTTCTATGTGCCAAGCACTGGGAATACAAATAGAAAGTGGAGACAGCCCTGTTTTCAAGGAGCTCATATGCTAATTGGGAGAGACAACACATAAAAGGAAGGATTCCTGTTTGTGTTTAGCTTGTGGCCAATGGAAACCCTAGGTAGGGAAAGTCATAGGGTCAGCTGGCAAGGCCCAGAAGATCTTGGGGTGTAATAACAGGGCAAAGAATACCAAGAGAATAGTAGAATGAAGGAGTTTTTAGAGTGGAGTGGGGTTCTGAGCTTTTTCCAGCAGAGGGAGGGATCTAGCTGTCAGCATCCATCTATCTGGTAATGGCTACTCTTGGAAGTCATTTGGACATTTGCCTATGTGGTTAGGGGGTAAGCCATGATTTTGGAGTTCAGGTAGGTGGGAACACTGGTCACCAGTGACCTAACTCTCTTTTCCTGTCCTTATTCAATTCTAGGTGTCTTCTCTTAAACACCCCCCCATCACCATGATGGCACATCACATGGAGTCATTGGTAACCCCCAGGGATTCTATCAAGGGGCAGGAAGTCAGGAGCCCTCAGTTCAAGCTTCATAGAAGCTACTTCAGGAAAGGACTTTAGAGATCCTTGGCAAACTCTGGCTGAGGGCCAAATCCAGATGCAGCCTGTTTTTGTTGGCCTGACCCTTTTGAATACACTAAAACTTTATTTAAAAGTGCAAAAACCATTTTTAGTTTGCAGGCCATACAAAAACAGGAAACAGGCTGTAAGGCTGCCAACTCCTGGTCTAGTCCAACAGTGAAGGAAACTGAGGCCCATAAAGGGGAAATTGTTTTCCCAAGAATACACAGCTTGTAACCAGAAGAGCTAGGATTACTCTGAGTCCAAATCCAGTAATCTTTCCCTTCTGCCACCACACTTCCTCCTTCTAGCAGCTCAGCCAATCGACAAGTAGTTATTAAGCATTTAGTATGTGCCAAGGGAGAGGCAGCATGGTGTAGTAGAAAAAGATCTGGCCTTAAAGCCAGGAAGACCTGGGTTCAAGTGCTACCTCTGCCACATGCTAGCTAAGTCCTGGGCAAGTCGTTTAACTTCTCAGGGCTCCAGACCACTCTCGAAGACCGTAAGTTGCAGAGAAGGTACCAGTCTACATTGGTGGAGTGAGTTTCCTCACTGGAATTGACTTGTGCCAATGAAATCACAGGTCTAGCTCATTAGTCTATGTACTAGGCATTGTACTAGGTGATGGGCATACAAAGACAAATAGTCCCTGCCCTCAAGAAGCTTTCATTCTATTATACACATATACATATAGACTATATATATAGTATGTAGTTTGAATACCTCAATATATATACACACATGGTGGGGGCAGGGCACGTGGAGAGAGAGAGAGAGGTGTGTGTGTGTGTGTGTTTGTGTGAGCATGTGCATGCAGAAAGAAGTATTCAAACAACAAATGATAATTGCTTATTTTGAATTGAATTGTCTGCCTTCCTCTACTCAGGAATCCTGGATACGGTTTCAGCTAGAGTCCAGGGTCCTAAATGTATAACAAAGAGATGGTTGAGCCTGCTTCTGTCCTCCAAGACTAGGAGCTCAACCTCACTCTCTCCAGCCAGGGACAGAATGAATTCCTTCACTCCAGGGTCTCTCTCCACAGGCTGTGATCAAATATTGACTTCTGGGAAAGGGGAGAAGTACCAAGCAGCCAAAGAATAAAGAATGAGGCTGTGCCCCACTTTGCACAAGACAATAAGGAAGAAAATGTGGTGAGATGATGAGTCTGCCTGTGGCTTGGTGTAGTGGGAGGAATATTAGACTGGCAGGAAGAGACCTGGGTTTGAGCCCTCATTTTGTCACTAATTCAAACTATGGCTCATATTTGAGCCTTTGTTGTGTGTTTTTGTACTACCTGTGTTGTCTTGGACAAGTCCCTTACCCTCTATGAGCCTATCTCCTCATCTATGTAATATCCTCTTCTCCTGGAGATTCCTTACTCTATAACTGACTGCATTCATGGTTTGGGTCAGGGGATGCTACCCCACATTCAAGGTACTCTGCAAGTACTCACTCTTAAAATTGTAGCTCGTGAACCCCTACTGGTACATTTACCTTTAAGAGTCAGCCATTTGACATTTTTATCTAAAAACCAAAGCATTTATTGAAATGTAATAAGATGAGTAGTGGTAACAGAAACATTTCTCCAACAAATCTCCCACAAATACTTACAGAGTTAGTACTCCCACAAATACGTACAGGCACACACATTGCATTCACTAGTAGAGATACACACAAACATGTAGGGAATACTCATTCCTCTTGCACTATAGGGTCGCAGTGTCTTTTTTCTACCTGTGGTGTTTTCATGTTGCTTCCCTTGGGTATAGTATCTCCGAGGCCACGCCACTCCACTGAGATCTTTGGACCTACTCCTCTCTGTGCTCGACTCCACTCCACAGCCTTGCTGTCTGGGTTTATTCTCTGCTGGTTGTGGCATTTTCTACTGGACAAATTGTTCCACCACAAGATGCCATTGCTGTTGGAGGTGGGGAGGAAAGAAATATCCCCTCTTGTACCTGATTGCACTCTGGAAGAAGCCCAAAGTTAAAGACAAAGAATGAGTCCCTCTGAAGAGCTGAATTATATCTCTATAACTGACTTCCTTCTTGACCGTCAAGGATGACTGTCTTCTATGAGCTTTTTCAAGTCACAAGGGCCATAGATGATCCTTCAGCCAGTCCCTATATTCTCATCCAATTAATTAACAAATTTCTCTATACCTCCTAAAGAAGTAAAAAAGTACAAATGCTTTTTTACACTTCCTTTACATTGCCCCCCAAAACCTTCACCCCTTGTTTCCCTTACCTGATGCATTCTGTGATTTCATTAAGTGGGTTGGGGGGCTCACTTGATCAGTCTCTGCTCTATCTTTAATACAGAAAGGATGGACTAGATGGCTTCCCCCTTTAGACCTGCCTTCCCTAAAAATCTGTGATTCTATGATTCTATGATTCCATGAGTGGGTAGCTAACCCCTGGATGCATGCATTTCCTTCTGGAAATAGCACCCCCTGGTGTTGAAAGATCGAGCACAAAATGAGTGTCATAGATATCTACTGAGTACTTTTCAGCTTTTATCATTTTTTTAAAAATCATAGGATTCAAAGATGGAAGGGGCCTGGGAGATCATTTCTTCTATCACTCTCATTTTACAGATGAGGAAAATGAGCCCCCAAAATGGGGAACAGTTTTGCCCAAGACCACACAAGTATTAAGTAAGTAGAGGTAGAATTTTAATCTGGGCTCTCTGACTCCAAATGCCCTACACCAGAAATTTTACAGTGTCATCAATGTCTTCTTCCCTTTGAAAGAAGTTTCCTATCCAATTTTCTTATTGCTCAAATGAGAGGCTCTATGTCAAGGAGCTAGGCAAATGGCAAAGGGTGTTTGGAAGCTTTCTCTCTTTTCCTTGTCTTAAGTTTTTAAGATAGTATCCAGCAGCCCACCCTGGGAAACAGATAGTGAGATATCTGTCCACCGAGAACCGGAGCTAGAGATCAAATCTGAGCTCCACTAAGACAGCTGCTTCTGGACCCCGAGCCATCCACCCATCCACCTCTAGTACCTCGTGGCTTGGGTTGGAGTTGGGGTAAATACTGACTCAGTCATTTTCAACAAATTTTGAGCTAGCTGACTAGGACCTGGGTGGATGATTTTAAGGCCCTTAATCAGAATTCGTTTCCACCGGGCCTTAAAGAACCAAACTGTCAGTTGGCTAAACATTGTCCCTCAAGCCAAAAGTCAGGATGGACTCTATGGTGTGAGTCATAGCAGTAAATGGAAGAAGAGATTCACTTTTTTATTCTTTACTGAAGCTAAACTGGAGATGGTGGCCCCTATTTGGGGAGGGCCAGAATAAACAATTTGGGGGAAGAAATCATCTCAAGGAATCTTGTCACTTTTTTTAAGTGAATGTGTGAAGGTTTTGCTAGCCAGGTATGGAAAGTAAATCTGTACACTAAAGTCATTCATTGCAAAGCTGGGGCGGGCGGGGGGGTGAGACTGAAAAGCTTACACATGCACAGATGGTGGAGGAAAGGATAAGTCTTGTTCACGTTGCAGATTGGGGAAAATGAGCCTGTGTTTTTGCATCTCCCCTACATAAAACACATATCAATACCTGCATTTATGATTAGGAATTTTCCTCCTAATGGCCCCTGAACAGACTACTCACTGACTTAGCAAAATGTAAATTTGTTGCTATCTTTAAGAGACATGATTATAAGGGAAAAAGTCAAATGGAATATAAATTGTCCCGTATAAATTGGAGCATAGGATTCAGTTGGGATATTTTTTAACAGCTGTGTGTGTGTGTGTGTGTGTGTGTGTGTATGTGTGTGTGTGTTAGCTAAAGCTTCCAGCGTCAGAACTTGGACCAGCTGCCTGCCTCGCCACCATTCCTGCAGTAGACAGAAGGGGGAGGAGGGAGAGGATGGTGGGAAGGAGAGAAGAGAGCAGGGGATGGAAGGCTAGTGATAGCTGAGCCTCTGAAGCAGAGGGAAGCTGTGCCTCTCCAGCCCTGCTAATGTATTCCACTGGATGTTTTGGTGCACGGAGCCCTTGAATTCCTCAGCCCTGTGTACCACTGCATTTGGCTGGACCACAATGAAAGGTTTCATTCATGTCTCCAGCCCGGCCTTCTTGGATTACCACACCCTGGGCCTCTGCCTTTCAGCCTCTCTCTGTTTTCTTTTCATTAGTAAGATTCTCATATTGAATGTCTACAAGAGGTTGGGTAAGGGATGCCATGGCTGATAGTGTCCAGAGAAGGGAGCCAATAAACAACTAGGACCCTTGGTATCCTGGTAACTGTGGGTCTCTTCCCAAGAAGAGCCAAAGATTCCATGCTTAAATCTGGTTCTTAAAGAGGCCCCCTATCTGCATGGCCACCAAGCCAACCATGGTGTGGGCCTTACCCCAGCAATGACTGGGAGCAGCCGTGGAAGCAGGTGTATGACTTAGAACTTGCTTCTCACTCCATATAGTCACAGCTCCCCTTTCACTGTGGGGGTTACCAAAGAAAAGAAGGGAGGAAACGAGCATTTATTAAAAGTTTGCTATGTGCCAGGCACTCTACAAAAATTATCTCATATGATCCTTACAACAAACCCTGGCAGGTAGGTGCCATTAATTTAGCCTCATTTAATGATTGAGGAAACTGAGGCAGACAGAGATTAAGTGATTTCCCCAGGGGTCACACACAGCTAATAAGTGTCTGAGACTGGATTTGAACTCAGGTCTATCTGATGACAAGTCAGAACTCTATCCAATGAGCCACCTAGCTAGCACCAAAATCCTTCAAGTTCTGTCTAGTTTGGCTCTTGGTCTTAGCATATGGGCAACTCAAGAATAAATTAATCTAACAATTCTGGTGAGAACAACTCAACATTTCCATAGCACTTGAAGGTTCTCATATTACCTTCCTCACAATGATAATGGAGCATTAAGCATTTTTATACTCCATTTTATAGATTAGGAAACTGAGGCAGTATGATGTAATAGAAAGAACACTATCCTCAGAGTCAGAAAACCTGGCTGTAAGTCCCATCACCTTGGGTAAGATTCTTAAACAATCTGAGCTTCAGTTTCCTCATCTGTAAAATGGGTATAATTATACCCACAAGGTAGCTATGAGGATCCACTGAGGTATGGATGTAAACGTGCTTTATAAACCATAAAGGATTATAAAATATGTTGTTATTCTTAAGAGCTTTCTATGTTAGCCTAAAAGAGATATGCTGCATTGAACTGCATATATAAGATATGGTTGGGCCCTCTACACATCCACATTCTTGCTGTAGAGAGACATTTTTTGACCTCAGTTTTGAGCTATTTGTGAAAAGACAATGACAGGGCTCAGTTTAACTCACCCTTGAAATAAATGCAAACAAATACTTTCTCAGAAGCTGTCTAGAGAGCTGGGAAAAAATGAGAGGCAGCCTGGAGAGGTCAGTGGTGTGTATGGATGTCAGTGCGTCTCAAGGCCTCTAGCTGGCTGTGGCTCTGTGTCTCTTTGGATCTGTGCCTGGTCTGTCTCTGGGCTTACCTTCCGGGCTAGGGCTGAAAGCATGGTAGGGGTGGCAAGGGAGAGAGAAATGAAGAAGAAACCCGGTGAAATGAAGGGGCAGCTGGGGTGGGGAGGGGATGGAAAGGGGACACCAATTATGATCCTCCCCCTGGATGTTCCTCCCTCCCCTCTCTTTAGCACACAAACCGTGTCATTTTGGATAGGAAGGACAGAAGCAAATATGCTTTAGATTTCTGACTCATACGCCACTGTTTGTCTGGCATGTCTCTATGGAAAGCCTCTTACACTAACATTGGCTGCTCCTGGGTTGAAAGCAGAGCATCCTTGAAAGCTCGGCTCTGCCCTCCCCTACCCCCCACTGTATGCCCCCCCCAATTCTAGAGCCCTGAGAGGTGACATCCATAATGCTGGCTCCTCCAGGCTGTGACTGGTCCGAGTCCTGGTGGGAAGAGGAGGAAGGAAGAAGAGGGTCATGGGCAAAGAGATCTCATTCACTTGAGAAAAGTCTCCCAAGGGCCAGCTGCAATTTGGGTTGAGGAATCTTGATTCTCTCCAGATGACAAACCTCCCATCGGCAGCAAGGGCACCGCTGATGCTGAGGCATCCCTGCTCCCCTCTGATCAGCAATACTACGGACTGATTTGCAGCTAGTGGTTTGAAAACTTAAATGCCTGGCAGCAAATACATTTGTTTCATCACTTCTCTAGACCATTTTTTCCCTTGAAAAGCTTTTTAGTTGCCAGAAAGCAGAAGCAGGGAGATAGCATGGGGACCACTGGACCAAAAGCTGGGAAGTCCAGGTTCTGGTCCCTGCTCTGAGACTAACCAGCAACATGGCTTTAGATAAACCAGCCTCTCTGATCTCAGTTTACTTCTCTAGAAAATAGTGGGATTGGGCAAGAGCAGGCCTCCCATGGACAGATTTCAGGGAGTGGGAAGCGGTGTCCATGAACTTGGATGGGAAACATTGCATTCTTATTTCAATATAACTGGTTTTCTTCATAATTCCATGGGTGTTATTTTATGCATTTGACAACATCCTTCTCAGAAGGAGTCCATAGGCTTCCCCAGCCTGCCTAAGGAGTCCAGGACACACACAAAAATTTAAGGGCCCCTGGTCTAGCAGCTTTCTCCAAACTTCCTTCCAGCTCTAATCTTCAACGATCTTAGGATATTTTTTTTCAATGGTAAAGAGATTTTTTTTAAAGGCCTAAGGTTCTACCCCACTCCCCCCCAAGCAAAAACAAAATAAACCAAACCCCCTCAATTGTTATTAAACATGTTATGGGATTATAAATAAATCATTTTAACAATCAGAATAATTGGAGCTTTTCAAAAAAAATGAGAATTCCAAAGGTTGGTTTTTCTTTTAGGTTTCTTTGGTCCCACACAGTTGTCCAGAATTTGATTCTGCAGACTGTTGGGGTACAGAGTTGACTCTTAGGGTTTGTTCCTGGGATCCCAACCTAAGGGTAAAATTCCTAATCTACCTTTTTTGCCTGATGGGGCTTTTCACAACACAGAAAGAGGTTCAAATGCTTAAGACTCTGGCAATGGCTCCAAACAAGCAGAGAGGTCAGGTGATAGCTCACATGAAATGTGTGTAATGAACTAAACAAATCATAAGGATCCAGGTCAAATCTCATCTACTAATTTCTCTAGCTCCTCATGGAGCTGGCTGCTTGGCTTTGGTCCACGGTATTCTAGACTCATTCAGCAACATGAATGGGCCATCACTCCTCCTTCTGCCAAGGTCATTGATTGGCATTTGTAGACCCTGTAAGAAGTACTGGGCCTCAGTGGGAAAGGTCCAGAGACTGTAGTAGATGAAAGGTAGCACCCAGGGACCAGCCAGTCTCTATGTTATTCACTTTCTTTGTGAGCTGTAAGACAGTGCTGTCCATGAAGCCAAAGCCATCTTTTAATAAGGCTATTATGTAACTGAGATCCATACACAGGAATGGACTGCCCGAGATAAAGTTTTCCAGGTTATCACACACTTCCCTGGCTTTTTTTTCAAAGTCTTTCACTTTCAAAATGCCTCCTTTTTCATAATCAATCATGCCTGTGTGAACAGCTCTATCATAATAATAAGAAAAGGCATAGAAGGAGCTTTTGCGGATCTCATCTGGCTGGTGAAGTTTTCCTTGAACCACCTGAAGCACTTCAGAACAGCAGGCCTCAAACCCTGTCTCCCCTTCTTGTCTGCCACCATATTTATATTTCACTCCCCCAAAATCCCATTCTGCCTCCAACCGCTTGGGTAGACAGGAACTTCAGAATGTCTGTCCATCAGTGGCTTCCGTGTCCAGGGCTCCCAGGGTTGCAAGTCTAGCAGCTTTTAGTCCAAATCCTAAGTAACTGTGTGTGTAGAGCTCATACATGCTGTTGAACTTCTCAAAGGATGTGAGATAGTCACTGGGAGTTTGTTCCAGGGTTTTCTTAAGTTGAGGCAGGAATGCGATTTGGGTAGAAGCACCTCCCAAGTCCAGAGTCTCAACAGTCTTTGGGTTTTGACCATACAGTTGACCTGTCAGAAAATTCACAGTGACCCAGGCTAATATTCCTTCATAGGCTCCATCCATGATGCTAACACTGTCTTCTGGGACCAGGAAAGGTGATTTTTTTGAAGATCTCCTTTACTTCCAAGAGCAGAGCTTCGGCTTTGTGATTGGGCAGGAGACGAAGTCCTGCGGTAGCTTTTAACACCACTGGGGTCCTTCTCCAGTGACTCCGGGGGACTTATTCTTTGGCTGTCTCTAAGAGTCTTTGAACAGTCTCAGCACCCTGCTTTGATTGATCTGCAAAGGCAGAAAGGCCTGGCTTCACTGACTCAAAGACTTCCCCTTCCAGTGTTGGAAGACATTCTGCTATTTTCTGCACAAAGGCGTAAACATGAATTCGAGGTCCAGTGTTTCCTGCATCAAACATGATACCACACACGGTGTCCATGCCAACGTTGAGGGGACACATCGAGGACAAGAAGACACCCTCAAACCAAGTCTGGTCTCTGTGGAAGATAGTGCCACAAACACAGGAAACTAATATGGAAAAGGCTGCAATCAGGGACATGGCCATTTTCTCTTCAGGATCTTGCTTTGCATGATTCGTGGGGCAGAGCTGGTGAGCACGAGAGAGCTTCAGCCTTCTTCGTTCCTCTCTGGGACTCTTCACACCTGTTGCTTTCAGTACTCCTGGCTAAAACCTCCACTTTACAGATGATGAAAAGCCTCCAAAGGTGAAATGACTTGCCTGAAGTCCTACGGGTAATCAATGGCCAAGCAAAGATTCCACCCCAATCTCTGAGTTCCAGATACAGCGCTTTTTTCACTGCACAACACAGGATGCATTATCACCAAAGGTCAAGCTCTTTCTGTGTCCAGGGCTCTTCCCACCGGGAAACCTCCAGCAGCGCTCGCCGGGCACCCACCCCCGCCCCAACCCCGGTGCCCCCTCTCCTTCCCTTTTCTTCCCCTCCCTCTCTCTCTCTCCCTCCCCCCCGCCCCGATCTTAGGATATTTTTACTGGGCCAATTCAGTGGTCTGTATTCAAGCTCATGCTGCCTAGTGAGCAAACCCAGTATGGGGCCTTTCTGCCGGTGAAGTCATAAAAAACGCTGGAGCTCTGGTTTTGCTACTTCCTACAGGACCTTAGGCAAGACATTTAACTTTGCTGGGCCTCGGTTTTTTCATTTATGAAATGAGGGATTTAGACTAGCTCAAAGGTTCTTTACCTGAGGCCAGTGAACTCTTTTTAAAAATTGATGCTGTTGCTGCTGCTTTGTCATTGTTGTCCAGTCCTGTCTGATGCTTCATGACCCCATTTGGGGTTTTCTTGGCAAAAATCTTAGAGCAGTTTGACATTTTCTCCTCCAGCTCATTTTACAGATGAGGAAACTGAAGCAAACAGGGTTGAGTGACTTGCCCAGTCACACAGCTAGTAAGTGTCTGAGGCTGAATTTGAACTCAGGTCTTCCCGACTCCAGGCCAAGCCCTCTATCCACTGAACTACCTTAGCCACTCCTCTTGTTAAAATACATAATTGGATGAATGCATTTAAATATTAGTTAGTTTCCTTTGGAATCCTATCAATTTCCATTTATGAATTTAAAAACATGCTCCTGAGAAGGGGTCCATAGGTTTCACCAAACTGTTCCCAAAGGGGTCCATCACATTAAAAAGGTTAAGAACCCCTGAACTAGATGGGTTTTAGCTTTAAATTTATGAAACTGAACCAGCATGGGGCAGCTGCCATGGCCTATCAGAGGTTCCCTACTTTATTGGGCCTACCTCCCCTTTTCAAAAAAAAAATTACTCAGCGCCCCACCCCAATCTACTTTCTTTAACCCTTTAATGGTTTTTTTTTAAATTTGCTTCATTTCAAGCTACTACTGCCCCCCTCCATCACTCCAGCAACCCCCCCCCGGGGGCAGTAGACCCTAGATTTTATTAGAAATCCTTGTCCAAGTCAATATGTTCATTTTTAGGTGCCCTCTAGACACTGAAAGCTCCCAGGGGAAATTCGAAGATGAATAAATCATAGTTCCTGCTCGCTCAAGGACCTTCCAGGGGTGATAAGTAAAATCAGGGGTTGCCTGGGTAAGGAGGGGAAGAACAGGGGCAGACTGTCCTCAGACTGGCACAGACTTGAAGAAACTGAAGGTATAGGATAAGCCGCTATGGTGCCCTCTACTGTCCTCCAGGGGGTACAAGCAAAAGTAAGAATTGAGGTAGGGTATCACAATATCGGACATTTATTTAACGTACTTACTACGTGCCAAGTGCCGTGCTAAGAGCTTTAGGATTATTTTCTCGTTGGATCCTCACAGTAACCCTGCAGGGCAGTTGTTATTATTATCCCCGTCTACAGCTGAGTAAGCTGAGGTTAAAAGATGATTTCCCCGGGGCCACACAGCTCAATCAGAATTTGAACTCAGGTCTTGAAGCTCAGTGTTCTGTGCACTGTGGCGCCGCCTAGCTGTCTCAGAAAGCACCTCGAGGGCAGAGACTATGATGTGTGATGTTTTCATCTTTTGATCTCCAATGCCTAGCTCTGTGTCTTGCTGATATTTTTTAATCACCTACTGTATGCAGAGCCCTTGGCTTCCAGACCAAAAGGACACGCTAACAGACATCTCTAGAACTCAGAATGTTGCATAATAATTGCACTAGACAGGAGCCCAAGCGTTGTGTGAGGTCTGAGCAGGAAAGTGAGGTCTAACTAGGAAAATTGCTGCCGAAGTTCTCTTTCTCCAAATAAACGTTCGTCTTGTTGAGCGCAGGCATCGTCTCATCTTCCTTCCCCGATGGTATCCAGCCGAGGACTGGGCATATACTACTTGCTCAGAAAATAAGGACTTAATGGATGTAGGAATGGAGGAATGTTTATTCATTGAAGATGCTTGTCAAGGTCAGTTGGACTAAACGTGTGACAGCATCCTCCTGGAATTTGCAAGTATTTTTTTTTTCATTCTTTCCTAAACACCTCTAGCTTTTTTTTTTATCTTGCAAAGGTCAGAAAAAATGACTTAGGAAAGCTGACTGGAGCTCACCTTCCCTTGATAGCTTAGAGAGTACAGCTGTAGGAATAAGCTTCCTCCTGCTGGTCCCTTGAGTGTCCAATCAAAGCCATCCATTTGGCTATGAGGGATTAGGACTGGCTGAGGTCCCAGCCTCATACCATGGAAAGAGCCCTGAAATGAGAGTCAGAAGGCCTGTGGCTGGGTCTCATCTCTGCCACTTATTCACTATGTGACCTTAGGTAAGTCCCCCTCCCCCTTCTCTGAGCTCCTTTCTCTAAGCAAAATGAAGAGGCTGGACTCCATCATCCCCAAACTTCCTTCCGGATCTAGAATTCCTCCCAGAGCAAATGTCAGAAACTAGAACTCAAGGGCAACCAGTAAATACAGACAAGGGCCTCTGCCAATAACCCAGCATAGTCAAAGCCTTCCCTGGAACAGACATACCTTTCACATTTTCCCTTCTGCAGCTGGTGTACTGGCAGATTCAGCACCAGAAAGGTGAGCGTGATATTAGCTGACTGGTATGTATGATTCTTGCCCTTCCCACTCTGTGGCTGCCCAGTTCTCCAAATGTTCACAGCACTTCTGGGATTAGGGAATCATCCTCAGGGCTCCCAAAGCTTCAGGTAACTAGGGAGCAAAGCAGGTCATGGTATCAGAGGTTCGGATCTAGACAGGACCTTTGAGTGCCAAGTTACTTGCCTGTCTCCTATACACACAAACATGAGAATGTGACTTCCTTGAAGGCAGAAGCCTTATTTTTGTCTTTCTTTGTATTCACAATGACAAGCACAGTGACAGCCACTTAGATGCCTGCTGATTAACTAAGTAATGATCATGGAATCTTTCCAGCCTTTTGATTTCATTCATGGAGAAAATTGAAGATTTACAAGTTCTTACACGGAGTTAGAGCTAAAAAGGGTCTTAAAGGTCTTGTCACTCATTCTGCAGAAAAGGAAACTGGCCCATGAGGGCAAACAATTTGACTCCCAGAGCTGTTGTGAAGAAAATGTTTTGTGGATCTTAATGACTTGCCCAGGGTCACAGAGCTACTGATTGTTTGAGATGAGACTCAAACCCAAGTCTCCTGCCAAACTCAAGAACAACACTTTAGCCATTATAGCACACTGCCTCTCCAGGTATATTGTCGGAACCCCAAAAGATGGGTTATGAAGACTGCAAGCACCAGAAGAGCCTTTAAACAGGCTTAAACGAGCTGAGGACCTCAGGCGAAGAAACTGACAGGGATCGGGGGTGAGGGCAGGCAACAGGGCCAGAGGCTCAAGCTCTGAGACTCATGTTCTAGGTTGGTGGTTATAAGCACCAGGCCTAGGCATCCAGCTTCCAGATGGACAGCTGAATGCTGATTAGGTGCTCCATTTACTTATGAAACATCCCTAAAAGTCACTGCTGGGTTAATGATGATAATGATAAATGGTGACAATGATAAAATAGTTAACATTGATATAGTGCCTACTATGTGGTGATAATGATATTGTGCCTACTATGTGCCAGTCATAGTGGGAAGGGAACTACTGTTTAATGAAGCTGAAAAAATAGGATGAGAGCAGATCGTAAAAGGCTTTGGGGAGTGACAAGGTGAGAGCTGTAATTTAGGGAAATCACTTTGGCAGGTAGGGAGGATGGATTGGAGCCAGGAAAGACTTCAGATGGGGAAGCTAATCAGGAAGCTGTTATAATAGTCCAGGCAAGAAGTTATGAGGGTCTGAATTAATGTAGTGGTCATTTGAGCAGAAAGATGGATTTGAATGAGAGCGATTATGAGGGTGAAACAAAGATTTGGTAACTTCTAAAGTTTATGAAGAGCAGCAAAATGGGAGGTCAAGGATGGGTGTCGAGATTATAAATCTGGGAGATTGCCAGAATGGTGTGGGCCCCTTGACAGAAATAGGTAAGCTTGGAAAAATGGAAGGGAAAGAAAGGGAAGCTAATGACTTCTGTTCAGGAAATGAACCTGAGATATCTCCAGGACAACAACTTCGAAATGTCTAATAGGCATTTGGTGGTTCTGGCCTGGAGATCAAGAGAGAGTTTAGGGTCAGATATGTAGATCTATGAGTCAGCTGCAAAGAGATAATAATTAAATCCCCAGGAATTCAGGTGTCTACTGAGAGTATCAAAAGAGAAGAGAGCCCAGAATAATCTTGGTGCACACCTATGGGTAGGGAAAATGATGTGGATGATAAGCAGGCAAAGGAGTCTAAGAAGAAGCTGTCAAATAAATAGGAAGAGAGCTAGGAGAGTTCATCAGTGTCACAAAACTCCAGAGAGGTTAGAGCCAGGGTGGGGAACCTGCGGCCTCCAGGGCCCATGTGGCCCTCTAGGTCCTCGAGTAAAGCCTTCAGTCAAAGGGCCTCACTTGAGAACCTAGAGAGCCACATGTGACCTGGAGGCCAAAGGTTCCCCACCCCTGGGTTAGAGGATGGAATAGGAGAGGGTGGGCTATAGTGTCCAAAGCAGCAGATCGGTCAAGAAGGATAAGGACACTAACTGTTGAGTAGACTTTTCATTGAGTGATAAGGTCAGAAACCAAAATGCTGTGTTGAATGAGGAAGAAGAGACTAAGCCAAGACAATGATTGTAGAGTTTTTGGTTTTGTTTTATTTTGTTTGTTTTGTTTTGTTCTTTAGGCGTTTGGTTGAGAAAAGGAGGAGAAATAAAAGATGGTAGCTTGAGGGGAGGAATGGAAAGGGGTGAAGGACAACGTGTGACCATGAACTGTCCAGTTCCCTTCTCCGTGATGTGGTTAACTCCTTTGTAAAAAGAGAGGATTAGACAAGTTCTCACACAGAGTTAGAGCTAAAAGGGGTTTTAAAGGTCTTGTCACTCATTCTGCAGAAAAGGAAACTGGCCCGTGAGGGCAAATAATTTGACTCCCAGAGCTGTTGTGAAGAAAATGTTTTGTGGATCTTAAACTGTTTTATAAATGTGGATTATAGGAAGAAAAAGAAAGCAGGATTCTAGGAGCTTTGACTATGGGCCTTACTTGTGCATGGGAAAATCAGGCAGTCCCAGGAGACAAAAGTCTTGATTTATCAAAACTTCCTGCAGTTGTTAATACTTCAACATATCCAGGAACTCGTCAAAGTGGATAGTCCCTCCATCTATGCAGATTGCTCCCCCTCTGTGCTTTCCCTTTCTTGAAGATTTTTCCCCATGTCTTTCAGTAAATCCTTCATAGAAGCAAATTGAGGCAATATGCTGATTTCAATTTAATAAGCATTTATTGTCTGCTATGTACCAGGAGCTGTACTAGGAGCAGGGGATACACAGTCCAAAATGAAAACTCTCCCTGCCCTCAAGAAGCTTACTTCTACTGGGGGAAGACAGCACATGCAGATACATAAATTAATAGACACAAACCAAACACAAAATAATTTCAGGGGGAGAGTCAGAGGAGTAGGAGCAATTGGGAAGATATGGAAAGGCTTACTGTAGCAAAAGGCACTTGAGTTGAGCCTCAAATTTGGCACCCGGGGGGGGGCCAAAAGGCAGAGCTAGGGAGTGAGAGAATTCCAGGCATAAAGAAGAAGCCTGTGCAAAAACCCAAAGGGAGGAGGCAGAAAATAGGCCAGCTTGACTGGAATGTACACTTCTTGAGGGAAGTGATGGAAATTAGTCTGAAGACTTTTTCTGGCTCTTTAACTCCTTTGTGGCTATCAGTGCAAAGCACAGACATGCCATCTGTTATCTCTTTATTGTTCACTAGTTAAATGACAGACTTGCTGCCTTTTACAATTCCACTAACAAACATTTTTTAAACACCTACTATGTGCAAGGCTCTGTCCTAGGCATTGAGAATACAAAGGCAAAACAGCCCATGCACCCTCAAGGTGCTCTCGTTCTCCTAGAGCAAGAGTTTGAACCGTTTTTATGTGCTGGACCCCTTTGGCAGTCTGGAGAAGCCTAGGGGGCCCCTCTCAAAAGACTGTTGTAAATACATCAAATAAAATCCATAGGAAACCATTTATGATGAAAATAAAGATGTCATTTTTCCCTATGCAATTTTACAATCCTCCCGAAATCTACTCAGGTTAAGAACTCCTGTTCTGCGGTGTTAGAGTGCGTACACAAGACAGAGTGTAAAATGATCTGAGAGTTGAGAAAGTCCAAAGAGCTGATGTCCAGAAAGTAGTACCTGAGCTCACTCTTGAAGAAAAGAACTAAGCATTTGTTAAGCATTTATCATGTGCCAAGCTAAGCACTCTACAAACAGTATGTCATTTGATCCTCTCAAAACCTGTAGGATTTAGGTGCTGTTATTATCCTCATTTTACAGATGAAAGAACTGAGGCCAGCAGGGTTAAGTGATTTGCTTAGAGTCACACAGTAGTGTCTGAGGCCACATTTGAATTCAGGTCTTCCTAACTCCAGGCCCAATGCTCTAACCACTGCTCCACCTATCTGCCTTTAAGGATGTTGAAAAACTCTGAGAGAGTCCTTCAGAGGCATGTAAATGACAAGGGGGTAAATTTAAGACATGGGAGGCAGATTGGTGAATGGACAGCTGGAGCTGGTTGTCAAATTCCAGGGAAACGGCAAATAAATATCAGATCACGGATTTGGAAGTAGAATCTTAGAGCTGACCTCAATGATGCTTAAAGAATTTAAATGATTTGTCTGAGCTCATTCATGAGTGCTAGCGATCATATTTGAACCCAAGCCCTCTGCCTCCAAACCCAAGGCTGACTTCACTAGGCACCATGCTGCCTAACTTGGCTCAAGGACAGAGTGTACCAAGACCATTCAATCAGCTTGATGATGGTTTCTACTGTGATCTTCACACAACCTCTGGCATCCAAGACAGCTGATGGAGAGCCCAGGAGAGGGAAATCTCCACACAGAAATCAGCTCTGACGTGGACAGATGTGGCTTTCGTCTTTCTTTGTATCCCCAGCACTTAGCACAGTGCCTGGCATGTGATAGGCACTTGAGAAATGCTTGCTTGGGTATATGTTAGAATGCTGTTGTGCTATAAGAAATGAGGAAAGGAATAGTTTCCAAAAAACCTTGGAAGACTTCTATAAACTGATACAAAGTGAAAGGAGCAAAACCAGGGAGACTGTTTATAGCAGTATTGTAAAGACTTCGTAACTCTGACCCACAAAATGAGCCAGCATAATTCAAAGGACTCATGAGGAATCGTGCTGTTCACCTCCAAATAGAGAGAGCTAATGGACTCAGAGAGTGGATTGGAGTATATCTTTCCCTTTCTTTCTTTTTCTTTTTTTTTGGTGGGTAGAGGTGAGGAGGAAACATGGCCAACACAGAAATTTGTTTTACATGGCTATACATACTTGTAATAGGTTTTGTTTTTCTTGCCTTCTTATTGGATGGGGTGGGGGGAGGGAGAGAATTTGGAACTTTAAAAAAAAAGAATAAAAGCGTCTCTACACTTACAAAAAATTAGTTATTTTTTTTCTAAAAAGAAAAAAAGAAATGCTTGTCCTTTTCCCTGTCTATCCCTGATATACATACTGATGGACAAGCTCTATAGGATATCCATCCATATGCCTGCAAAAATCTCGGAAACAGAAAGTCTTCATAATGCTAGATAATAATACCTTTAAAATAATTATCTGTATTAACATAGCACTTTATTTTTTTCATCTGTATCATCTTATTTGAAATTCCATGAGGTTTTATGTAAAAGTTACAGTCTAACGGGTAGCTTTTTAGAAAAATGTGTCTCCATTAAATCTCTGCAAATTGAAGTGAGTATCTGACATTGGTGACGTCTCCTTGACAAGGTAGGGACTTGCCTTGCCAGGGGTAATTAGTAGCCTCTGATTATACATTGCATATGACTGATAGATTGGTGCTTCATTATTAGTTTAGACTTGTGAGTTATACCCTTGGGCTCCTTACAGAGAGGTTGGAGAGCTGGGAACAGAGAAACAGAGAGAAGACAGATTGCACGCAGAGACAGATTGGGTTCCTTGGAGAAAGGCCTACATATCCACACAGTCCCTCCAGGGAACCGTATGCATCAAGAAACTGGCACCAGATTAAAAGCACCAAGTGGAGAAGTTCCCGGCCTATGCAAGAGCAGAGGAAGTCCTGGCCTTCTCAGCTGCTGTAGCCATGAAGCATCAAGGGACAGTGACATGTTCTGGAGGAGCAAGGCCCAGCCTTGCCCTCCATCAGTACTGTCAGGAATATGGGTTATCAAAACCTTGGAGAAGAATGTTGACTCTCTGTTTACCCCAAGCTGGGACACAAAATCAAGGTTTCCTAAATCCAAGGCCAGGGCTTTTCCCACTACGCCGCATTTATTGGGCAACTATGTGGCACGGCAGATGGAGCACCCTGGGCCTGGAGGCAGGAAGACTCATCTTCCTGAGTTCAAATCTGACTTCAGATACTTACTAGCTATGGGACCCTAGGCATGTCACTTAACTTTTGTCTTCCTCGGTTTTCTCATCTGCAAAATGAGGGTGATGACAATAGCTCCTACCTCCCAGGATTGTTTTGAGAATAAAATGAGTTAATGTGTTCAGTGCTTTGCACACCTGAAAGCATACTAGAAATATTAGCTGTTGGTGTCATAATTATCATTTGATGTTGTTGGTATGAGTACATATATGTCAACTGAGATCCCTTTCTCTTTCCTGTGGAAATATGGTTTTCCAGGCAAAACCATGTAGAGGAGGGGGCAAAACCAACAAAATTCTGATATTCTCAGAGGGAAACTCAGGGGAAGGGAGGGAACATGAGCCAGAGAGTATTAATTACTGAGCTGCTCCCAAGATTGAACGCAGTCCGTAGAGATTCGGAGCCATAGGTTCCTTTTAAAGGCACTGGGCAGGGGGCAAGGAGGGGAGGGGTTTCAGGAGGCTCAGACAACTTGGAGTTGGAGGAGTCCTGAGAGATCACCAGCCAAAGGCTCTAATTTTATGCCTAAACAAACTAAGGCCCATCAAGTCAGAGTGACTCATTCTAGGTCACACAGGGTATAAGGAGCAGAGCTAAGGGTAGTTATCTACCCCAGTCAATACCATTTCTACCATCCTGTATTCCTTTCTTAGCATCTCTAAAGAATTACCCTCCCCACTGCCCTCCAACTCTAGAAGCGAAGAATGTTATGGCTAGAAGCGCCCCTTGAGATCCAATCCAAGCCCTTCGTTTATGGGGAATAATACTTGTTCATGTAACAGGTAATAAGATTAAATCAATAAGCATTTATTAAGTGCCTACACTGTGCCAGGCACTATATATTGAAGATAGAAAGAAAGGCAAAAAAAAAAAAGATTCTACCCTCAAAGAGCTCAAGATCTAATGGCGTAGCAAACAAAATTACCCTAGGAGGTAATTAGTTCAAATGTACTCTACCTCTAGACATTACAACAGCAACAACTGTCTTGTCTAAACTCTCTATTTCCCTCAATGTCTAGGACCAAACCCTATACTCAGTAATACTTAATAGAGGTTTTGAATGTTGAATGCATGACTACCTGCCTAATTTCCTTGACAGTCCTCTCTGGCCTCTACCTCATGGTGGGATCGATCATGGGTGGTCATTTTAAGCCTATTTGACTAACCTTCCTCTTCCTGTCACCCTACACAGATCCTTCTTTCATCCTTCCATCTCCTTAGCCTGTTGGGATTTCATTCAAACTCCATTGCTCTGCCCATCTGGATATGCCACTGTGCCCTGCTTCGTGTCAGAGTGTCCCAGAGAGACAATAAATTCCAGGAGATGGAAGATACAGAGCTGGTTGCAGCAATTTTATACTCTTAGGGCCTCAGATAGTTTGGGGTACCGCCTTCTTCTTTCCGGCAATGACATTGGCTGGCTGAGCTATCAATCAGCATCAGACCAATCAGTGGTGGCTTAAGTTGGTTATTTCACTGTTTGTGGCTTAGCCGACATCCCAACCAATTAACGAGAGGAGATCTAGGCACCCTAGAAGATGCTAAGCAAGAATCCTTCCCCTCCCCCTTATAGATTCAAAACAATGCTGGTTCTGCTCATCAGTCTGAGGATGCCAAGTTTGTCGGTTCATGTGATTTAGGGTTGGAAGGAACCTTGGAAATCATCTTGTCCAATCCCCTCATCTTTCAGATGAGGAAATGAAGGCCCAGAGAGTCTGTGGGCAATGACGTGCCCAGAGGCACATAAGTAGTGAGTATCAGAGTCCAAGTCTGTTTTGGCATCACCAGACAACGTCCAGAGCATTCCACAAATAGGAGAATGTCCCAGCATGATGAGGCCATGGTCTTGTAAGAACCTTCAGCCATCAATTACATGACAGAAAAGGCACTGGATTTGGGGTTAGAGGAGTTTGAGAGATCCCGGCTGTGCTCCTTGCTCGCTATGTGACCTTAAGCAAGTCACTTCCTTTTTCTGCAAACCATTTGCCCCATCTCTGAAATGAGGGGGCTGTGCCAGGTAACCTGAAATCCATATGGGGGAGGGTGGAGTTGATGGCCTCTAAGGTCTCCAGCCTTAAATCTATGTTCTGTCTACTCTAAATCCATGATCCAGCCAAGCTCTAACAGCTATGATTTTCTTTATTCAGGGCCTAGCATGTGCAAGTCGTTGTTAGGAGGTACCAGAGAGTCTGAACCCCACCTCCCTCAAGGAGTGTCTATTCCAACCCATGCTGCTTTCCTCTGAGGTCACCCCAAAGTAGGTGTTCAGGAAGGAGTTGCTTGCTGCCTGACTTCCTCAGGTCTCATTATATCCATCTGTAAAACAGGTGTGGCATTGATCCTCTGCCTCCCAGGGGTGCTCTGCATTTTCATTATTCCAGCTCTCTCCTAGCCTTTGAGAGCCTCAAAGGAAAGCTTGTGTAAGTGCCAAACGGGCATCTTTTTGGCGCTTGGGTCCGCTTCCCCTGCGTCAGTCACAAATGGAAAGCACTTGGTATCTGAGAGACTCAGAGGAAGAGAAACAAAGCAAACAGATAAACAACGAATTGGAAACCACATAGATGGGATGAAACAGCTACATTTAGAGTTATGCTAAATCCAACGTTTCCATATGCAAAACTGGGGCCCTCTGCCGGAAGTTAGGATTTTTGTGGGGGGCGGGGGGACAGGGAAAGGAGAGATGGCCCAGGGGAAGAGATAGGGTATATGCTACTAATGGCATCTCAGGTCAGTAGAATTCCTGCTCTCTCTGGCTTAGGAAGGAGGGGAACCTTTCCAGCAGGAAGACTCTTCCCCACCCCCCATCTCCACAAATGACTGGGGTGGAGGGGTAGGAGAGGACGGAATCACTTGAAAGAGACACATTTTTTTTTAATCTCTGCAAAAAGTAGTTTTGAGGAGAATAGAGGGAGAGGAAATGTCTTATTTTGTAACTTAACCTGGGCAGTGCCCCCTTTTCTAGAAGGCGTTTGGAAACCCTGGACATCTGATATTTGCCTCCCCAAGGGCAATCAAAGGCTCCCAAAAGCGCTCACTCCATTAGAGGCGATAGTTTGTCGCAGCTCTTCCAATTAGGGCCCTGCCCAAGCTTTCATTAAAGGGGCTGTTTTTAGGGAACTTGGCAGAGTCTTTGGTTCACCCGACTCCATCCAGCCCCGGATCCTTTACCACCAGCAGCAGCAACCCCCACTCCCCGGTCCAATCCTAGGCAAGCAGCTCCACACCCCCCACCCCCACCTCGACCGCCTGTTCACACCGCCCCCCCCCCACTTTCCACTCCCTGCCCCCTTTCTTTCTCCCCCCTTGCTCCGAGGGGCAGATAAATCACCATGGGCTCAGTTCGGCTCGGCTCCTTTACTCCTAACCTCACTCCTGTGCGCGCTACTGGCTGCTGGGGCGAGGAGGGGGCGTGAGCTCCAGGCTCCGTGACTGTGGTCAGTAATGAAGCCTTCTCTTTTTATCCGCAGATTACTGAGGAGCTGCACGGGGCCCGGCGGCGGCGGCGGCAGCGGCGGCCGCGGCCGCTCCAATTCCGGACTTGTATTTTTAAACGCCCCCGAGGAGACCAAGAGCGCAGCCCTGACCCTCTGCAGCCTTAGAATGAGGTGAGTAAGCGCCGATCCGCCTCGTCTGCCCCCCACCCCGCTCCTCCTGGTTTTTTTATCCGACGTGCCCCTGCTTCCCTTACCGGGGGGCTCACTTGGTAGTTTGGGCTTTAAAAAGAAAATTGCAGCCGAGCGTCGGCGCACATGCCAGTCAGTGCCCGGGGGCAGCGGCATCTCGCCTACGCTGAGGCTGCGAAGTCGTTTGCAGCCGCAGCCTCAGCTGCCAGTTTGCACAGTCCTCCTTTCCTCACTTGCCCCAGCGGATGCCCGTTTCCCAGAGCTTGCCAGCCTCGGTTTCATTCAGCGCTGCCTGCTGGGCCCGGGAGCTTTGGCAGCTGGGTGGCGAGTGCCACCCGCCCTTGCCAATCCTCCCGGGGGCTCCGCCTTTCTCCCTGCAGCCCGGTAGCCGGTATTGGGAGGTGGAAACCCTCGGGAAGGTCCCAGCCTCGGAGGAGCCTGCGCGACACCAGCGGGCACTGCCTGGCATGGGCTGTGTCAGAGTCTCCAGTGAGAGGCTTCGGGGACTTTCGCTGCTGCCCAGCGTAGGATCGTCTCGGTTGGTCCCAAAGCCGAGGAGTGGATGCCACGGGATGGCGAGCGTTTGGAAAGCTCGACTGTTAAAATGAGAACGATTGTGTGCCCTGGAGAGCACTTGCCTTGGCTGCGAGGAACTGGGGGGAACTTTCTCAATCAGCTCCTGCTTCCCATCTCCTGCCCTGGTAAAGCTGCTTTCCCCTTCCCCTGTGCCTGTGCCATTGGATGCTTTCCCTGGGTTAGTTTTTAAAGAGCAGTCTTAAAGACACAGGACGGGCGTGTCCGTGCCCATGCATTGTGGCAGACCTGCTGTTTGAACAGGACCAATCCAAGCCTCCGTCTCTCTAGGGGACTAGTCCCCACAGGGAGTCCAGCTCTGTTGAGAGCCCTGTCCTGACTGTCCTCTTTGGAGACAAGTCCCCCCTCCCTGGAAGTTTCGCGGGACAGAATGCCTCGCTCCCCTTTTCATTAGCAGCCAATACAAATTAGTCAGCAATACAAATGATCCGTTGGATTCCGGGTCTCCGACCTCCATCCCAGCCCCCTCACTGGAAAAGAGAAAACGATCCTGCTACTCGGAAGGCCAGGATAATTTAAGTGACTTTCCATTTGCCTGCTAAGGAGAACCAAGAATCACGGTTTTCCATCTTTCCCTTGAATTGGGCGTCTTAAAAACCCCCAGCCACTGTGGAGAAGCTTTCTGTTCCTGAAAAGGTGCGGGTTTCAGGGTGGGGAGGAGAAAGGGGGTTGCAGAAACGTAGAGGTTGCCAAGGAAATGGGGTTTTTTTCCCCTTTTAAGCACGTTTTCTTGGCCGCGTGCGGGTCCTGGTCTCTGGGTGGAGTGCGCCTTACTACGAGTCTTCTGACACCGAGGGTGTGGGGAAAATGCGCTTCGGGGTGGGTGCATAGAGGGGTTCCCCAGCCCAGCCGACCGATGTGGGCAGCTTTTGAGCCAGAGCCCAGGCTGGAGGTAGAGCTAGCCGCGCGAAGACGCTGGGGGGTTGGCTGCGTCCAGCCTGCCCTCCTCTCTGCGCTCCTGAGCCGGCTTCGAGATGCTGGAGACTGGCGGGTCAGGCGGGGGTAGTAAAGGCTGGAATTTGTGGGACTGAAAGAACAGACGGAGAGGGACTCTCTCTCTCTCTCTCTCTCTCTCTCTCTCTCTCTCTCTCTCTCTCTCTCTCTCTCTCTCGCAGTCTCGCTCTGGAGGGGGAGGGGCGGGGGTGCACAGAGACGTACATCTCCTAGTCTTACGTAAGACAGCTGTGCCCCGGTCCTCCCAGCGCGTACCTCCCCAGCTGCTGGGGACCTCTTACTATCAGAGGGCCTGTCATAAGTCAGGCCGATTCCCACCACATTCGTTTTCACTTTCTTTCCTCGGCTTTTCTGCCCAGGGAAGTGAGCTAGCTAGAGCAGGCGACCTCGTGGGCCAGGAGAGGGCTACGAGGAGTGGGAGGGTGTCTGTTTCCGTAATTAGCTGTGACTTGCCCCCTGACAAACGGAAGGCTGTGCATTTGAGAGCGTCTGAATTTGTGGAACTGCCCCGAGTGCCAAGTTTGCTTATAGGAGGGCTTTCAGAGCCGGCTTGGGCTCTTAACTCTTTCCCCTCGGAACAACTTTAGGCAGCAGCCTCAGAACTGGCCTAAGACAGGAGGAAATCACTTCCAGTTTTGCTTGAAATGCTTTGAATGTGACTCACACTTTACGTTAACTCCTTCTACTGCCCGGAGCTGGGGGTTCTATAGCTTCTTGTCTGGTGGCCTGGAAACTGCTACAGGTGTTTCGTTCTGGCCATAAGACTGGCTGTAGGCCTGCGCAACGGTTATTGTGAGAGTCTTTGGTCTAAATCCGGGGTTCCTGACTTGCGTGTCCATGAAAATCTTCATTTTTAGCATTTCCATCAATTATTTTAAAACATTTTAAGAGGGCTCCATAAGTTTCACCAGACTGCCAAAGGGCACCAAGATACAAACAAAACCAAGAACCTCTGGTCGGAATGGAATTTGCAAAGTAGAGATGCCTTCTTGATCTCATCTCCTCTTCCTTTTTTAATGCTCTTTTCTTCTCGATGTTAATTTCTATTACTTTATGGACGGGACATTTCAAAAGGCTTAAGCTATTAACGCTTAAGACTACACTGAAACTTTTGGGATACTCTATATTTCCTCTCCTTCCCACCTGCTCCCTCTCCCCAGTAGAACGTAAACTTCTTGAGGGCAGAGGCTTTCATTTCCATCTGTTTATCCCCAGAGGTGCCCGGCGTATTGTTGTTATTTAAGCATGTCCTTCCTGATCCCATTTGGGGTTTTCTTGGCAGAGATACTGGAGCAGTTTGCCATTTTCTTCTCCAGCTCATTTGACAGATGAGGAAACTGAGGCAAACAGGGTTAAGTGACTTCTCCAGGGTCACACAGCTTATGTCTGAGGCTGGATTTGAATTATCCAGGCCCTGCACTTTAATAAATACTTTTTACATCGAATCTGAGGGAGGTTCTGGCTATCGATTTTTATTTTAACTAATTATGCTGGCTTGCTAGATGCTAGATTTCGAAGCTTCTACACTGCCATTTATAGATGAGGAAACTGAAGCTGTGACTTGTCTGACATATATGGCAAAATTCAAACCCAGGTTTTCCTGACTTCTAAGTCTTACACCTCATCCACTATACCATGCTGCTTCTCAGGATGCAAGTGGTAATGATCTTCAGGTTCCCCCAATCAAAACACCTGCCTCAACCCCTACCACCAGGCAGCCTCAAGCCCCCTGAACATATTCATTGAGATTTGACCCTGTAGTTTGACCAGCCAGACCAACCACGGCTATGGTTAACTCCCTTCCCAAATAGCTCTGTTCTTCCCAAGCCACCTCCCAAGAAATCAAGCAAAATGTGTGACTGAATGGTCTGATGGGGGGAGGGGGGGAGCATGGGCTGACCATCTTGTTGACTATTAGAGCTATAAGTGAAGACACACATGGCTATAGACTAGGCAGACAGACTCCTGGGGTCCAGCCAGACTGCATTTTCTGTAGCTACAAGGGGCTGGTTGAGTTTCTTTACTGAGTCTCCTCCTGTTCCCTCTAGCTATTCCCTGGAATCACTGTGGTTAGAGGGAAGTTGCTTTTGTTTTTAGAGCATAGTCTAATCCTACAATCAACTTGTCTTAGAATCCAGCCTTCCTTTCCATATCGTCTGTACCAGTGAATCTCTATATGATAGAACAGACTAGCAAACACTTACAATGCCGTGAATGAAGAGTCCATGGTCTGTTCAGCCATTGTTCGTGTTCCAAGTTGGGTTTCCGTTCCCCTGAACTTCCTACATCTGTAATTGGCATTAGTCGTGGGCACAAAAATAGGAACGTGGGAGGTTTGCTCCCTCCCCCCACCAAGGTATCTGAAATTTCTAGCTTTGTATTTCATTCCTTCCTCACTATGTCATGAGTAAGCCCTAAGATCTTGGATGTAGAGCTGGTGGGGACCTTTGAGATCATTTGGCCCAACCCCCTCATATTTTATAGGGGAAGAAACAGTAGTCTGGAGAGGCGGGTTGTTGTGTCCAAAGTCACACAAGTGAAAATAACAATAACAGTGGTCACGATGACAGTATTGCTATAACACTTGCCTGGTACCAGGCATTGTGCTATGTTTTTACATATTTACATATATTTACAAATACATATATGTACATATATATATATATATTTACAAATATAATCTCATTTGATCCCCACAATCACCCCGAGGGGTAGGTGCTATTACTATCCTTATTTTACAGTTGGGGAACCTGAGGCAAACAGAAGTTAAATGACTTACCTGAGGTATCTGAGGGCAAATTTTAACAGCTGGTGGGTTTTTGAGGTCAGATTTGGACTCATATCTTCTTGACTTCAGTATGAAGTAGTAAAGAGTAGTAAGTTCTTGTTCAGATATTTTTTCAGTCATGACCCCATTTGGAGTTTTCCTTATCCAGCTCATTTTACAGAAAAGGAAACTGAGGCAAATGGGGTTAAGTGGCTTGCCCAGAGTCACACAGGTAATAAGTGTCTGGGGCCATATTTTAACCCAGGAAGTTGAGCCTTCCTGACTCCAGGCCCAGGGCTTTATCCACTGCAACGACACCTAGCTGCCCCAACTACGGTAGTAGTAAGGAGGAAAGTCAAAATTGGAACCCAGGTTCTCTAATTCCAAAAGCAATGGCAGTCTTTTCACTATGCTGTGCAATGCATTTTACATGGGGTAGATCATGTTCCATTCTCCTAATCAGCTGTATGGTAACAGGGTCACAGAGGGAGGATTGGGGGACTGAGAAGCAGTTTGCAGATAAAGCATGCCCTGAGATCACTGAAACTCTGAGGCAGAGTTGAAGTCAGCAATATATTCTACCCTCTCAAAATCGTTCTTGGTCACCAGGCTCCACCTCCCCACCCCCAGCCCCCCATGGGTTTTTTCACTTGTGGTTATCTCCAACCACTCTTCCATATGTAGCATCTGAAATCATTGAATCAGCTAGTGGCTGTGGAAGGGCTGGGACACCAGCACTGAATTCTCCCTAGAGGCTTGGCATGTGCTTATTTATCAAAATCCCCTTCTTTGAGATTGAAGAGTACCATTCTATTGCCTTTAGTATTTATGTATTGTGCTAAACAGAAATATCATCTACATGTCACTGTTTTATTGTCATTAAGATCCTTGATATTATTCATGGATTTTTGAGAAGCAGTGTGGTATAGTGGTTAGAGAACAAACTCTGAAGACAGGAAGTTCAAGTCCCAGGGTAATCCTGGGCAAGTCACTAGTGCTCTGGGCAACTCCCTAAGACTTACTTGCCTAAGAAAGTTGCTACCTGCATTGATAGAGGGAGTTTGCTCACCTGGGAGGTCTCCATACCAATGAAATTACACAGATTCGGTCCCTATTCCTTAACTATTTGCACATAGTAAGCACTTAATAAATGCTTTTTGTGCATCATCAATGCTTCTATTTTATTCAGTCATTTCAGTCATGTCCAACTCTTCCTGACCCCATTGGGCTTTTCTTGGCAAAGATACTGGAGTGGTTTGCTATTTCCTTCTCCAAATGTTTCTATTACCTTTCTATTATAATATTGACATTACATTACCTTTCACTTTAGGGAGTCAAATTCCCAACATAAGCTCTGTCTATAACTAGATCTATACCTATAGACATCTGAGTTCATTCTATGGACAGGAATGAATTTGGGTCCTTGGAAATTGGCATGGTCACCTTAAGAGTGTCCCTCTGTTTTGACACAAGTTATACATCTTGAATCTTTCTCAGCCTTTTTTATCTCAGGACTCTCTCTCTCTCTCTCTCTCTCTCTCTCTCTCTCTCTCTCTCTCTCTCTCTCTCTGCCTTTGTCTATGTCTGTCTCTATCTCTGTCTTTGTCACTCTCTCCCTGTCGCTTATCAAATAAACTCAATTCAATAAATATTTATTAAGCACCTACTATGTGCCAGCCCCAGATTTAGAGGAGAATGAGGTTGTATGATTTTATACTGTCGAGACAAGGTGAGCAAATGTTAAGAATTTCTCCTTTGCATAGGTCAAGAATGATGATGGTGATCACCAGAGACATGGAAAATACAAGGCAAATATGTTGACAAATCCACAGTACTGACACATGGGCATTCCTTTCTTCGGTGTCAGTGACATCCCTTCCATACCTTATCATAGGTTCATAGATCTGGAGCTGAAAAGGACCTCTGAGGCCAGCTAGTCTAGCATCTTCATTTTATAGATATGGAAACTGACACAAAATGAGGTTAAGTGACTTGGCCACGATCCAAAAGTAAGCATCAGAAGTGAAATTTGAACTCAGGTCTTCTGACTGTCCAGAGCCATAGTTCTTTCTGCTTCGCTGCACTGCATCCCTCAGACCTTATCTTCCTGTGTGCTTTATATCCATGTCCTTCTGTGACACCTTCATTGAGGATGTGCCCAGCGCACAGCCAAGACAATTTTCTAGATCTTTTAACATTTCAGGCAGCTAGGGGGCGCTGTGGACAGGGTGCTGGACTTGGGAGTCAGGGAACTATGAGAGCCAGTCCTTCTCTCTGAGATGATGATGACAAGCCGTATGAGCCTAGACTCTCTCAGCCTCAATTTCCACCTCTCCAAGACTGAGATAATAATAATAACGCCGTAGTATGACGCCAATAATGACAAGAATCTCACCACAGTGAGGACCAGATAAGATAAAATAGGTAAGGTGCTCTGTAAATCTTAAAGGATTTTAATGTATACATCTCAGCTATTATTTCACATGTACCAACCAGGGCATCTAGGTAGCATGGTGGGTAGAGTTCTGGGCCTGGAGTCAGGAAGACATGGGTTCAAATGTGGCCTCAGGCACGTACTGGCTGTGTGACCCTGGGCAAGTCATTTTACCGCTATTTGCCTGAATCCGTTGGAGAAGGAAATGGCAAGCCACTCCAGTATCTTTACCAAGAACACGCTATGGAAGTATGGTCCATGGGGTCATGCAGAGTTGGACAAGACTGAATAGCAACACCAACCAGCACAGCCCTGGTGCTCAACATGGGTTATCCCTCCTTTTGGATACACGGTTCACATGCACTCTTTTCTGGTGTCCATAGTTGTGGTTCCTGTCTGCTCTGTATTTGCGTTTCCTGACTGAAGAGTCAGTTTGTCGGCTTCTGTGTGCCAGGCACTGTGCTAAGCGCTGGGAACACAAAGAAATCCTCCTCCACCAACAAAAACCAGACACTGTCCTCTAACGGGAGAGAAAACATGCAAACAACTATGTAAAAACAAGCTCCATCTAGGATCAATTGTAGATAAACTCGGAGAAAAGGCATTAGCAGTAACGAGAATCGGGAAAGGCTTCTTGCAGAAGATGGGATTTTAGCTGCGACTTGAAGGAAGCTGAGAATCAGGGATGAAGAAGGAAAGAGTTCCAGGTATAAGAGATGGTGGGAAAAGTTCAGTCAGAAAAGTGAGTACCACATTCAAGGGATAGCCAGGAGGTCAAAGACACTGGACAGCTAGCAGAGTATATGCTGGAAAGTAAGGTGTAAGAAGACTGGAAAGGGAGGAAGGGGTCAGATTATGAAGGGCTTTGAAGCCAAATGAAGGATTTTATCTTTGATCCCGGAAGTAACAGGGAGTCACTGGAATTTATGACATGGACTGGGGGAGGGGGAGGGATAACATGGTCAGACCTGTGCTTCAGTAAGATCAGTTTGACAGTGGAATGGAGCCTGGATTGTAGTAAAAGACTGGACTGGGAAAGACTAGAGGCAGAGACCCACCAGCCGGCCAGTGGAATAGAGTGGAATGAGATACGGGATTCTGGACCTAACTCTGTGACCCTGAATCGGATAATATTTCTCGGGAGCTGGCTAGCACCTCTGAGGCCATCTAGTGCGGCACCATCATTTAGACTTGTGACTTGGTCACAGTCATCACTTGACTGATCTCAAGAGGTGACTCATAGACTCATAGATGATATTATAGTTTTTCATGTGCATTTTCTTTAGCCTCCCCAACTAGACCGTAAGGCCCATGAAGTCAGGGACACCATCTCCTTTGCCCCCACCCCAGAGGGCCTTGCACATAAGTAAGTATTCAATACCAAACCCAATCCATCCTCTATCCTGCCTCTATGTTTTTGTTCAGGCCATACACATCCTACATTGCATTACTTCCATTCTCAAAGGCCCAACTTTAAATATCTACTCCACCATGAAATCTTCATTGAGTAAACAAGCTGGCAGTGCCCGCCCACTCATAATACTTCGTAAGCCTTTTGTGCGTTTAACACAATCTAATTTATATGGCAGGTATTCAGAACCACAGCTTCACTTGTAGATTAGCCTATAATCTTGAGAGCAGGGACCATGTGGTATCCATCTTTATATCCCCATCATACCCAGCACAGAGACATGTGTGTGTGTGTGTGTGTGTATGTAGTAAACGCTTAATAAAATAGAATAGAATTAATCTCTGGAAAGATAAATGTTTCACTTTTTCTCTGTGCCCAGTGCCTAGCGCATAGCCTATATAGAATAGGCACATTAGAATAGAATGGAAGCTCAGAGGGCAGGTAATGATTTGTTTCTGCATACTCCATGCCTAGCACAGAGTCCTATCTTGAGTAGGTGGATAGGATAGAATGTAAACTTAGAGAGCAGGAAATATTTCATTTTTTGTCTCTGTCTACACAGTGCCTGGCACAAAACCCTATCTATACTTGGCACATAAAATAGACTAGAATAGGATTATAAGCTCTTAGAGAGTAGGGGATGTTTCTTTTTTGTGTTTCTGTCACCAGGGCCTAGTCTAGTGCCAAGCACATGTGCTCAGTAAATGTTTGCTGAATGGTGTTTGTTAAAATGATGTGTGAATGGGTAGATGCCATGCATTAAGGCAGCTTTGCCCTGTGCAGTCAGTGACTTCCTTTTCCCTCAGATTTAACGCAGAACGTGTATGCTGGGTTCACAGTCAGTAACATTCCCCTGAACAATTGACTCAAATACTTGAGCAGTGACTGCTTCGATGCCACCATCCATGCATGCTCCTTGCTTATTGGTCTAGGGCCAATGGGAGTGGAACGGAATACAGGGACGTTCCGTTCATCCTCGTCCATGGCTCACAGACCTCAACCCTGTCCTTGGACTGACTCTGCTTGAGGCCAGCTTCCAGAGCCAGAAACCAGACAGTGTTCATATTCATGAGTTACCACTGAGGTTTTCGTGACCGGTCTGCAGATTCCACCACCCCACCCAGCAAACTCTGCAGAATGTGACAGTTGGGAAACTCCATCAAGTGGCATTTTCTGCATGCTTCCCGGGCTGGCTCCTGCCAAGGTATCCCTGTGTAAACAGAGGCCTGCTCCCTCCTGAAGCAGCTACCCCCTAGTGCTCCATGTGGTCAGCCAGGAGCCTGTTAGGGGCCCTGCAGATCTTTTCTGGGATTCATCAAAAGATGCTAAATCATAACTTTGAATGATTCACTGAATTCAAAGTATTCAGCATCTAGAGAGGAAGAGGAAAGAGAAAGACAGACAGAGAAAACACTGTGAGAAATAGAAAAGGGAGACAGGAGAAGGGAGAGGGAGGGGACAGAGCGAGAGCGAGAGCGAGAGCGAGAGCGAGAGCGAGAGCGAGAGCGAGAGAGAGAGAGAGAGAGAGAGAGAGAGAGAGAGAGAGAGAGAAAGAGAGGGGAAGAAGAGGAGAGGAGAGGAGAAGGGGGGTGTAAATGGCAAGCCTACCATGTCCAGAGACACATCATAGATATTGCTAGTATTAATAGAATGTCAAAGAAGCAACATGATAGAGTAGATAGAATTCAGAACTTGGAGTCAGGAAGACCTGAGTTCAAATCCTGCTTCTGACACTTTCCAGCTGCATGACCCTGACAAGGCACTTAACCTCTCTGTGCCTCAGTCTCCTTATCTGTAAAATAAAAATCAGAAAAGTACCTATCTCCCAGGATTATTATGAGGATGGAATGAGATAATCTTTGTAACTGTGCTTAGCACAGTGCCTGGCACAGAGTAGGGGATTACTAAATGCTTGTTTGCTGTCTGCTCTCTCTCCTCTGATCTTTGTGGAGAGGTACCACAGCTAGGATTGGCCTAATTATGCAGTTGCTCGGAACTTTTTTTTTTTTTGCCTTTGCCACATTTATCTTGAAAGCATCTCTGTTAGATGGATGTCGTAGAACAGAGAAAGGAGTGTTTCACAGAGGAATTGGAGTCCTCTGAAGTAATGGAGGTCAATCCTTACCTGGACAAAAACATTCCTTCTACAACCCACCCAAGTGATCATTGGCCGCTTCTTAAAGAATCCTAATAAGGGGCTACAACTTCTGGAGATGGCCTATTCCATTTCTGGACAGCTCTAAGTGGTATAAAGTTTTTCCTAAGCCTCAAAAGTAATCTGTCTTGAGGTCACTAGATGGCGCAGTGGATAGAGCACTAGCCCTGGAGTCAGAAGGACCTGAGTTCAAATTTGACCTCAGACACAAGCTCTGTGACCCTGTGCAAGTCATTTAACCCCAGTAATCCGCCTCTTTGTGTCTTCTTTCCATCATTCGTAGTTCTGCTCTCTGGGGCCAAGTCTTATCCTTTCACAAGAAAGTCCTTCAAATACTTGCGGAGAGTTCTCATGTCCCTCTCACTCTTCCCTGCACCCCTCACTCCCCATCTCTGATCCTTCCTTAGACTCTTATTAGCTGTATGATTCTAGCCAAGTCACATTATCTTCTTCTGCCTCCATTTTCTCTTCTGTAAAATGGGGATCATTATAGCACCTGGCTCCTAGGGTTGTTGTTAGGATCAAATGAGATAAAGTTGGGAACGTGTTTTGCAAACTTTAAAATGCTATATAATGCTTGAATGCTATAAAATGCT
>CM053625.1:344646491-344675084 GCA_028646595.1 Phalanger gymnotis | reverse complement strand
CCCACGCTCATTGCAGACTCACAAGCCAGGCCTTAAGTCAGTGGTGCCTGGATGGTGAAAGGAGCAAAATTAGGGATCCTTTCTTTTGGTCTGACATCTGTTATTACTCTCTCATGGGGAGGGAAGAGGTGTGTGTGTGTGCGTGTGTAGGGGCAAGTGAGGAACTCCAAGGTTAGTTTAGTCTCTTGGTGTTTTTTTTGTTCAAAAGCAGTGCTACTGTGGGGCTCAGATCACTGTCTGAGATGGTTACATCCTGGCTTTCCAAGTGAGGGAAGCTACATTTAACTGTGGCAAGAGCTCTCTGTATTTTATGTGCTTTTCTTGGATACTTATGCTGTGTTTATGCAGGACTAGTACCCAGGGAGTAATTAAAGCCTCTGGTGGACTCTGGGAGAAGCACATCTTCCATTGGCTTGTATGATTTGGGACTGTCTCCTTGTGACAGAGCTCATGGCCGAGGCCATGGCATTGTCCGTTATAACAAAGGAAGCTTAGGGAGTAGCCAGTGGCAGCCAGGCCAGGATAAATAGGCAAGGCTTTGTGGCATCCTGATACCATGGAATCAGAGGATTTGACTGCCTTTGACATTTATGACCCATTTGACCTTAGGCACTGAAATCTCTATGGGCCCCAGTTTACTCATTTGTGAAAAGCAGAGGTTGGACTAGATGACCTCAGAAATTTCTTCCAGACCTTAATGTATGATCCTGCGGCTTTCAGCTGGAACGTCAAATGTTGGTTCTTACCTGCCATCCATCATGGTGAAGTGTGTCTGGGAGCTTCTGCTCGATACCAAGAGGAGACATTGAGATGTAGTAGAAAGATTTAGAATCATCAGACCTGGGGTCAAGCCCCAACTCTGCCGATTACTGACTAGGTGACGTTGGGTAAGAGTCTCAATCTCTCTGAGCTTCAGTCTCTTTATCTTTAGAATGAGAAGACTGGACTAGATGAAGTCTTCCAGCTGTGGACCTATGACTCCATGATATTCTGAGCCTCATTTTCTCCATCTGTAAAATAGGAATAATGTCTCCCTACTCTGCCTGATTGATAAAAGCTCTTGTGAGGATTTAATGAGATAATATCTGCAGAAGTGAAATATGCACAAAAGATTAGTAGTATTTTTAGAATTAGCATACCCGATCCTGATAATTGGGGTTTATGCATGAAGTCAGGGTTGGGGGGAGAAGACAGCTTTGAAGGTTTTCACCCCAGAATTTAGCAAGCCCTCTCTAGAAATGTGTTGGAAGAGAGTCTGTCAGACTGCTCCATCACATCCCAGTGCTCCATGGGAATGACCATCCCAAGCTCCCCAGCCTGTTTTAGTAATGCAGCAAGCAGTTAGGCTCCCCATCCTACCCCCAACCTCCCCAGCCCCAGTGGGAGCCAGTGGCTTCCAGATGTCCTTACACTGACCTTCCTGCCACTGCTGGAGCTGCTAACAAATGTTAATGAATTCAGGCAAATTCTAGGTGTCAAGGAGGCAAATGAGGATGAAGCATTGGCCTCTCCTTCACCTGAAATTGCTTTTCTGTCCTGAGCTGAAGCATGGCTCTGCTAAAGAATGGTTCTCCCAGTGTGGCCCCCTCCCCTCATCACACGGGATGCTCCTGTACCACTCTCCTATCCCTGGTCTAGGGAGCTTGCTGGAGGGCAGCTGCGGCAGGGACATCTGGCTGCTGGACTGGGGAAGGGAGGGGAGATAGAGCAGTAGCCTCTTCAGGAAGACCTAAGTTCAAATCCTGACTCAGATACTACTAGTTCTGTGACTCTGGGGAGGGAAGAAGGAAGGAAGGAAGGAAGGAAGGAAGGAAGGAAGGAAGGAAGGAAGGAAGGAAGGAAGGAAGGAAGGAAGGAAGGAAGGAAGGAAGGAAGGAAGGAAGGAAGAAAGGGAGGGAGGGAGGGAAGGGGGAAGGAGGGAAGGAAGTTGTTGAAACAAATGTTTGTTAGGCACCTATTGTTGTTCCAGACACTGAGCTAAGTACTTTACAAATAATATTTCATTTGATACTCACAACAACCCTGGGAATTAGGTGTTGTTATTATCCCCATTTTACAGATGAGAAAATTGAGGCAGACAGAGGGTAAGTGATTTGCCAGATCCTCACAGCTAATATGTGTCTGAGGCCAGATTTAAACTTAGGTCTTCCTTACTCCAAAGCTGGTTCTCTATCTACTCTACCATACTGCCTTTCATATCATTATCGTCACTAATAAGCATAAGCCCATTGTAGGACATTATGGGGGACAGAGAAGACATGAATGAGACACAGAAGCGCTCTGGACTCCCCGGCTTAGAATCCCAGCTCTGCTCTCTGGGACTCGGTTCAATCTCTAAAATCCCTTTCTTCATCAAACCCGTTATAATCTCTGCTCCGATAGAGCCCTGAGTCTGTAGTCAAGAAGACCCAAGTTCAAATTTGACCTCAGGCATTGCCCAGATGTGTGATCCTGGGCAAGTCACTTAACCTCTGTCTGACTCAGTTTTCTCAACTGTAAAACAGGGATAATGATATGACCTATCTTGCAGGATTCAAATGAGATATTTGTAAGGTGCTTAGCACAGTGCCTGGCATAGAGTAGGTGCTGTATAAATGCTTATTTCCGTCCCTATTTCCTTCCCTTCTGCCCTTGAGAAACTTAAAATTCTAGCTGAGATGACTGGGTAGAAAGAATACCAAATACTCCAAGAGCAAAAAGTCAAGGTGAGGGGGAATGTGGTGCAGTAGGAATACCCCCACCCCAGTTCAAATCCTATACCTCCTTCTACAGTTCAAGATGATTCTTATTAGTAGTAGTAATAATAATAACAATGACAATGATAATAATATCTCAGTTTGCCCTTACAGCACCCCAGAAGGTAGATGCTATTTTTATCCCCATTTTACAGATTAGGAAACTGAGGCCAAGAAGATAAGTGGTTTTTGCCCAGGGTCACACAGTAGGTGTCTGAAGCAGCATTTGAACTCAAGCCTTCATGACTCTAGGTCTCAAGTGTTATCCACTATACACTCGGCTGTCTATACTATACAGAAGGGGGCGGTGGCCAGGGACGTATGAAACTTCAGAGATGGTAATGGTGATTGGAGTCAAGCATTAGATAATTGACGGTCCATTTCCAGGAAGAGGTGGAAGGGGGGCAGGAAGGGAGGAGGAGGCAAGGGGCATTGCAGGATGGTATTGTAATGGTGGCTAGACCAAAGGAGTTCTCACCAATAAACAGGGTGAGGGATAGCAACTGCCAGTCTGATCAGAAGAGTGCAGGGCAGAAGGGGAAGCAGGAAAGGAGGTCAGCCACCCCCCTCCCCCGTCCACTCTTGCCGTGTAAACAGTAGGTGCTCAATCAATTCTTACTGAAACAATCAATAGCCGAATGTGAGTATGGAAAGCTAAGAAATTTTTTTCTACTCATCCACTTTATTTGTTATGTGTAGATCAGAAACTTTAGGAGATCAGAGCAATAGGACCAGTGAATATCAGCAGGCATTCCTCCCCTTGGGGACTGATGAGAATGCTGGAAAAAAAATACTGAGCCTCCCAGCCATTCAACCTTCTTAAGCTGGGGAGGGTGAACTGGTGATTTGTCAGGAGTCACATGTTATGAGGAGATGCAAACCAAGCATCCTACTGCATGATCTTGGGCAATTCACCTTTCCACTCCTGAGACTCTCCTTCTTTATCCATAAAATGAGGGGATTGGATTAGATGATCTCTAATGCTACCTCCCAGCTGTACCATTCTGTGCTCTGTGGTCCCTCCCAGCTCTACCAATCTTTGCTCTATGGTCCCTCCCAGCACTGACGTTCTATGCTCTACGTTAAAGCACCTTCCAATAGATTAACAATTATCCTTTAAGTGCTCACTACATGCCAGTCACTGGCAAACAAATACAGAGAATGAAACAACCCCTAAATCTCAAGGAGCTTTTATTCCGGCTCTGACATTCCAAGTTCTATGTTCTAAGGTCCTTCCAGCTCAGTGACTATTTCCTGCCCTTTTTCTCTGTTGTGCATTGCCACCTCCCAGCTGTAGAGATTTGACTGGCTGTTCTCAAAGACATTCCTTGTGCCCCTCCAGTTTTCCCAAAGTGCTCTGGTGTTGCCAAAGCAGGTAATTTATAAAGCCTGACATTTGATTTCACTGTTAATGCCCTGGCCAAGTCAGGGATTAAAACCCCTGTCAGCTGTACATGGCGCCTATATATTTCTCTGATTGATTAGTGAATTACAGCTGTCACTAAACATTAGAGCGGCAGCTCAATTGCCCGCTAGCTAGGCTTGACAGTTCATTAGAGCATTTTCCCCACCCAAACTCAGGCCAGTCTGAGATCGTCTGCAAAACCTTGGCCTTGGAGCTGGTGAGTGCCGAGGATCCTGGGCCCGGGAGGGGGTTACACTCTCTAAACCGCCTGTCCCAGCGCACCTAAGGAGATGTGAAAATAACCTAAAGAATGACTCCCCAGCTAACAGCCTCAGAATCAGTCGTGATTTCCAAATGGAAACCGGCAAGGGCAGGGGACCCGCCTGCCTTTTTGCACCTCTAGCGGCGTGTTAGCTCTCGCTGGATGAATGAGGCACCGGCGCAATTATAAACCCGGGGATTCCCAACAGTAGCCCGATTTGAAGGAGTCCATGCCTTCTCTTAATCCGAAAGTAAACCTCCTGTCCCCCCTGTCAGCTCGGATTTGCAACAATATTCGGGGCATCTGTTTTTCATATGATATGTGTAATACAGAAGATCTGTCTGGTCCTGCTACTGCCCAGAGCAATTCAGCTGGGGCTTGACTAGTGAAATGAAAGTTCATTATGTCGGAAAGGAAGTGATCATTGAAATGGATGAAAATGGAAAGTAACAGCTGCCGCCTGCATTTCCACGTGTTAGTGGGCAAGAGGCTGAGGCTAGCGAGAATGAGCCTGAGGCCTTTTTCTAATATTCCTGAGACTTTAGGGCTGCTGCAGGTGGCTCTCTTGGGCAGAGAGGAGAGAAGGGTGGGCTGCTGCCGCCTCCACCTCCACCGCTGCTGCTCAGAGCTCTAGGAAGAGATGCAGTTGGGTTGGCAGGATCATGAGCACTGGAATACCGCAAAGGTGGCCAACCTGATGAGTCTGTGCAGTATAGGGGTATGTAGTGGAAAGACTATTGGATCTGGAGTCGAAAGACCTGGGTTCAAATCCGACTTCTCTACAACTGAACTATGTGACCCAGAGCAATCACTTTACTTTCCCCAATTAGAGGCAGAGAGTTGATGCAGCGGCTTAGAGTGAGGAAGACCTGAGTTCAAATTCTATCTCAGACATTCACTAGCTGTGTGATTCTAAGCAAGTCACTTAAATGCTCTGTGTCTCAGTTTCCTCATCTATAAAAAGAGAGGGTTGGACATGATGGCCCCCCAAAGCCTTTCTAGCTCTAAATCTATGACTTCTCTCTGTGCCTCAGTTTCTTCATCTGTAAAAGGAGGGGGCTGGACATGATGGCTCCCGAAGGTCCTTCTAGCTCTAAATCTAAGACCCCCTTCTGTACCTCAGTTTCCTCATCTGTAAAATATGAGTTAGACATGATGGTGTTTAAGAACCCCTCTAGCTCTAAAGCTACGACCCTGGGAGTTGAGAGTCATAATTGGGAGCTATTACATAGCAGTTTAAAGCATGCAAAGAATTTTATATAGATCATGTGAACCTCAACACAAGCCTTTGTAGCAGATTTTTGGTCAAGGGGTCCTGACCAAAATCCCATTAAGATGGAGAGCTACCAGTTTGGAAAGTCCCTCTGCTGATGAAAGCTGCACATTTTAACTTGTAGTCTGAGAGAATTGCCTGGAGGCACTGAGGAGTTAAATGATTTGCCAGGGTTGATTGAATAATGAAACAAGAATTATTTATTATGAGCTTACTATTTGTGAGAGGCAGGGCTTGACCCCCTTTATTCTGACTCCAAGGCTACCCCTTTATTCATGGCATCACATTGGTACTACGGGCATTACTCTCCCCATTTTACAGATTCAAAAACTAAGACTTGCCCAAGGTCACACACCTAATAAAGGTCAAAGATGAGATTTGAACCATCTTCCTGACTTCAACTCAGGGGCTAGGTTCATGTTACTATGTTGCCTAACAGGAAGATGGGCTACAGGAAACTCTGTGTGTGAGTGTGTGTGTGTGTGTGTGTGTGTGTGTGTGTGTGTGTGTGTGTCCATTTGCCCATGCACGCATATGGGTCTATTCTTATAAGTATTATGACATAGGCATCTGCAAAATAGATTATGCTGCACTAAGGAGTTTTATTGTGCCCAAAACTTTGCAGGACTATGCCCTCCCTCCAAAAATTCTCCATGTGTTTCATAAAAATCAACAGATGCTGGGAGAGGTGGCAATTTTCCCAAAGTTACCCAGAGTCCCCTGACCACACTTAACCAGTCCAGAAATAAAACAGCCACACTAACCACAGTGCCTGGATGCTGTGGGCACCCCTGGTACCTCTCTCAGCTCTGGATACCCCTTGGGAATTCCCATTCCTGGGGATGTCACAACTTAGGGGAAAAGATTTGAAGTCAAAAGACCTGGGGTCTCAGCCCACAACTCTGCCTAAAGCAGTAGGATTCTAGGTAAGGCACTGCCCTCTCTAGACTTCCTCTAGAAAATGAACAAGATTGGATCAGATGACCCCTAAGGCTCTTGCCAACTCTAAATCCTATTCTATATGACCATATATAATGAAGTCACTTGTCACACACTCCTGTTCTGGCACTGAATTTCCACCGATTTGGCATTCTGACTTGGGAGAAAGGGAGAGAGAAAGGCAGTAGAAAGATCCCTGGACTGGAAGTCACAAAACCTGGGTTCAAGTGCCAACTCTGCTGCTAAATTGCCCTGTGACTTCTCCTTCCTGAGCCCATTTCCTCACTTATGAAACAAGGATGTTGAACTAAGTGGTCTCAAAAGTCTGACATTCTGTAATTGTACAAGTTGGGAAAAGAATATGACAACTTCCTTCCTCCTCTTTTCTTTGTAATAAAATATGTGAAAGTACATGGTCAGTGGAAAGGTACTAGATTTGGGTCAAAGGACCTGAGTTCAAATCCCACTTCTGATACTTCTCAGCATGGGAAAGTCACTTAAATGAGAGGTGAAGAATGGACTAGAATGGCCTCTGAGGTACCTTCCAAAAGATGGTATGGCATAGAGGACTGGATTTGGAGCCAGCAAGACCTGAGTTCAAACTCTGCCGTGGACACTTATCAGCTATGTGACCATGGGCAAATCAAATAATTTCTCTCAACGGTGGTTTCCTTATCTTTAAAGAAAGGAGGAGATAATAATTACATCTCCCTCCAAGTTGTTGTGAATACCAAATGAGATAATATTTGTAAAGTACTTCATAAATCTTAAAGCACTATATAAATGCTAATTATTATTACTGTTATTAGATTTATTATCCTATAATCTTAAAATAGAAAGCCTGCTCCTATTCTGTGCCTCGGAAGAATATATCTCAAGCTTTTTCTCTCTTTTCCAGTGTCTATGATGGTATAGAGGGTGTTTCAAAAAAAAACTTAGCGCAGTTTTACATTTTTCTAGCTTAAACAGCTCTTTTGTTATTTGTCATTTTAGTTGTGTCTGACTCTTCATTGTATCTGACTCTCCATGACCCCATTTGGGGTTTTCTTGGCAAAGATACTAGGGTGGTTTGCCATCTCCCTCTCCAGCTCATTTTACAGATGAGGAAACTGAGGCCAACAGGGTAAAGTGACTTGCCCAGGGTCACACAGCTGGTAAGTGTCAGGTCAGATTTGAATTCATGAAGGTGGGTCTTCTTGACTCCAAGCCCAGTGCTGTATCCCCTGTACCACCCAGCTGCCCACAAACAGTTGGAATAGCTTGAATTTTAAAACTACACTAACGTTTTTGGAACTTTTTCTATGTAAATCGTCAATTCAAAAGCACTGGACTTGGGGTCAGGGAACATGAGTGCAAATCGAACATCTTTCATTTATTATCCTTGTGACCTTGGGCAAATTTATTGATCACTTCTGGACCAAGGTCTTCCTCATCTTTACAATGAGAGAGTTGCCCTCGACAGAGTGAATGGTTTATGCGGAGAATGGACAGTGTTTGTCTAGAATATTGTAGAAAAGAATTCACACTTTGAGTGGCTCCAAAATATGTGCCCCTACGATGGGAGCGTGACAGCAGGGTAACATGTAAAGGGACCTGGGTTGAGGACTGGGCCACCCTAATGAATGAATGAATGAACGAACGAATGAATGAATGAACGAACGAACGAATGAATGAATGAATGAAATTTACTGTCTGCATACATGTGCCTTATTATGATCAATGATAGTCTGCATGGTATTGTGCTCAGATGTTGCTAAGTGACACTATCTCCTCACCCCCAACCTACTGACCTGAACGAATGAAATGGCCTCGCTCAGCTGCCACCACCATGATATGATCTGGAAAGCTAGGTGGCACTGCAGAGGATAGCATTCTGGGCTTGGAGGCAGAAAGATTCACCTTCCCAAAGTTCAAATCCAGTCTCGGACACTTACTAGCTGTGTGACCTTGAGCAAGTCACTTCACCCTGTTGGCCTCAGTTTCCTCATCTGTAAAATGATCTGGAGAGGGAAATGGCAAACCATTCCAGTATCTTTGCCAAGAAAAGCCCAAATGGCATCACGAAGAGTGAGACGCAACTGAACAGCAATAATGCCATGGTCTGAGATCTAGGAAGAAGAAAGTCCACTACTAAGAATAATCATAAGAAACAAGTGAACAAAAAATTTAACTTAATTTAAAAAAAAAGAAATAACTGACAATCTGATAGGCAATATGATAGATAATAGGTGTGGAATTCCGAGTCAGAGGATGTGCTTTGCTGCTCACAGCCTGTGTGACTTTGGACAAATCTCTTCATCTCTCTAGACCTGTTTCCTCCTTCATAATATAAAGAGGTTAGATTAGATCAGGGCTGCTTAATCTTTTGTGTTTCCTGGACTTTGGCAACTTAGTAAAGCCTCTGGACCCCTCTTCAGTGCAATGTTTTTAAAAGTGTAAAATAAAATACATGGGATTACAAAGGAAACCGATTCTGTTAAAATGCAGTTATCAAAATATGTGTTCTTAAGTTCATGAGCTCCACATTATAAACCCCTAGACAGGATGATCTCTAAAGGCCCTTCTAGCTCTAGACCATCTGATTCTAGCTTTTCCCTAATTAGTTTTATTTTGATCGAGCTGGTGTGGGTGGGCTCCAGTTGCTGGGAGGCAGGGGATTGAGCAGTCAGACACTGAAAAGCCTTCTCCAGCCCCATAATGCCTAGTCTGCCCCAATAATGAGTTAGCCCAGCCCTTGCCCAGCTCGAAAGTGTCTTTCCTGCTAGAGTCCGGGTGGAGGACTTTTCTGAGCTCAGAATTTCAGGACAATGTATTAACTCTGTGGACAAAACTGTGACTTTACCATGCCCTGAGTGTCAAAGAAGAAAAACACACCAATAATTCATTTCCTATAAATAAATAAATATTTTTTAAAAAATGCAAAAGGAAATGATTTCTCCTTCCTTGCCTAGTGAGGCTCCTCCAGGATGAAGCCTTTGATTCCCCCTCCTGATGTTATCACATCGGAAGCCCAGAGCCCTTTGATCCCCACCATTAAGGGCTTCATGTTGTGCCTTCAACTTCTGAGTTGTTTGGTGGAGTCTGGGGGTGGGAGGCGGTGGGAGAGCGCATTTTTTTTTCATCTTCAGTATTCATCATCTTTTGGTCAATGTATTCAGGCCCATAAAACTTCCTTTGGAAGGGGGAGGGTTGGTAAAGGTACTGCCCAGCTTGATGGGAAAACGAGCCGAGGGATGGGTTGGGAGAGTTTTCAGAAGCCCCAGCGTCTGATGGCTCTGGCCTCACAGTCCATTCCATCAGAATCGGCTTTCCTATAGGCTGCCAGGAATTCCATGTGAAATCCCCAGGCTATGGTCTGTGGTCTGTGCTGCTCTGGGGGGTGCAGAGAGAGATCAGCCCTGCCTTACAGCTATCCTCAACCTGCTCCTGAGAAAGCAGATGGGCAAGCAACCCACCTCAGCTGGCTTGACTCCTCACGAAGAGCTGTCTTCTTCCTAATCTCCTGAGATCTCTCCCTTGTATTCTTATCTTCTCTGATTGGGTGTGAGGGAGAACCAATTGACTCAACAATCAAAAACTGAATTTGGAATCTTACAATATAAACTATGAAACCTGGTCAGAGAATCAAAAGATATCAGAGCCAGATAGGACCTTGGAGATTGCCTATTCTAACCCTCTCATTTGTAAGGAAAAAAATTCTTACCTGTTTGTATTAATTCATTTTTATTTTGATATTCTGTCTATCTAATTTATTTATTTCTGTGGGTTTGTGTCATCTTTTCCTCCCATTGCCCCTCCACTCCCTATGGAACAATTTTTTAAAACCTCACAGCTAACATGAATAGTCCAACAAAACAAGTTCCCATACTGGCCATTTTTAAAAATTTATGTCTCATTCTTCATTTAAGTCCATCACCTCTCTGGCAAGGGGTGGGTGGCAGATTCATCTTCAGTCCTCTGGACATATGGGTTATCATTGCAGTGATCAAAATTCTAAAGTCTTTTGAAGCTGTTTTTCTGTATAATGTTGTCATTGTATTACTGTTCACTTCACTCTGTATCAGATCACGGAGGTCTTCCCAGTTTCCTCTGAAACTGTCCATTTTGTCATTTCTTGTAATACAATAATATTCCATTACATTCATATATCTAGTCATTCTCCAATAGTTGGGCACCTTTTTAGTTTCCATTTTGGGACTACTATGAAAGGAGCTGCTATAAATATTTTTTGTATATATGAGTCTTACCCTTCTTTTTTTTCCATTTCTGGGATGTATAAGCCTACTAGTGGTATAGTTGGGTCCAAGGGTGTGCACAGTTTAATCACTTTTGTGGTATACTTCCAAATCACTTTCTAGAATGGCTGGACCAATTCATAGCAAAAGAAGGGAGGGAAGAAGGGACGGAGGGAGGAGGGAAGGAGAGAGAGAGAGAGAGAGAGAGAGAGAGAGAGAGAGAGAGAGAGAGAGAAGGAGGGATGTATTAAGTACTGACTATGTGCAAGCACTGCTAAGGGCTAGAGATACAAAGAGAAAAAAAGACAACCCCTGTTCTCAAAGAGCTCATATTCTAATGCGGGTAGCATCACATAAAAATTCATCTGTGAGTCAGATGGAAAAGTCCCATAGTCCTTAGGGTACAGCAGTGAGGCAGACGTTAATGCCTCTTCCTTAATGTCATTTCCACTGATACAATGATATGAAGATCAGAAAAATCAAAGACATGATGATGATGATGATGATGATGACGATTGTAATAACTAATTTCTGATGTTGACTCATTTAACAATAACAAGGAATTTGGTGGCAAGAACTTTCCTTTCTGGGTCTTCAATAGATGTTGCTGCAGGAGCATGCCAGCCTGCATCTTCACAAGGGTTGTTTTCCAGGATGATGGCTAAGGGCACTGGGCTGGAAATATTCCCATTAGCAAGGCTGTTGGGTTCAGAGTCAATGAATTAGCGGGCCTATTTTCCTATAGCCCCTCCAACATTTGTCATCTTCCTCTTTTGTCATCTTTGCCAATCTCATGAGTGTGAGATGGATCCTCAAAGTTGCTTTCCTTGGTGTTTTTATTAGTGATTGGGAGAATTTTTTCATGTTTATTAAAAGCTTGGGTATCCTTCTTTGAAAACTGCCCCTTCATATCCTTTGACTATTTATCTGTTGGGGAATGGCTCTGTCTCATAAATTTGCATCAGTTCCATAAATATCTTAGATATAAGAGAGAAACTGTAAAAGATTTTCCCCATTACCCATTTCCCTTCTAATTTTAACTGTGTTGGATTTTTTTGTGTAAAACTTTTTCAACTTTACATAATCAAAATTGATTATTTTCTATTTGTCCATTGCTTGTTTGATCATGAGCTCTTCTCTTAAGTAATTACTTCCTTGCTCCTCTAATTTGTACACAATGTCACCTTATATGTCTAAGTCAGGTATGTATTTAGGGTTTATCTTTGTATACTGAGATCTGGGGTCTGTTTCTGTGGAATTGCTTTCCAGTTTTCCCAGAAGTCTTTGACAAATAGTAAATCCCTACCTTAGTAGCTGGGGTCTTTGCTAATCATCTCCTTGTACAGGAAACTACAAGTCTATTACATTCTAGACAAGTGCTTGTCTATCCTTTACGTAAACACCTCCAGTAACAGAAAGCTCATGAGCTCAGAAGGTTATCCATCCCAGCACTAGATGACTCTACTTGTTAGGAAGTTCTTCCTCCTAGTTTATTGAAATCTATTTCTCCTAGAGGCACTGCCCACATCAGAAGATCAAGCTGACCAAACGTGCAGCAATAGGAGGGAAATCTCCAATTTTTAGCTCCGTGTGCATGGGTGGCTTGACTAGGTCCTTCAATGGCTCCAAAACACTTACCCTGGGGGAATAATAACAATAATAACTCTTCCTAAGCAGACCAGTGGCAAATCTCCATGCTACAAATACAAGCCTCAAAATATCCTTGAGAGATCGTCTAATAAACTCTTCTGGTACTGAAGCATTAGCAGATAAAACCCGGACCCACAGTGAGCTTGAACCACAAAGATTTAAGGAAAACTTTTTAATAGACATTGGCTTACTGATCATTGGTCATTTCTAAACTATGGGGAATGAAGAGCTTTCAAAACAAAGACCTAGAAGAAGAAATCAAGACCCTATGGGAACAAGAAAACAGACGGATGGATGGATGGATGGATGGATGGATGGATGGATGGATGGACGGACAGACAGATAAACAGATAGACAGACAGATAGACATAGATGACAGATAGATATAGATGATAGACAAACATAGACGATAGATGTGAGAGTCATAGGTCGCACATACATAGACACAGGCAGACATAGTAGATAGATAGATAGATAGATAGATAGATAGATAGATAGATAGATAGATAGATGGACAAACAGATAAACAGATAGACAGACAGACATAGATGACAGACATATACAATAGATGAGAGAGAGTAAGAGTCATAGGTCACACATACATAGACACAGGCAGAGATAATAGATAGACAGACAGACAGACAGATAGATAGATAGATAGATAGATAGATAGATAGATGGACAGACAAACAGATAAACAGATAGACAGACAGACAGACATAGATGACAGACATATACGATAGATGAGAAAGAATAAGAGTCATAGGTCACACATACATAGACACAGGCAGAGATAATAGATAGACAGACAGACAGACAGACAGACAGACAGACAGATAGATAGATAGATAGATAGATGGAGATAGACACATGGATAGAGATAGATAGATGATGGATAGATAGATGGATGGATAGATAGATGGATGGATAGATAGATGGAGATAGATGGATAGAGATAGATGGATAGATAGATAGATAGATAGATAGATAGATAGATAGATAGATAGATAGATAGATAGATAGACAGATGGACAGGGATAGATGATGGATGGATAGATGGATGGATGGATAGATAGATAGACAGATTATATATACTTTAATTACTATATGAATATATGAAGATGAAGCTTCTTTCAGCATGTATATAGAAGATGAGCCTTCATCCCAATACTAACTCAATTACAAAAATCAACCATTTCAACCATCTTTGAATTAGTTCATTGGACACACTACACTCAAAAGAATAAGACTTCCATAGAGACTTCCCCCAAGACTGTTTCTCTGTGAGCTCTATTGAAAGTAAAGATCAGAAGAATCAAAGAAATGATGATGATGATGATGAATGTTTAATAGAATTTTAACATTACCAAGCACTTTAAAAATTAGCTATTTAGGTTCAAACTACCTTGTGAGTTATTATTGTCCCTATTTTTAAAGGAGGAAACTGAAGCTTAGTAAAGTAAAGTGATTTTCCCCAGCTTGTTAAGTGTCAGAGGCAGGATTTGAACCCAAATCTCTTATGACTTCAAGTCCTGTGCTTTTTCTTCTACAGCATGCTGCTTCAACCATTGATAGTCCTCATGATTAACTTAATCACACCCCACAGGGTGCTATGAAACTCCAAGTGAGACAAGCATTGCCTGGGTAGTGGAAGAAATCCATAACGCTTATTCCCCCTTTGATGCACTCTTGCTAAGCTCAGGGTCCAACCCAGGATTTTATTGGCGCCTTGTGAGATTCTGCCCCCACAGCCAGTCATTCCATCCACCCTGGACTCTACTGCCAAACTGATCCTTCTCAAACACTTCTTTCATCATGTTACTGCAAAGCTCAACAATCTACCCTGGATGACTCCTTGGGTGCCGGATCCAAATTCCTGGCATGCGTTAAGGCGCTTCACAGTCCTCCCTGCCTCTCTAGCCTTCAGGGATGGGGAACCTGCATCCTCGAAGCCACATGTGGCCTTTTAGGTCCTCACGTGTGACCTTTTGACCGAGTCCAGGTTTTACAGAACAAATCTTTTTATTAAGGGAATTTGTACTGTGAGGTTTAGATTCAGTCAAAGGACTGCACTTGAGGAACTAGAGGGCTGCACATGGCCTTGAGTCCGCAGGCTTCCTACGCCTGTCTTAGACTCTCCCCCAACATGTGTTCTCTGCTCCAGGCAGAAATCTCACTGTCCCCTGGACTCCTCTCTCCTCCCCATGCTCATCACTGCCTTTCTGCCTTCGCATCTGCCCTTCTCTACTCCCTACACTGTCTCCCCTCAGCTCTTCTGTTCAGCTAAATCTAACTCATCTTTAAAGGCCTCATTTAAGCTTCTCCATGAAGCCTTCCAAGATTACCCCCTCTCTCTTCTGAAGTCCCATATGACCTGTATGGTCCATGGGCTGCCGATCACAATTCCCTGCCTAGTGTTGCTAACCGCATGTGCATCTTGTCTTCCCAACCAGACCCTGGCTCACAGAGCATGGGCTGGAAGGGACCTAGGACACCATCAAGTTCAACCTTTCCCATTTTACAGATGAGAAAACTGAGATCTAGAGAGCTCAGGTGACTTGCTCAAAGTCAGACCAGCAGGAAGTCATTTGTAGAGCTGGGATTCCAGCCCAGAATCTCTGACTCCAAATCGAGGGTTCCTATTATTAGAGCATTACTTCTGAGCTTCTTGGGGGAAAGGATGATGCCTTATATTTTCTCCATATTGCCTATAGAATGGTACATGGTATTCTAGAAGTAGCATGTTGCCACATGAGCTTCTGGAATGGGATGTTCGACTTGGGCTTTGGGCTTCAGGATCATGAGAAGACAGATGGGAAAAGCACACACACACACACACACACACACACACACACACACACACACACCTGTCATCAGCCTCCTCCTCACCTGCTGGTGATGTCTAGACCTCGTCCTGACCACGCTGGCCCCATCCCACTCTCCCAGGTCTAGAGCTCACAGTTCTGTCCCACCAGACTTTGTCACTAAATAACACCAGGGCTCACAAGCTTCATTCTTGCAATCTCCTCGCTCTTCCCACACTACTTCACATCAGTCTTGGCCGCCATAGCCAGAAACATGATGCCTTGACCGTGACCTCATGATTTCAATGCCATGAAACAGGCAGTTCGCATCCAGCTTGCCAAGAATGGTCCTCCATGTCCTCCCTTGTGTCGGACCCCTCCCCACCCCCGGACTCTCAAGGCCTGGCTGGCTAGGAGTGGAAAGAGTTGGGTTCTAATTCTGGTTCTAGCCCTGGTTAATGATGTGACCTTGTTTCAGATGGAACTTATTTAGTCATGACCAACTCTTCATGACCCTATTTGGGGTTTACTTGACAAAGATACTAGAATGGTTTGCCATTTCCTTCTCCAGCTCATCTTACAGATGAGGAAACTGAGGCAAACAGGGTGAAGTGACTTGTCCAGGTCACACAGCTAGTAAATGTCTAAGGCTAGATTTGAACTCAGGTCCTCCTGATTCCAGGGCCGGAGCTGCCCTATGACTTTTTCTCAAACTTTAACTAAAATCCCACCTTCTACAGGAAGCCCTTCCCAACCTCTCAATGCTAATAGTACCTTCCCTTTATTGATCATCCCCAGTTCATCCTGCCTGTATCTCGTTTGTTCGTGGTTGTTTGCATGTTGTATCCCATTAAATTGTGATGTCCTTGAGAGCAGGGACCATCTTTTACCTTTCTTTGTACCCCCAGAATTTAGCACAGTGTCTGACATGTAGCAGGCATTTAATAAATGCTTTTTGGACAGCTGCCTGACCTCAGGCAAACCACTTCATTGCTGCAGGCCTTGGTTTCCTTATCTGTAAAATGGGAACACCTACACTCTCTGTCTCATACAGGTGTTGTGAGGTTCAGATGGGCTCACAGGATTGTAGATTGAGAGCTGAAAAGGATGTTAGAGACCATTGAGCCAAACTCCTTCATTTTATACACCAGGAAACTCATCTAGTGCATGGAGTACCAGGTTCAGAGGCAGGAAGACCGGAGTTCAAATCTGGCCTCAGACACGTACTAGCTGTGTGACCCTGGGCAAGTCACTTAACCTCAGTTTGCCTTGGTCTCCTCATCCGTAAAATGGGGATAATAATAGCACCTACCTCCCAGGGTTGTTATGAGGATCAAATGAGATAATTGTAAGGTGCTTGGCACTGTGCCTGGCCCATAGTAGTCATTATATAAATGTTAATTGTTAACTACTATCTTCTCTCTCTCCCTCTCTCTCTCTCTCCTTCCCTCCCTCTCTCTTTCTCTTCCCCCCTCTCTCCCCCCCTCTCATCTTCCTGCCCTAAAGTCCTTCTCTCTATCCATTTCACCCTGTCTGAAAAGTATTCTTGTACAGTATTTGCTGCATGTGACAAATACCAATCCAGTTGAACCCATAGGAAAACAGACTGCAGATCCACTTGCCATAGAAGTAGAACTAAGGCAATGCAGCAAGTGTATGTGCACATAGCATCCCCTCCAAGGGTGCCCCCTGACCCTAGATACATGCCAGCTGTTGCTCTGGAAGGAAAGGAATGAGCTGCTTTAATACACTCTACTGGCAAACCAGTGAAGAGAAGGAAGGCCCGCCCAAGTATGGCAGCCTACCTGGGATATCCTCACCTGGTCTGACTCCAAGATACAGCCATGTAGAGAGGATATCCCTGCTTCTGCACTGGGTTTTGGAATCAGCAGGAGGAGGAGGAAGACACTATTGGAAGGGTTAGAACTATAATTAATGAACCTTAACAATCATTTATTCTGTCCCCACTCATTTTGGAATAATACCTGTGTATCTATTCCACCTGAAGGTTTACAAAAACCCTGCAAAGATTAGCATCTCCATTTTGCAGATGAGAAAACTGAGGCTCAGAACAAGGACATGACTTGCCAAGGTCACAAAGCTAGCAAGGAGTAAAGCCGCAAAGCAAACTCAGATCCCCCAGTTTTTTATTTCCATTGGATAAAGCCCCACCACTCGTCCTCTGAGCCTCATTTAGAGACAAATGGGAGGCTCAACCACATCCTGCCAGCACATGAGCACACCTGCACCCGCACCCACACACGCACACACACACACACACCCTCCGACTTTCTCCCTGGGTCCCATTTCTTGGATTTGCCCCAGGGCAGAAATCCAAGTCATGCTCTGTCTGCTTTTCCCATTCCCTCATTGCTGAGAGTTCATGGAAACTGACTGCAAAGACATTTTGAGTTTCTTAGCTGCTAGTGGATACATTGATTCTGGTGTTCCCTACTGAGGAGGATGATATTAGAAGGAGGGGGTGATGGTGGGAAATCAGAGACGGAGTCAAATATCTGAGCTAGGAGAGGGTTTCAAACACAGAATGTCAGAGCCGGGAGGGAACTTAGGACAGAGAACATCAGAGCTGAGGGTGGGGGAGCTTAGAATAGAATTTGAAATCTAGGAGGCAACTTAGAACAGTGAGACCTGGGAGGAAACTTAAAACATAGGATGTGAGAGCTGAGAAGGAGCTTAGATCATAGAACATTCATCAGAGCTGGGAGGGAACTTAGAACACAGAAGAATGTCAGCATTGGCAAGGATCTTAGAACATAGAACTTTAGAACTAGGAGGGAATTTAGAACAAAGAATATTAAAGCTGGAAGAGAACCTTAAAATATAGAGCCCTTAAGCTGGAAAGGACTGTATAATTCCTCTTCTATAATACTATTAATTAGTTATTGATTAATTATTAAAAACCAGAGGATCGGGTTTGTTTTGCGGCTTTACTTATGTTATCTCATTTGATCAAAACAACCCTGGGAATTAGGTGCTATTATAATCCTCAATTTACAGATGAGGAAACTGAGGCAAAGACGGTTAAGTGACTTTGCCAAGGTCACACAGCTAATACGTGTCTGAGGCAGGTTTCAAACTCAGGCCTTCCTGAAATCAATGTCATATAATCCAAATCCCTCATTTTACAAAGATACTGAGACATAAAAAGAAATGACTTGCCCAAAGTTACAGAGCTGGCAGATGATAAAGCCCGGCTATAACTTCAGCCAACATTCTTTCTGGGTCATGATTAGACACCCCTAATCCTAACCCAAGTGGGAGGACTAAGTCATGCTTATGTTGCACATCTGATCCTGCCCCCAGGACCTTGATTCCAAACTCCTCAACCAGAGGCAGAGAAGGACCAGCTGCTGACTTCTAGCAGGCACCATCTGTGTTCTGCATGACCTGCCCTGTTCTCCTCTGGGCCACTGGGGAAGGGCCCTGAGTAGAAATACAAAGGATGTCAATATAACTTCGGTGTTCACCCACCTTTCCTTTCTGACCCCTTTCATTGAGCTTTAGGCATTCCCTCCTTTCCCTAAGACCAGGTCCTATGGCAGGCTGGGGAAAGAGACAAAGATGCCTTTAATTCTTCTCAAATCTCCTCTCCTAGGAATGCCTGATATGGGGCCCTGGCGATGTCTGCTTGTCTTAGGAGTGCAGCTTTCTCTGGGGAGTACCAGCTGAGCCTGACTTAGCAGTGTGCTAAGTTACTGCTTGACCAGTTGTAATCAGGCAGAAGTCCCACGAACTCTACAGCATCGGTTAAAATTCTCTCTCCTCATGCCTCTCCCATCTCAGTTGTATAGATAGAGGCCTTCAAAGAATTAGGGGTGAATAAGAGAATTCCTTGGAAGAACAATGAGAGAAGAGTTTTTGGCTATGGTAGGGGGGGGAAGGTGAGGAATCAGGGAGAAAATCAATCCTAAAGCTTCCCAAGTCATAGTGTATGTGTGTGAACGTGTGTACGTGTGTATATGTGTACCATAGGGCTGGCGTTGGCACCAGGGGGTCCAGTATGAAAAGACTTCCCTGATTCTTCTTCATTAAATTGAAATTGTAAAGTTCCAGTGACTTGGTCAGTTTTGAGAAGAAAAAATTGGACATGAGGATTGGGAAGCTCCAGGATGGGTATGTTTTTCATGGCCCTGGAATCCTCAGAACAGGGCATGAGGGAAACCCAGCTGGTATTACTCATCAGAGCACCAAAGAGGGAAGAGGGTAGAAATCACACTCTGTTTCCCTACCTTAGCCTTGGAGGAGGAGAAATGCGGAACTGCTTTGCTGGTCTTTGCTCCTGCTAGGAGGAGGTGTCAGAGGAGTCCTGGGTTTGAATCCTACCTCTGATACTCACTAGGCATATGACTCTGGACATGATGTGTAATGTTGCCAGGCTTCAGTTACCTCACCTGTCATGTGGAGAGGTCAGCTAAGATCCATTCCAACTGTAATCTATGATCCTGTGACCTTTTCTGAACTGAAGAGTCTTCATTTGCAAAGTGAAGGCAGTGTATATGCCCCCTCACCCAACCCCAGGTTGTTGAAACCACTGAATGGTGACTTGCATGTACATTGGAGCAGTCTATAAATGTCTGTCTCTATTAGGTGACCAGTGAGCCTAGGAGAGTTGGATATCTGTCCACCTACTTACCATCCATTTCTGGCTCCCCCAAAATTTGACTCTGAGCATCGCCTGTCATTCCGCATGAGGAAATGCCTTTAAAAACTTCTGGTGGCAGCAGCAAATCCACCAGTGGTCACTAGGAGCTTCTGAAGGGCCTCCCCTGAGGGAGACTCCTGTAGCCTGGTGTTTCCCAAGGACCCAGGACTGGCCCAGTGCCAAGAATGGAAGTTCAGTGTGGGTGGGGAGATCCAAGGCAGGAGTCACTGGTCAGCAGGGAGGGGAAGTTCTCATCAGCATGTGCACTGCTGATACCAGGACAGAAAGTCACCCGCTTCCAGACCCTGGAAGAGACACATGTCTTGGTTGCTGCAGGTTCCCAGACTTGTTGAGCCAGAGAGAGGAAAAGGCACCATTATTCCAGCTCTGCCATGATTGCTGAGCACATGTGAGGACTGTGGTGGTTCCTAATCTCAACAGTCAGAGGTTGAGAGGATGGACCACTTCTCTAGATCCAATTCCTTCAGCCATGAAAACAAGTGAGAGGCAAACGAATGCTCTGTGGTGGGACTTGGTTGAATGGCCCAGGGAGGACAAGCTGATGGTCGTTGAGGGTTATAGTGATGCTGGTCAGCATAGACTCAGCCCCTGCCCATAGCCCTCAAAGGCCTGGCAAGATCTCTAGGTGACTGGCCCATCTCCTTAGCCATCACCAGGTGAGGTAGAGGACTTGGTGCATGGTGAGAACCATCATTAAGGTTTAGCCAGAACTTTGCTCAAGGCAGCTTTGAAGATAGGGAGTGCAGGTATAACTATCCCCATTTAACAGATATGAAAACTGAGGCCCAGAGATGTAAAGTGACTTAGTAGGACCTTAGAGCTGAAGGGACCCCAGAGGCAGGTGTGGGGAACCTGCAGCCTCGAGGCCAGATGTGGCCTTCTAGGCTCTCAAGTGGCCTTCTAGGCCCTCAAGTGTGGTCCTTTGTCTACATCACTTGAGGACCTAGAGGGCCACATGTGGCCTTGAGGCTGGAGGTTCTTCACCCCTGGGCTAGAAGATAACTATTATGCCGCTGTCCCCAAGCCTTGTCTTCTGCAGGAAGAAGCATCCTTGGTCCTATCAGCTGACCTTTGTTGCTTCTCTATCTCCTGACAGTAGGCACATAGGAAGCTCTCATGGATCCCACATTTAGAGCAAGGGACTCACAAGACACTATTCTGGTCCCCTCATTTGACAGACACAGAAATGGAAAAGAAGCAACTTGTTCAAGGTAACACAGGGAGTAAGTGATAGAGGCGGGATGCGAACTCAGCTCCTCTGGCTCCAGAACCAAGTCAGTACTCTTTTCATCATATCAAACTGATTCCACCAGCCCTCTAGGGATGACTGCAGACAGTCAAATATCCCTCCTCTCTATGGTCTAGTATAGAGCAATGGGGAGGGGGCGAAAGAGGGGGAGAGAGAGAGAGACAGAGAGAGAGGGAGGAGAGAGAGATGGAGAGAGAGGCAAAAAGACAGAGAGAGACAGAAAGACAGAGAGAGAGAAGGAGAGAGAGAGATGAGACAGAGATAACAGAGAGACAGAGAGAGAAAGAGAGAGACAGAAACAAAGACAGAGAGAGAAGGGGAGGAAGAGAGATGGGAGAGAGGAGGGGAGAGGGATGGAGAAAGAGAGAGATGGAGAGAGAGACAGAAAGACAAAGAGAGAGAGATAGAGAGATGGATGGAGGGAGAGAGACAGAGACAGACAGAGAGATGGAGAGAGAGACAGGGAGAGAGGAAGAGAGATGGAGAGGAAGAGACAGAAAGAGAGAGGAGAGAGAAATATTAAGAGAGAGAGGGAAGGAGAGAAAGAGTGATGGAGAGACAGAGACAGAAAGACAGAGAAAGAGGAGAGAAAGAGGGAGGGAGAGAGACAGAGAGATAGAGAGATGGAGAAGAAAATAGACAGGGAGAGCTAGAGGTGGAAAGATGGAGACAGAGAGACAGGGAGAGAGGGGAGAGACAGAGAGAGAGAGAAAGAGAGAAAGAGAGAGAGAGAAGGAGAGAGAGACAGAGACAGAGACAGAGAGAGAGAGAGGGAGAGAAGAGACAGAGAGAGGGACAGACAGACAGACAGAGACACAGAGACACGGAGAAGAGAATGGGAAGCCAAGAAATGTTTAATGACATTGATGATAGCCTATGGAGAAACAGCCATAAACTGGGGTCGTTATAGGAGCAATCCAGCTCCTGGAGCAGGTCTATATGACAGCACATGTACACATGTGGATTCCCACAGAACTTCAGAAGGAAAAGCAGCTCCTGCTGCAGAAGGGAAAGAAGAGAAGGGCCAAGTATCACCCAGGTCAACCTTGTTGCCCACAGGCCTGGCCATTCTTTCTCCCCAAGCTCTCTGCCTTTGCAGCCAGCATTCCAGATGGTGAGACTATGGAGGCTGACCACATATGAGGGGAGCTCCCCGGAGCAACTTCTCTCCTCCTCGAGGGTAGGAGATCAGGGGGTGATTCCTCAGCCCACATGGCACCCTAAGCTCATCTAAATTATCTTGAGGTATAATCCTTAGAGAGGGTGGTTAGATTTGAATCCTGGTGATTAAAGCTGAGCCACTGGGGCTGTGCTTTGGATAGGGACATGAGACCTGTCTCTCTTAGGACGCTTTCCAACAGAGGCTAGCTAGTGACCCAGGCAAGGGAAGATCTGTAAAGCAGGTGTCCTTCTTTAGCTGAATTCTGAAAAATACCAAGAGACAGTATGGGGTCATGGAAAGACCACTGGACTTGGAATCAAGAAAACCTGGGTTCAGATCTGGTCTTATATATTTACTAGCTATGCGAACCAGGGCAAGTCAATTAATCTCTCTGGCTCAACTTCCTTATTTGTAAAATGAGGGGATCAGCCTCTAAGATCCCTTTTAGCATGAAATCTTTGAGCCTGTTCTGAAGAAGCCACACAAAGCTAATTCCTCAAGGCCATGGGCTGCCACATTTCTTTGGGTGCCCCTCTGGACCTTGCATGACTTCACTGAGTGTTCAAAGGCACATAAACATCGGTCAGGAATGCTATAAAATTGGCCGAATGACCTCAAAAGTCCCTTCATCTCTAAAGTTCTATGAGGCTGGGAGTGTGTAAAAGTTGCAAAAGAGCAAATTTAGGATTGATATGAGGAGGAAGATGATTTCTAATTAGAACTATCCCAAAGTGTAATGGGCTGTTACAGGAGGTCGAAGGTGCGTTGCTTCTCTTCGAGCAAAGGTTAGTTGGCCAGATTCTTGTTGACAGGTTGGAGTTGATAACTTGTGAAGTTTTTTCCAACTCAGATCTGGTGATTTTGTGATTCTTTCTAATAGGCACTTGATAAATATTTATCGGATGGATGGGTTAATGAACGATTCAACGAGTGATTGAGTAATGAATGGGTAAAAGCGTGTGAAGAATAAGTGAATGAGAATGTGAATGAGGCCATTGTGCTGGACCAGTCTGGGAACTCAGGACATGCCCCTTTACAGATGGTTTGCACTCAAGTGCATTGGATTGGATGTACCAGGAAATAGGGAACCTTGAGCAAAGCCACTGGTACTGCTTCTTTAGAAGTTCTTGTGAGCTCAAGGCCAAATGGACCAGTCATACATCCCTGCTGCTTTCAGCTGGTCAATGAAAGGAAAAGAACCTTCAGCTCACCTTTTGCCAGGGCACAGCCTTCCTAGGCACAAGGGACTTCTGCCCACACCCATGACCACTGCCACCCTCCCCTAGGAATGAGTCATCATTCTAAGGGTCTATGTCTCCCTGGCAGGCTGATAAAGACCAGTATGTAAGTGCCACCATGACTCACTCTTCTCCTTGCAAAGTGGCTGATTTATGCTGGCTGCCAAAGGCAGAGAGATAGGAATCAACCGCGCTCTGAGGTCATTGAAGGCAATGGTCCCAATTCTCACAAATACATTCCCAGCCATCTCTGGGCTGATGGTGAAAAAACCTCATTCTACAGAGTGGATGGCTTACTCCTCTAGAGGAGAGATAGAGAAACTGGGGGTAAGTCCTTGAGCACGAAGAATGACCCTCTCTCTACAGCTGGAGTGAGGTTGACAGGCACTCTGTGTGTGGGAGGGAGCTAAGGAATCAGCTTATGCCAAATGCTGACCAGACCACCAGCAGAACACTTAAAGAGTTCAATGGTGAGAGACAGCCCTGGAAGGTCTGGATTTGAATCTGGCTTCAGATACTTAATAGCTGTGTCACCCTGGGCAAGTCACTTAACTTCTGTCTGCCTCACTTTCCTCATCTGTAAAATGGCGACCATATGAGCACCAACCTCACAGGGTTAAGGATCAAATTAGATAATTAAATATAAGATGAAAATAAATGTCAGCTATGATAATAATACTTATGATTTTATTAATCCATTGCCATGATGCATGAGATGAGGGGTGATGTGGTATAATGGAAGAACTCATCCCAAGCCTTGAAGACCCTACATTCTGTGTTCTAAGGTCCCTCCTCGCTTGGGCATTCTTTGTTCTATGAAAATTCCAGGGTGGGAGGGTTCTCTTCTACCCCTGGATAACTAGCTATGAAATCAATAAAATATAGGTAATATTCCATTTTAAAACAAAGTCCTCATGCAGCCCCAAGGGTCCTTATGCACAGGGCAGCGGTCCCCATTTCTATTTGAATTTGACAATGATATTGCCTTAGAACATAGAAAGAAATGTCAAAGCTGGACCAAGGACCTTAGATCATCAAATATCAGAACCTGAAGTAACTTTAGAGGTCATCTCTTCAGTTGCATAATCATTTATGGGTAAGCATATGGGCATACAAAGATGAAAAACAATATATATTCTGTGCCTTCAAGAAGGGCTTGTAGAAGGGATAAACTATATTTTTCTTTGGTTCGGTTTTTCTCGTTTTTAAACCCAGACCTGTGAGTTCATTGATGGAGAGAACTTCCCAGAGAAAACTTCTCTACCCCATACAGAATGGCCCCTGCTCCCCATGCACCCTATGATCTAACCACACTGGCTTACTTGGCATTCTTCCTCCACATCTCCCCTCTCCCTGCCCTTGCCCTGGCTGGCCCCATGCCTAGAATGCCATCCCTCCCAATCTGGTGATTTTCAAGCAAAGTGCTCTAAGAATATTCATGGTCTCAGAGATCCTTTTCAGTTGGGGGAGGTGGGTGGGGACCGTTCAGATAAGGCTTCAGAAGGGAGGTGGTCCCTGTATTGCTCAGGCAAGGATGAGGAGGGAGACCCCCCCCCCAAGCATGGAAGGAGCCCCTCTAGACTGCAAGGGGATGTGTAGACCCAGTTACTAGTCAGTCTTGTTTGCCTGCGGAATAAAATGATGTAAGGCTTGAAAAAGAGGTTGGAGCCAGATAGTGGCCGAATGTGAATGCCAGGCTGAGAAGTTTATTTTTAAAAATTCTATAGGTTTCAGGAAGTCATTCATCCCACCCTACTCCCATTTTTCAAGGAAGGGGCATCTTCATAAGCTCAGAGATTTAAAGCTGGAAGAACCCTTAGAAGCCATCTAATTGAATCCCCATTTTAAAGATGAAGAAACTAAGGACTAGATAATTTAAATATCTTGGCCAATGTCAGTCACACCGAAAGCGAATGGGAGAAACAAAAATTGGACCAGGGTTGCCTGACTAGACTTCTTTTTCCTCCTGTACTGTAGCGTCTTCCAATACTGAGAGCCAGAGAGTCTAAGTGATTTGTGTTGAATGCAGAAAAGCACCCTGGGCCAAAAGGGGGCTTATTAAGGCAGGAGCTGCCTGGCAGGTGTAAGGAACCACTGGCCTGGCATTTACCCTGGAACGTTCTGAAAGCCAACCCTAGAAGGCCGTATGGTCCCCCCTTCAGTGACCCAATGCCTCCTCCGCTGTCGTTGGGTCCACCCAGCCCCGGGGTCTGGTGCGTTTGTCTGCCAAGACCAGCGAAGCCCTTCACAGACATCTCCCTCCCAAGCCAACTCAGAGACACCCTCCCAGCATTCCTTGCCCCCAGACCCCAATTCTTGGCTGCAAGGATGGAAAAGCCAGCCGTTTAGTAGCCGAAGATGGTTTCTGCATACCGCCTTCTTCCCCTGTAGCCTCCATCCCCGCCCCCCCCAATCCAACACACACAATCAAAGTCTCTTGGCAGCTGATTAGCTATAACGTGGCTGAATTGCTTTGGGGGACTTTGAAGAAAACTAATTAAAACCGGCTGAGATGTTAAACTCTGGAAAGTGGCTGCTTGCCCAGGGACAACTTTCCATAGGGGTTTTCAGTATGTGAACCTAATACATATTCACTCAGTATCTATAAGACACATTTGTCCAACTCTGCCTAAGTACACAGCTCTGCTCTGGAAGAGATTGGAACAGTCCGATGCAGCCAGCCCTTGGAAATTGTGTGTGTGTGTGTGTGTGTGTGTGTATATCTGTGTGTGTTTGTGTGTGTGTCTGTGTGTGTGTTCGTGTGTATATCTGTGTGTGTTTGTGTGTGCATGTCTGTGTGTGTGTCTGTGCCTGTGTCTTTAAAATAAGCTACCCCAGCATGCCCCAAACTTAGTCCAGACACATTGAGGCTTCATCTTCTAAGCTTCTTTGGAACAAATTCAGATTGTAGAAGAAAGGATGACTTGGAGTCAGGAGACAGAGTCTCTAAGTACTGATTCAAATCGACAAGCATTGATTAAGCACTTGCTGTATTCCAGGGGCTGTGCTTTTGCCATGAAATAGCTGCCTGACCTTGGGTCCATCATTTCCCCTCTCTGGGTCTCAGTTTCCTCACCTGTAAAAATGAAGATATTACCTGCCTGCATCACAGGAATGTGGAAAGAATGGGGCAGCTGGGAGGCATAATGGATAGAGGAATGGACTTGGAACCAGGAAGTCCTGAGTTTGATTTCTACCTCAGACGCTTACTAGCTATGTGATCCTGGGCAAGTCACTTAACTTCTATCTGCCTCAGTTTCCTCACCTGTAAAATGGGAGTAGTGACAGCACCTTAACTCCTCGGCTTGCTGAGCGTATGATGAGACAGAGTATATAGAGCACCGTATGAGCCGAGCCCTCAAGCTCTCTATAAACATTAGCTGTCTCCTGGGATGATGGTCGTGGTGGACAAGACCCATGATTCCATCGCCATAGGGAACTAACTCGCTCTGTCATTCAGATCAAGCTCAGCACCTGGTCTTTGGCTTAGAGACAGTCATTTGCCTGGAACACATACCTCAGTGACTTCCCAGGGCCACACAGGCAGTGGGCATCAGAGGCAGGATTCGAACCTGTGTCTTCCTGGCTTTGCAGCCAGCCTTCTAACCAATATGCCAGACTTCCCGGTGGGGTTGGTGGCAATTGTTATAATTTTTCCCTAAAATTGACTTTCTTATAGGCAAAACTGGCTCCAAAGCAGAAAATGCACAATTAAAAACATACTAGTTCAGCCTTACAAAAGGAAGGAAGCCTTTATGTGAAATCTTCAGGCCGCCAAGCTCTCTTCAGTCCTTTGTAGCATCATCCGAGGGTGTCCTTGAGGGCCAGGAACTAGCCAGCAGAAGAAGGCCAATGTTAGTGTAGGGTCGTTTAGAAGAAGGTCAGTGGGCTTGGTCTGGAAGTGAGCAAGACTCAGGAGTCCAGTTCCATCCATAACTAAGTTGTGTGACCCTTGGCACTTACATTATCTCCACCCCCCCACACACACACTTTATCCTCAGTTTCCTAAGCTGCAAAAGGGGGAGGGGTGGTGAGGTGGACCTGAGGATCTCTGAAGTCTCTTCTGGTCCAAATATCTCCCCTCATTCCCATGAGAGGCTGTGTGTCATCATGGATGCTAGGGGATGTAGGTTCAAGTCCCACCTTGGAAACTTACTAGCCGTGTCACCTTGGGCAAGTCTCTCAGGGAGGAACATCTGGAAAGTGTTAGGTGAAAACATTGGTTCTGCCATGTTCCTCTAGGTCCCCTTCCCAAATACCACAAGGAAACACCAGTCCTTCAAAGTGGATGGAAATGAATTATAGCCCAACTCTCTATGGCTCTAAGTAGCAGAGAAAAGTGCTGAACTGCATCGGTGGAGGGCATTTCCTCGCCTGGGAGTTCCCTAGAGCAAGCTATCCTTATACCCAGTTCCCATCCTGCTTGCCCCTCATTTCTTCTTGGCCCAATCTATTTTAGACGACAGGTACTTGGTACCCACAAGGGTGCCTCTGGGTCTGTCATTTGGACTTTGAAAAGCTCCCCCTGGAGTTGGCTCCGAGGGTGGGGCCGTTCTGGCCAGGGAGCAAATGGAGAAAGCATGTGCTAGGAGATTCCCGAGCATTACCTTGCCAGAGCCAACACTCAGGAATGAAAGCCTGCGCAACGCGCCATCTGCTGGAATTGCGGGGAATGGCCCAGAACGAGGGCTAGGAGAGGAAGTGAAAGTCACCCAAGGCTAAATCCAGCAAACATTTATTAAGCCGGCGCCTCGTGCAGTTACCTCTAGAATATAACAAGAGAGACACAGACCTCGCCCTCAGGGCACTTGCGAGGCAGTAATAACGGCTAGCTTTCTTATAGCACTTTCCATCTGTTATCGCTTACTAAGTGTTTATTGAATTGGGTTTCATTTCATTTTTAGCCTCATAACAAGAGAATAAGTGTGTATTTAGCTTCCAGTATGTGCCAGGCACC
>CM053625.1:344618057-344645991 GCA_028646595.1 Phalanger gymnotis | reverse complement strand
GGGGGGGGTAAGACTGGATAATCTCCAAGGTCCCTTCTAGGTCTAAATCCTTTGGAATGTGCTGACTAAACTACGAGACAAAGAAGGGTGAGATCAGTGAAAAGCCAAGGGGAAAAAAAAGTATCTGATTGCTTAGCGGAGGAGGCTGCTGCTTCCAAGAATTTAGTTTTTGTGGTCGAGTCATGAAGGGCACAGACCTACAAGAATGAAATCTGGTCAGAAGGTGTGTGGGAGCTCCAGCTGAGGCAACACCTAGTATTTACAGAGCACCTTCCCAGCCGCCCCTAACATGCCTTGGGGGGAGGGGGAGAGGGAAGGAGGAAGGGCAGACAGGTGTGATGATCCCGGGTGAGGAAACCTGGGGTAATTTGAAGCAGATTGGAGTTGGTGTCAGAGCCCTGGGCTCAGATTCTGGCTCCAAGCACTCATTTGCTGTGTCTCCAAGCTTCAGTTACCTCTCCTATAAAATAAAGAGGTTGCTCTAGAGACACTCGAAGATCCCTCCCAGCTCTAAAATCTGATCATCCTGTGTTTTGCAAATGGCTTAATGGAGGCTCAGAGAGAAGCTGTGACCACCCCGAAGATCACAGTCATCAAATGTCAGAGAGGGAACTGGAAATTCTCTCTTATCCTTTCCATCGGTAGATATGGTTTGAAAGGATTCCACTTAGGGCAGGTAGGTGGTACAGTAGGTAGAGCTCTGGCCCTGGAGTCAGAAGGACCTGAGTTCAAATTTGACCTCAGACACTTGACACTTACTAGTGTAAATGACTTGACACACACTAGCTCTGTGACCTTGGGCAAGTCACTTAACCCTTATTGTCTCAGGAAGGAAAGAAGGAAGGAATCCACTCAAACTCCATTTCCTTTCCAAAATCTTCCCTTATTAGCAGCAGCCCCCTTCCCTCCCCAGAGAGACGTTCAATGCTCCCCTAGACTGAGGAGTGGTGCTAATGAAGAATTGGGAAGTCAATAGTTTGTCTTTGGGCAAACCTACCTAACTTTTTTTTAGCCTTTGAAGCAAACCCTCCTCCCAGCCCTACAAACCAGGTACCCACTACCTTCAAGCTGCCCCAGTCCCTGCCCAGGGAATCCCACTGGGGGCCCCCTAGTCTAGGCTGCTTATCAACTTGGACATTCCAGACATTTCCCTGACCCTCTACATTGCAAAATAACTGCTATCTGCAAGACTAACTCACTCCTGCTGAGGTGTTAATGACTGATAAAAGGATCCAGTGTTACCCCTGCAAATGCCTGACCCAAAGGCTATGAATCTCTAACCCCGGCACTTCTAGGTATGGGGTGGGGATTGAGGGGGTGGAAGGCGGGGCTTGCTGCCTCACTCCCAGTAATGTTAGCTCCTTAAGGAGGGGACTGTTTTCAATTGTGTTCCATCCCTAGAGTGTGGTAGTTGCTGCTGAATGCATGCTTGCTAAATGGAATTGAATTTCCCAGAAACCCCTCAATTCACATAAGGAGTCTGATTCTCTCACATTTCAGCTGTCCAAAAGTGGAATGCGCTCCCTCGGGAGGGAGGGAGCTCTCTGTTACTGGAGTCTTCTCGAGGAGGCTGACCTAGACTGACCAGGTGGAAGGCATGTTAAGACGCTTATCCTCTTGAGTGATTATGCATGTTGTCACGGCCAGGATGCATATCTTTGGGGGAGAGGCTGGATGAGGTGAGCCCTAGGGTCCTTCCAATCCTTTTGGGATTCACCAGTTCTAGAACAGGTAATGCAGTCTGATTTCTGCTACATGTGCAGTTTACTAGAGCAGCAACCATCCAATTGGTCAATTAGTCAATAAAGATTTATGAGGCACCTGCTATGTGCCAAGCCCTGTACTAAGCCCTGGAGATACAAATATGATTTTTTTAAAAAGACAGTCTCTGCTTTCAAGAAGTTTCCATTTAAATTGGGGAAGACAACATACGAGAGGAAGCTGAAAGGAGGAAGGGGGTCCCTGGCACAGGGACATGGCGGAGTTCAATCCAAGTTGCAGAAGCTGGTGGGAAATGACACTACCTATCTGTATGGCACCAGGCAAGTCACTTAACCCCTGCCTGCCTCAGTTTCCACAACTGTAAAATGGGGGCAAATAATAGCCCCTACCTCCCAGATAGAAAAGGCTGCAGTACAGTATCCTCCCTAGGCTCCCCAAACTGAAGAGGAGAAATTTAGTTATTGCCTCTTTGTAGGTAAGCCCTGAACCACCTGGGAGGTTCAAAGATGCAAATAGTCATCAGCTAGATGTTGTCCTGAGTACACTTAGGGAACAAGCTCTGTGATTGGCTGGCTCACAGGACTTCTCCTTCCTGGCCCCCATTCACCTAGGGAAGAAAAAGATGGAAGAGCCAGGAACAAAGGGATTCAGACAGACACACACAAAAGGAATATGATTAGGACAACACTAGTGGCTCCCAGTGCCTGGATCCTCTCTCAGAGAGAGCCTATGAAGAGCCTGAAAGGGCTGGGAGGATGGATTACAGCTTGTGTCTGGCTAGGAAAACTTGGTCTCTTCCCAGGACCCAGGGGGAGTTTGTGTGAATTCATCTGGCCAGGAAGCCCCAGAGTAAATTGATGCCCTTGCCAAGTCTCCAGCCTCCTTCCAGATCCTCCTCCATCTCTAAGCCCAATATCAGCAGGCGATCAATGGTTCATGGCATAAACATCCCGGGCCCCAGCTCCTCGAGCCAAACAGCATGTATGGAAACCATCCACCCAAGCCCCTTCAGGGGAAATGGAAGGATGAGGTCATCCCGTGTCCTTTCTAAATGTAGTAGGGCAACAGGCCTGGGTCCAGAACTGTCAGGGCTTGGGGCAAGGCTCAGAGTCTCCACAGTAGTTCTCCTTCCCATCCCACCCCTCTGCTCCCTTCTTTCCCGCAGCTGAGAGGCCTGGGAGAGGCATGGCGCCTGCTTTTGGCCAGCCACAGAGTACAGGAACCCGTACCTATTGTTTGGTGGCTTCAGATCCCTAAGGGCCTGGCATGTGGAAAAGTATGGCCCCAAGAGGGCCAAGCCAAGACCAATATATGGAAGTTACCCATGGGCTGACCAGCTCAATAAATAGAAGAACTTCGCCATAAGTAGAACTGTCCAAGAATAAGAGAACAAGTTGCCTGGCAGGTTCTTAGAATCATAGTATGATTATAGAATTGTAGATTCTAGTCCTTCCAGTCCAACCCTTTCATCTTACAAATGAGGAAAGCAAAATCCAAAGAAATTAAGTGTCTTGGCCAAGGTCATGCAGTTGACCCAAGTTGAAGGCTGACAAGGAGGTTCCTGCGCCCATTGCGTTAATGACACAGAAATCACAGGTGATCATTTGAATCCTGCCAGTGGATCACAAGGAGCAGAGCTGGGGTGCTGAGCCCTCCTTGCCCCACATCATTAGAAGTCTTCAAACAGGTTTGATGAGCCTTGAGGACGATCTTGGTGAAAAGGGAGAGATTTCTGCTAAAATAAAGTTTGAAGCACATGATCTCTGAGATCCCTTCCAGCTCAGAGATCCTCAGATTCCGTGGAAGAGTTAAACATACGATCTTGTCGCATGGCCTGGACTTCTAAGAAATCAAATTGGATCAAAATTGGGGGTCCTTGACCTGTTTTGTGTCATGGAGCACTTTGGCAGACTGGGGAAGCCCATGGACCCATTCTCACAATCATGTTGCTAAAAGAATAAAATAAAACACAAAGGATTAAAATGAAATTATATCAAAATATAGTTAATAAAATATTGGTTTTTTTTTTAATTTATGGGCTCTTGCTTAAGAATCCTTGATCTGAACTAATCATACAGGTAACCCAATGGATAGAACACCGGGCCTAGAGTCAGAAAGACCTGAGTTAAACACAGCCTCAGACATTTCCTAGCTATGTGACCTTAGCAAGTCATTAACCTGCCTGCCTCAGTTCCCCTCATCTGCAAAATGGAAATAATGATAGGACCTACCTCCCAGGGTTGTTGTGGAGATCAAACAAGATAATATTTATAAAGCACTTAGGGCAGTGCCTGATATACAGTAGATTCTTAATAAATTCTTGGTTTTTTCCTTTATAAAAAGAAATAACATATCATCTGCCCCTCCTTTGAGTGCCCATTTACTTGGGATTCTGAAATGCCAACGGTGTTTACTGAGGAAAAGGCCCCTCAGCTATTTTAACCCTGTATAGTCTAGTAAATAGGAATTGGTTTTAAAGGGGGGGACAAGATGGCAGGGATGGCAAAAGAAGTTTGAGAGAAGCAAAAGACCTCAGTTATTTTCCCAAAAGGGATCGAGTGGCCTTAGGATTTGGGGAAGCTGTTGATTTGCTACTCCTAGAATGAGAGTGGAGAGTGAGAATGTAGGTAGGGTCAAGCTACTGGTCTGATGCAATCAAAGAGCAGAAACGAATCAGAACAATCTGTCTACATTCCCACCTCCCCAGCTCAGTTCAAGGCCCATCCATCCCAAAGTTAGCTATCCACGGACAGGTACCAAGAGCTGGAGGCCGAGGCGTAACACTGGTGTTCCCAGGACTACCAATGCTTGCCACACTGGATAGCAGCATGGCCATGGAAAGAGCAGTACCTTGTGCCATCGCTCCTGGCACCACTGGCCCAAAGCCATGTGACCTTCTGCCCATCTAGAAAGTAAGGGGTTGGATTAAGTCAATGGCATCGAACTCAAATAGAAAGGATCCCTACCTATGGCATATTGACTTAGGAAACCACAAGTTAACATTATCTCTGTTGTATTATATTTTTATTTATTTTGCCAAACCTTTCCCCAATTACATTTTAGTCTGGTTTGGCAGGCCAGGGCAGTGAGGTTGACATCCCTAGACTAGATAACTTCCAAGGTGCCTGTCAGATCTGATATTCTGAGCCTATGATTGTAGCCTTGACGTAATCTATCACAGATTCTGTAGTCTTCAGGCATCCAAAGACACTCAGTCTCCTCTGATGCTTTTAGGGCCATCCAAGGATTGGATCCTAAGACAACTAGGAGGCAGAACTCTCTGGCTACCCAGTTTTGGTGGATTAAATTCAGGCTTGTCCTGACCTAGAGTTTATCTCAAGGGCAGCTAGGTCCCTTCTCTACATATTCACAGCCACACAGTTGAGCTGAAAAGTGAATAGAATACAAGGTCATAATTATACTACTTATTACTATAAAAGCATTGGATTTAGTAGAGCAAGATTCTGCCTTTAAGATTCTCTTCCAATAACGTGTGTCCCATCACATGCCAGGATCATGCAAGATTCCTAGAAAGATTTTGACAATTTATCGATTATTAGTATCAGGTGAAGTATTAAATAGGGAGACCTATGGCTGCCAAAATGTTGTTCACTGCCATCACGGAGGAGCTCCAGTGCAGAATCCAAACAGAAAAACGATTAGCCATAGATGGATGGTTAAGTGTTCCAGATACTTCTAGATAGAGTTTGGGCCTAGAGTCAAGAATGCTTATCTTCCTGAGTTCAAATCTGGCCTGACACACTGACTAGCTGTGTGGCCCTGACCAAGTCACATAACTCTGCCTCAGTTTCCTCATCTGTAAAATGAGCTGGAGAAGGAAATGGCAAGCCACTCCAGGATCTTTGCCAAGAAAACCCCAAGTGGGGTCACAGAGTCAGACACAGCTGAAATGATTGAAGAAAAAAGAGTTTATCTTAGATTTGTTCTCCGCTTGTTCCATCTGTTCATGCCTTATTTCCCATCACCTTCCTCACCCCAATGCCAACTAGAATGCAACCTCCTCGGGGCAGGAAAGATAAGGAAAGTCTCTTCTTTGCTCTCCCTTCCAGCACCCGACACGGGGCTGGATGAGGTTAGAGCAAGCACCTAGCCTCTTAGAGGATTTGCTACAATTCCTAAAGACAGTTGCATCCTATAAGGGCAGAATAGATACGTTTCTATCCAATGCTTTCTTTACAACAGTCCTGTGAGGTAAGGAAAACAAGTATTATCTTCATTTGATACATCAATCTTTGAGTCAAAAGCATTTATTAAGTTTCTGCTGCCTACTTTCAGTCTTGCATCTTATGTTGCTTGTTATGCACCTCTAACTGGATGTCCCGTAGAAATCTTAAAATTAACATGTCCCAAATCAAAATCACGATCCTTCCCCAAAAGGCTCTCCCCACCTCCACACTTCCCTGTTAACTATAAAGGGCACCACCATCCAATCAATCCCCCAGGCTGGTAGCCTAGGTATCATTCCCAACTCCTCATTATCTCTCACCCCACTTATCCGATCTTTGCCAAAATCTGTTGGTTTCACCTTTGCAAAAACCATCTCTACTCTGACATTGGGTTCAGACCCTCATCTCTTCATGCCTAGACTATTGCAATGGCCTGCTGGTGGGTCTGTCTGCCACAAATCTCTCCCCAGTCCACTTAGTCCTCCACTCAGTCATCAAAGTGATTTTTGTAAGGCATGGGTCCTACCATCACATACACACACACACACACACACACACACACACACACACACACACACACACTCACTACTCAATAAACTCTAGTTGCTGCCTGTTACCTCTGGGTTAGATATAAAATGCTATGTTTGGCATTCAAAGCCCTTCATCACTTAACCTTGCTCCCTCTTTCAGAAATCTTACTCTTTCACCTCCCCCCCCCCCAACCCTACCCCGCCCCTCCCCGCTTTGCATTCCAGTGACATTGGCACCTTGTTCCTTGAACAAGACTCTCCATTTCTTGGCTCTGGGCATTTTCACTGACTGTCCGCTATGCCTGGAATACTCTCCTTCCTCATTTTTACCTCTGGCATTCTAGCGTGAGCTAAAATCTCAACTTCTATGAGAAGCCTTTCCCAATCACTCTTCTAATGCCTTCTCTCTATTGATTAGTTCCTACTTATCCAGTATATAGTTTGTTTGTACACAGTCATTTGCATATTGTCTTCCTCCATTAGTCTATGAGTTCTTTGAGAACAGAGACTGTCTTTTACCTTTCTTTGTATCAGCAGCACTTAATACAGTTTACTGGAACATAGTAGATGTTTAATAAATCCTTGTTGACTGACTGACTGACTACTCTATACCTCTCAGTAAATCCAAGTACCACATGCTCTGAGGTGACTCTCCCAACTCCCACAATCTCTGATGATCTAGATCCTTTGAATGTAGCTACTACATCCCCTCAAGGCTCTAAGGTATCTATTCCAGTACAGTTGGAGATTGTCTTCTCATGAGCCCCCATCAGTGTGCTTCCTGCTATGATTATTAATTGAAAGTCAATTTAGTCACTCAACCTTAAGTAGCTTTTTGAAAGGGTGTTTACTAAGGTGGTTCAGTAAAAATTGTTGGCATAAAACATCCCCCCAAAAATCCGTGACACACTTTCCCATAAGTATATATGGTGTATCAGGGACAACAGGCTTACACTTTGTAAAGGGATAAGTCACAGCTCCTGGTTGCTTGAAGTCTGTTTTTCCCCTTTGTGGGGTACTCAAGAAATTCCCCTTAGGCATAGCATAACTTCTTTGATTGGCTCTCTGTGAGGCTATAAATATATATTTTGTCTGATCTTGGCTCCCAATGCAGACACAGCCATCAGATGATCTGGGGATACCTGATCTGAGAACCCCAGTAAGAAAATGGGAAGTCTAAAATCCTCAGGATTCTTTGAAAGTTGCAAGGATCTAGTGCAGACCTGCACAACTTGGCAGTAGGTAGGGGCCAAAATTTAAAAAGGCTAAACTAGGGGTAGCTAGGTGGTCCAATGAGTAGCATTGGAGCACCAGCCCTGGAGTCAAGAGGACCTGAGTTCAAATCTGGCCTTAGAGACTTGACACACTAGCTGTGTGACCTGGGGCAAGTCACTTAACCCCAATTGCCCTGCCTTCCCCCCTCCAAAAAAAAACCGACTAAAAATAAATAAATAAAAATAGGTTATACTTCTTCAGGCTGCAGATAGGTTAGACTAGAGACAGACTGGTGATGGTTGGTTGTTGCAGGTCACATGATAAACAGGAGAGCTTGAGTAGTGGCAACCCTCCATTTTTCACTGCCGCCCAAAATTCTTTGGCGAGCTGCAAACAGCCATGGGCTGAGCTGTATGTTGTGCAGGCCCGATGTAGTACAGCCAATAATAGGATGAGGGTGGCGGGGTGGAGGTGGAGAAGATCTAGGCCGAGGCCAAATCTGAAGCCTCCCCTTCCCCTTCTTTCCTGCTTCTCTCCCGCTTCCCCCCAGCCAAGCAGTTCCTCCTCAGAGGTTTTATTGGAATGCTCCAATCATTCCAAACTCTGGACTAATTCTGGTTCTAAACTAGCCTGATACTTTATACGTGACCCCTAGGATATGATCGAGTTTCCTCAGCCAATTTGAACGTGCTTCCTGTGGAAAGTTATTCTAGGTTCAAGGTCTTTTTGCCTAAAGTCTAGGATGGATTGATTGAAACTGAAGTTTACTAGAGAGATTGATTTATCGTTTCCACCAGCTAAGGTACCAAGGAATCTTATCACTTTCATCAAATGGGATGGTGTGACTTGATTGATTTACTCAACATATCCCCCAAGCTTGCATACAAATAAATGCAAAGTGGTCCGAAGGGGGTACTAACATCTAAGAGAGCCAGGAAACACCGTCTTGAGGGAAGTGGATTTGACAAAAGTGGAAACTGGTCCATAAAATGTCACTGGCTTCCCTGGACTCACAGAACCTATCAGTTTGGCAGCCAGATTCAAACCCACATACCAGACTCCAAGTCCAGCTCCATTTCCACTCCTCAAAAAACACTATTGCTTTCTAAGATAGCAGCCTCCCCAAAGGGAGGGCTAAACATTTCAACCTGAATCTTGAATGCCAACATCTCAGCTACAATCTGAAGGCAATATGATATCCAAAAAGACAAGTTCTGACCCTAAAATCAGGAGGTCTGACTTCTAATTCTAGCTCTGACACATGCTTGCTGGCTATCTGTGGATAAATGACTTAATTTCCCTTAGCCTTATTTTTCTTATCTGGAAAATGGGGATAATAGCACTTCTATTACCAATGTACTTCCCACGCTTGTTATGAAGGATGTCAACTTTGTAAATCTTGAAGTGTTATATGCGTGTTAGTTGTTATTCAGGGATCATGCAAAGACAAGGCGAAATTATTTCTAATGATGTCCCCTAATTTGTTAAGCACTGACTAGAAACAGGATGTTGGGGAAAGAGCACTGAATTTGGAGCCGAAGTTTATACCCTACCTGAGAAACTCACCATTTATCTGTGAGAGCTTGGCCTAGTCATTCCTCTAACTCACTAAGATAACAGACATGCCTTCTCATATTAAGGGGTTTTGTTCATATTTGATTATACTCGAAAACATTAAAGAACTTCATTGGGATATTTGTCCTACCTCCCTGAGCAGTTAAAATAAAGATGTTATTTGTTTAAAATTTTTTAAAAACCTTAAAATGACATCACTTGAAATAGCTGCTAGAGCTCGTCAGATGCACTGGGTCTCACTTTCTTCCTCCATTAAATAAGGGTGTTAGATTGGATTAGCTCTAAGGTTCTTTCTAGATCAAAATAGGAGGCAGCTAGGTGGCACCGTAGTGGATAGAGCACTGGACCTGGAGTCAGGAAGACTTGAGTGCAAGTCTGCCTCAGACCCTCAGTAGCTATGTGACCTTGGGTAAGTCATTTTACCTCTGTTTGCCTAATCTACTGGAGAAGGAAATGGCAAACCACTCCAGTATCTGTGCCAAGAAAACCCCATATGGGGTTCACAAAAAGTCGGATAAGACTAAACAATAAAATAACTAGATGAAAATCCTCTGATCCTATTTGTCCAGACCCGCATTCAGAAAATGGAGGATGCAGAGAAATTTTAGTCCTGGGCTTCAGCCACCAGGAGCTAATAATCCTGGTGGGGAGATAAGGCAGATACGCCATAAGATTATATTCAGTTAAGCAGACAGGATGGCAGAATAGCAACAGGATCTGTTACTTCCCATCAGAAATGGTGCCTTTCTTCCTGGGGTCCAATGACTCTTCATGGGAGAAAGAAAGGCAGGACAGGTAGAAGGCTGTAGATGTCAGTAGGAGCTCAAGCCAGTGGTGGAGCAGGATCCCTACCTTTCCTGTCACCATCAGCAGCTGGGCTCTAAGTTATTCAGTTAAACCTCATATTTCAGGGGAGGTGCAGACAGTAAGTGCTGCGAAGCGAGAGGTAGCATGGGTTAGCGTCTAAAGCACTGGGCTTGGAGGCAGGAAGGCCTGGTTCAAATTCTGCCTCCGATATTGACTAGTTTTGTGACCCCAAAGAAGTCACTTAACATTCCTGTGTCACAGTTTCTTCGCCTATCAAATGAGGGTGTTAAACTTGGTAGCCTCTGAGGTATCTTCCAGCTCTAGGGCCTAGAATGCTGTAATTAGGCCAAGTCCTTGTTCCAGTCTCACAGCTACATTTGCTACAGTTGTCAGGAACTTTATAAGCAATTTTTCTTTTGGAAATACCTCATTCCACATCGGGCACAGCTATCAGGGAAAAGCAAAGGCTTGGATTGTACCTCCACATCCTAGCTGTGTTCCTTGCCACCCTTTGGCCCCAGCTTTGGCTACATCTGGGACTCAGGGTGGTCCACAGACTCCTCCATTTAGTCCAGGAACTTCTTGGGGTCCAAGAACTAATGTGTCCTAACTCCCAGCCCAGAGCCCCTTCCTCCACACCAGGCAGTGCCCCAATTAAGGAAGCCTTCGCAAAGGTGAGAACTGAACTGAGCCTTATTAATAACAGCAAAAGTTCATGCACGTAAGAGAGAAAAGTTTAGGGTTTAGAAAGCACTTTACACATTTTGTCTGATTTCATCTTCCTAACAACCCTCCCATTTATTGTTGTTCAATCGTGTCTGACTCTCGATCACCCTATGAATTTTCTTTCTTTTTCTTTACTTTTTTAGTTTTCAACATTCACTTGTATAAGATTTTGAGTTCCAAATTTTTTTCTTCCTCCCTCCCTCGCCCCCCCCCCAAGGCAGCAAGCAATTTGATATAGGCTGTATGTGTACAATCGTATCAAATGTATTTCCATATTAGTCCTCATGGACTTTTTGTCAATGAGATTTCATTGGCAAAGATACTGGAGTGATTTGCCATTTCTTTCTCTGGTATGTCCCCATCTTACAGATAAGGAACTGAGGCAAAACAGGGTATAAGTGACTTGCCCAGGGTCACACAGCTACTAAGTGTCTGAGACCAGATTTGAACTTAGATCTTCCTGACTCCAAGCCCAGTACTCTATCTATTGTACCACCTAACACTTATACAGGTAGAGGAAAAAAGAAGCTAAGAAACTAAGATACCTAAGAAGTGTCCAAGAGGGGATTGGAACTCAGGTGTTACTGACTTCAATTGCACAAGTCTCTCCCCAATGCCAGGCTGTCTCATAGTTTTCAAGAGATAACAAGATGAAATGCAGACCTGGAGTGTGAGAAGAACTTGATCAAAGGCGTCAAGAAAACAAATCATGGGGCAGTCAGGAAAGCAGTGAGGAGGTGGTCGACCAAGAGCAGACGATGCACATCCGAGAGTAGTGAGAGGTAAAGATGGAGATGTTTTCTGAATACCAGGAGTTCGGATTTGTTGTGGGGAGCAATACGTAGTCATTCTAGGTTCCTGAACAGGGAAGTAAATGATCAAAGCAATGTTTGAAAAGTTGATAGAACGATGGCATTTCCAAACCAGGCAGTTAGTTTCTTCTGGCTTCCTCTAACACAAGACAAATGCCAAATTGCAGGTATAGATAAGTTTACTTGTGGCCACTTAGGAGAATCTCTAGATGCCAAAATGTGTTACCACTTGTACTTTTCTACGTGGTCCCAGACAGCTAGAGAGAAGCCGAGGAGTACTTTAACCACTTCAAAGAGAAGGTCTGGCCCTTACGAACTAAGTTAAGATACCACAAACAGCCCCAGTGTTGATAGGAAAACATCATATGACCCTCTTGGTGAATGTTGGTCAATGACTTCCAAACTGGACCCTGGCTGGCCTCCATCCCCCACTGCACCTGAGAGCCAGCTGCCTGGTGTTTAGGGAAGCTTCCTGTGTGTGTATGTCCCTCTATCCCAGGAGACCAACTACCTTCCACCTATCTTCCTTGCAGCAGGCCTAGAGAGGATAAGCCCCATAGGAGCTTCCTCCCAGCACAGAAAGCTTGGGATAACAATAGAAGGAACATCCCAAAGCAGCACCCACACTGTAGCCCTGGGGCATTGTACAAATCTGAGCTTAAGTCAAGCCTGTACCAAGTTATTTGAAATAACTCAATTCTTACTATGTCAAGATGTGGTTCACTCATGTCTGACCTTTCGTGACCCCATTTGGCAGAGACACTGGAGCAGTTTGCCATTTCCTTCTCTAGCTCATTTTACAGATGAGAAAACTGAGGCAAAGAGAGTTAAGTGACTTGCCCAAGGTCACACAGCTAGTAAATGTCTGAGGCCACATTGGAACTCAGGAAGATGAGCTCAGCTACTCAAAAAAGTTGGCTGAAGGGACAGTTTCCTCAGTCTCCCAACCCATCTTCTCAGAAGACAAGAGATCATCTGAACCATCTCTGCCACCTAGAGCCTTAAACACCCATCTGGGGCATAGACAAGTTAAGTGACTTACTCAAGATCATACAGCAAGCATGTATCAGAGTGTTACTTGAACCCAGATCTTCTTAGCTTTGAGACTGGCTCTCTGTCTACCCTTCCACATTGCCCTCCTTTATCACACACTATTGTGTATCATAGTTAGCTGTCTATGGGTCTTATCTCCCTAATAAATTGTAAGCTCCATGAAGTCAAGGAGCAACTATTACCAAAATTTAGCATAGCCCCACAATGTTCAAATAAGTGCTTTATACAGAGCAGGCACTTACTAGGTTGTTTAATTAAGGAATTAAACAATTAATTCATTAATGGTGTTCCTTCTGGCCCTTCCCAAGGATAGGAACCACCTTGAGCTTGACCTGGGATATTACAAATGGTTCAGCGCCCCCAACCCAACAGCCAAGCCAAGACTCCAAGCCAAGAGGCCCCACTCAACGAGAAGCAGAGATGCCCCGCCATTGGGCTTCCAGAGCTGGCATCTCCATCTGAAGCAAGAGTCTTCAGAACAAGAGAAACCACAGACACTGAGGAACAGAAGATACCTGCTTGGAAGTCAGAGAGATGTTTCAGATCCCAGAATGATAACCAGGGTGCTAATCTAACACAGTGCGCAGACAGTTGGCCACTCCCAACTTCCTGAGGGTAGCTCTGTGCTTCACTTGAATTCAATATAGTCCAGTTCAATAAGCACCTAGTGGGCACCTTCTCTGAGCCTGACATGGGGCTAGGTCCTGGGGAGAAACACACACACACACACACACACACATGCACATGCACACACACACACACCCCATACCAGAGAAGGGTACACAAGTAGGTCAGCACATAATAAATATGCATATGTATGCATGTATATATATGTATATGTGAGAGTATATATATGTATATGTGTGTATATGTGTGTATGTATATGGACTACTTGTGAGGGTTCCCACAACTGAGGGGGATCAGGGAAGTTCTCATGTTGAACTAAGCCTTGGTGGGATCTAGGGATTCTAAGAGATGGAAGTGAGGAGCGAGGGCATGCCAGGTAGGGAGAACAGCCTGTTCGAAGACACAGGCACCGGAAATGGACTGTCTGTGTAGGGAATAGCAAATAGACCCGTTTGGCTGGAATTTCAAGTTGTAAATAAGTCCAGAAAGATAGGGAAGAGCCAGATCTGTTTTATGCCCCTCTTTCTGCTTCCTCTAAATGAGTTTCAGCTAGACGGTTCCCCACGCCCACTGCATTGCCCTAAGAAGGCTAGAAATAGACATTTTAATTTATTCCGTAAGTATTTTTAAGGACCTACTATATGCAAGTCATTACGCTAGCCTGTTCTAACTCTCTGGCTTGATCTGATTCCCTGTCCCATCTTCTTAAGCAGCTAGGTGATTCAGTGGATAGAGCTCTGAACCTAGAAAAGCTGAGTTCCAATCCAGCCTCAGATACTTAGTAGTTCTGTGACCATAAGCATGTCGCTTCGTCCCTGTCTGCCTCAGTTCCTCATCTGTAGAATGGGGATAATAATAACATCTACCTAGTCACACCTAGGAGTCAGGGTTGTTTTGAGGATCAAATGGAGGGATATTTGTAAAACGTTTTGCCGACCTTAAAGTGATATATTCATGCTAGTAAATGCTTCTGCTGCTCTTTGCACCCTAACACAATACCTATGCTCTTTCCAGAAGGGGGATATTGCAGAAAGGTCATTGGCCATAAAGGCAAGAGTTTAGGGCTCTCAGAATCTCATTTTCTTTAGGTTAAAAAATAGGATTTATCTGACAAACCTTCAAAAGTCATGTCAACACAGGCAGGCCTGAGGCCACTATGAGGCTCCATCGATAAGGAGCCTAATCTGCAAAGCTAATCAAACCTTTGAGACGACTTCCTTGCCCTTTAGGGAAAGAACCCCTTTAACCAACATAGCAAGGCAGGTGTCAGGGAACTCTGGGAGATGATAATCCTATCCCACCGGGGAATGACCATGATGCTGTTGATAGTCAGTGATACTGACAAGTAAGCTATCGAAGGTGATATTAGTATTATGATGATACTGAGGATTATAGCGGTAATGAGATTGATGGTGGCTTCGAATCACAGAGGAGGTCTTCACATGCCTCTTCTGTTAAATGGGGAGAAGACCACCTACTTCACAGGACTGTTGTGAGGACAAATGAAATAACATGCAGAAAAGGCTCTGCAACTTTGAAGCACCGTAGATAAAAACCTAGCTATAATTAATGCACCTGCTGCTGTCCTCATTTTCTCCTGTCTTTCTTCTGTGTCAATGGAAGCAAATATGGATAAGAAATATGGGAAATAATGTTGTGCTAAAGATGATCGCCAACTAAAAGCACACTTCCAAAGCTATTTTCAGCACCTTTTCCACATGCCCAGGTTAAGTGACTTGCCCAGGGTCACACCCTGGTAGCATTGAACTCAGTTTCTTCCTTGTTCCAAGCATACTCCCAAGCTGCCTTTAACTGCATTCTTAAAGTATGTCACACGGTTATTGTGAGTGAGGTGTTCTCTAACCTTGAAAATACCATAGAAGGGTGGCCTGTGAGGTTCTAGTACCAGTTGACTTTTTCTAAAATAATGCAAAATGATTTTGCATGGCATGGGTGCTCTTGGAAGAAGGGGCTAGGGAAGGGGCAAAAAGTGAGTTGGGAAGAAAAAACGAGGCATCTGGATGTCATGTCTAGAGGGGACGTGAAACACAAGGGCATTCCTGATCCCCGGGGACCCTTGCACAGTAAATGGAGAGGATCCGAGAAGATTTCCTCGAAGGTCTCCTTCAACCCCAAATCCTATGATCCTACAGCCCATCCTCGGAGTTAGGCCTGAAGTCGCATATGTAGGAGTTAAAAGAAGGAGCTGGGGGCAGAGCAGACAGTGCTGGGCCTAGACTTCAGAAGACCTGGATTCAGATGTGGCTTCAGACACTTATTAGCTGTGTGACCCTGGGCAAGTCACTTAACCTCTGTCTGTCTCAACTTCCTCCTCTGTAGGATGGGGATAATAATATTAGCACCCAGCTGCCAGGCTTGTTGTATCAAACCAGACAATGTTTGTAAAGCCTTTGCAAACCTTAAAGCACTATATAATTAATTGCTAGCTAGTATTACTTTTATCTCTATTATTATAAGAGAGAAAATGCAAGGGTTGGGCCTGTTCTTCCTCTTCTCTTCTTCCTTCAATTCAACAGGGGTTTATTAAGCATCTTTTTTTGTGCCAGGTTCTGGGGATGGAAAAACAAAATGAAAACCAATCCCTACCCTCCAGGAATTTGTAGTCTACTGGGAGGAATAAAGATTTAAACAGATAAATAAGGACAATGTAAACTGAGAAAAACACCTGAGCTGAGACTTGGAGGAATCTAAGGCATCTAAGAGGCAAAGGTGAGGAAGGCAGGCATTCCAGCCATACAGAGACAGCCTGTGCAAAGGCAGGATGGCCAGAAGCAGAAAGATCCTGCTTTGCTTTCCATAGAGGCTTCTAGGTGGTGGCCTCTCCTCTCCAGAGAGACCCTGGCCTTGGCCCTGGGGCTCCTGAGGCAATCTGACATGAGAAACTCGCTCTGTTTCCCCAGCTCCAGAGGAAGCAAGCACTTTCCAGCTGTTCCTGAATGCCAATGTCAGCTTTTGCTGGCTCCAACCTCCCTAAGCATGACCTCTCTCCCCTGTTCCACCCACTCCTCCCTCCCCCCGCCAAGGCTATCTGGGCAGGATATAGAGACCAAGGCATTGTGCCCTGGGAACTCTGGCTCACTGGCCCCCAAACATTGCTGGTCAACTGGTTACATTCCTAGAGTGACCCATGTCTGCAGAACAGAAGTTCCTTCTGGTCTCTTGCCTGGTATCAATGGGAATTTCCTTGTGGGAGGTGAAGCCCTCCCCGTGGGATCTGCAATCCACTGCCTCTAGTCAAGGGCACATCTCGCCTCCCCCCTCTCCACAAAGTTTCCTTTGCTTCTGGAAAACTCTCTCATCCAACCCAAAGTTGACACTCCCAACCCCCTTCTCTCTGCCACTCAAAAATGCATTTGGGGACTACTTAAACATGACTCATAGCCTTGCTGCCTTGAGATCTGACCCTGAAAACACTGCTCTTTAACTCCGCATTGCCTTCTGAGTCTGAAGGTTCTATTTGGGCTCTGACTGTTGGAGGGGAGGGAACCCTGATCGTGCTTGAAATACATGCTCTGTCCCTCACTAGCCCCAAGCCCCTTGGTGGCAGCAACACAGAAAAATATTTTCACAATGTCTTTTTCAGTCCCCGGCAAAATATTCCATTTTCTTTTTTCCTTTCTTTTTTTTTTAAGCTGATGAAATAAAAATACACATGGAAAAGGGGAGGGAGGGGATGTATTCCTGACATTTCTGCGGAGTAGCTCCCTTCCAGCCCAACAGAGCCAAGGTCTGTCTAGCGGATGAATATTGGCATTATTCAATCATGCTCCCTTATGGAGGGAACCTGCAAAAGGCAGGCTTTCTCTGGACCTCTTTTTACCCAGAGGTCTTCAGCAGGGACGGCTTGTGGCCCATCATTGTTCAGAGATAGCACTGTTATGAAGGAGTGGTTTGTGCTCCGGTCTTGGCACGGGATGCAGTTTATAAAGTGTTTTCACTTTGTGGTCTCCCTCACAGCAGCCCTGTTTGCTTAGACATGTGTCTGGTCCACACTTTCTTCCACTGACTCAAGGATAGAATGGAACTTTTCCCATCCCCCGCCAACACTATATTGGTCTTGCTGTTCTCCCCACCTTTACCATCCCCAACTCATTTCCCCTATCTCCCCCTTCCTTTCTTCCCTGGACAACGGACAGAGAGGTCAGTTTATGGCCATTCTAGAGATGTTCTGGTTCTTCAAAAGCCTGACATTTCCCAGAATCAAATCCCCAGCAAAAGGTTGGAAGTTTGGGGTGCCCTCTTTATTGGATCATCTGCCAGCAGAGGCTTTTGTGACCCCACTAAGCCCCAAAGACTCAGAAACATGTAAACTACTGCTGTGATAAAGAAGGTCATTAAGTTAAAACGCTTCAAAAATTCCATTCTGCCCCAAGACCTGAGTTCAAATCCTTCCGTCACTAACTAGCTATGAAACCCTGGATAAGTCCCTTAACCTCTGTTTGCCTCACTCTTCTTATCTGTAAAATTGGATGACAAAAGTACTCATCTCCCAGAGTTTTTATGAAAATCAAATGAGATGATATTTATAAAGTGCTTTGCAAATCTTAGAGCACTGTGTAATTGCAGGCTGTTATTACTTATTATAAGGGACTTATGTTATGTTATATTATATTATATTATGTTATATTATATGATGTGATATTATATTAGACATATAAGGTCATAAGGGACACTACTGATACCAGGAACCTCATCCCCAACATAATCATCAGCATCACAAACACTAGTATCGCCATCACTATCTTAATCCTCAGTGTCATTGACCAGCAGCAGTATAGCTAACATTTGTTCTTTAGTTTTTTTTCAGTGGTGTCCAACTCTTCCTGACCCCATTTGGGGTTTTCTTGGCAAAGACACTGGAGTAGTTTGCCATTTCCTTCTCCAACTCATTTATAATATATGAAGAAACTGGGGTTAAGTGACTTGCCCAAGGTCACCCAGCTAGTAAGTGTCTGAGGCCGGATTTGAACTCAGGAAGATGAGTCTGTCTGACTCCAGGCCTTGGGATAGGATCAATATCCACATGGGCTTCCCCAGCATACCTACCCCACCATGGTGATTAGCCTAGTTCTTTCTCTCAGGGTCCAGGAATCAGTCCCCAAGGTCTGACTAGCCTGCAGCTAAGATTCAATGTTGATTCAGCCTCCTGGTAGCTAGGGATCTGTTTTGACACAGTGTCCTAGTCACAAAAGGGTATAAAAAGGCACGCCCTCCTAGAATTAAGGCCCTAGAGAACTGGCAAGTGCCCCAAGGCTGCTCAAGTCACCACACCTTGTCCTGCTGTCCTAACCTGTTTCCCTGTAGAAATGAAGGGGGACCCCAACCCAAGCTGAGCATCCTTTTTGAATGTTCTCGTTGAGTTATCTTTTTATATTAATTGTTGCATGCCCTATGGACATCTCATTTCATCTCACTACCGATCTAAACCACCAGGTGACTGCTCTGAGTCAGGCCCAGCCTGTATTATCATCACCATCAGTATTATCAGTGACTATATCAATATTATCAGTATAACCATCACCATAATCGTTGTCATCATGCTCTCCTTCCCACTGAGCACCTACTATGTACCAGGCACTGTGCTAAGTTCTTAGATGTTTCCTTAAAAATCCACAGTGGGGCAACCTTTTAGTAAACCTCAAGAGCCTTATACTTTGTGGTTGCTTTTTGCACAACTGTCTTGGTGCAATGGGTGAGTGTGAGAAGAAGGAGTTGGTGGCAGACAGTTGTTTTCAATTTTTTTCTCTAGTAACCTAGTGTACTGGAGACAGCTGGAGTGATGAGAAGGTGGTGGTTTGGGTCAGTGTAGACCTGAAAAGCCAAGTGGAATGTTCACAATTGGATTTGTATCCTGAAAAAGTTCTGTGAGGGCTGGAGTTATTTTGACTTCCTACCCCCACCCCCAGCCCTTAAAGTTGGAGTAGTTCTTAATCTTTTGCATGTGTCCTAGATTCCTCTGGCAAGTCTAGTAAAGCCTATGGACCCATTCTTGAGTCAACTTAAGTCAACAAGCGTTTACTAAGAGCTTGTGTTTAGCCATGCCTCGCTTAAATCTGATTCAACACGTCACCTTCCTAATGTCATTGGTCCTCTTTGAGAATGGACGACCAACAACTCTATGTGCCAGGCATTGGGGAATAGGAGCTCATAGCTCATTATCATAATAGTGTATTTAAATGCAGAAAATGCTTAGAATTACAAAAGAAACCAATTGTATTGAAATAGAGTTATAAAATGGTTTTTTTTTAATTAATTCAGTGGGAAAGTTAGGTCATATGGTGGATAGAGACCTGCCCTGGAGTCAGGAGGACCTGAGTTCAAATCCAGCCTCAGATACTTACTAGTTGTGTGACCTTGGGCAAGTCACTAACCCTGATTGCCTACACACAAAAAAAATTAATTCAGGATCCCCTGAAATCTATCATGGAGCCCAAGTTTAGATTTACCTTCCTTAAAGGAAGGAGCTTTTCAAGTCCTGTTGATTTTGCAGCTGGTGTTTAGTCTAAGTGGGGATGTTATCTGGAACCCTATTTGAAGTAAAAGGATCTGGGTTCAAATTCCAACTTTGCCATTTGATAAATTTGTGACTTTGGCCTACTATAACATCTGGTAACTGCCTTTGTGGCCAGGGTGGGCACCTGGGAGTTAACACCTGGCACAGTCGTGCTGTGATTGTGAGGTAGAGAGGTGAGGGTTGGAAGGTGAGGTATGGGTGCTGGAAGGCCTCAAAGGATGGGGAAAGAGCACCACACTTGTGGTCAGAGGGCCTAGGTTCAAGTCCTGACTCTGTGGCTTCTTAGCCATGTGATCAGAAGCAACAAGTCCTTTCATCTCTGGGCCTCACTCTTCTTATCAGCAAAATGGGAATGATAATACACAAATGAAATAATGTACGGAAGATGTCATGGAACCATAAAGGGCTATATAAAAAATGCCAGCTAAGGCTATTGCCCAGGTGTATTGATCTGGGCATTCAGTTAAGATTATTTATTTCCCCTTTAGTTCCTTGGGACCTAAGGCCCAAACAATTATAAGATCTGAGCAGCACTCACAGGCAGATAGCAGAGTGACTTATCTGTCCCCTTTCTTAAACTGCCAACCTTGATTCCAGGAGAGCCACCTCAGAGCCGATTGGCTGATAAGTCATTTACACCCATTATCTCCCTCCCCTGATATCTTGGCAAACTCCCAGCTTTGCCTGCTGCTGAAGAAAGGGGAGATAACACATCTAGACAGGGGGTTTCCTGGAGTCAGATGAGAACCTTCAGTGGGGCTGTCAGGAGTTGGGCAGGGTTGTGGGCAGGTCAGGAAATGCTGGCTAATGAAAGAAAACAGGGACTCTGAGGGCAAAGGGAGTAAGAAGATGAGACTGCAGATCTAACAGTAAAATGCAGCCTAAAGAACCTCCATGGTCCTCTTATTGAGGGAGGGCGGTTCTCAAAGGAAGGGGTCCCTGTCCACTGGAGCACTCTTCTTTTCAGGAATAAAGAAGGGTAGGGGAAGACCCCTAAAAGGCCTAGAAATGAAATCTGCCACATTATCTTGAGAAAATCTGAGGGGTCCACTGGGAATTCACATCTGGATTACAGTCAATGAGTTTGATCCAGGGTGGTCCTAATAGTTCTGTTCTATTTGAGGGGACTCATAGAATACTGATCATGGGTGGGGAAGAGACACCCCCTATGCTCAGACTGGCCACATTTTAAGAAGGTCTCTGTACCACCCTCCCAGAGCTGATTATCTGCCAGGCCAACACAGTAGCATCCCCAGCAGGTGACCCAGAAGGAGCAATGGTTTGAAATACAGGTAGGTAGGTATGGGTGGTATCCCAGTATGAGCCCTAGGACTAGGAGTCAGAAGATACGGATTCAAGACTGCCTCTTACCTGCTCCCCTTTCTGAGCCTCAGTGTCCTCATCTGTTGAATGGGAATCCATTCATTTAGTAATCAGTTTTTAAACTATGACTATATGCAAGGCGTGCCACTTGGCATAGAGAGCATAGCCCCTCTTCTCATGGAGCTTACCATCTGATAGGAGTAAGTGGGTGTTGGGGAAGAGGGGAAGGTGAGGAAGACAAGTACATGGATAACTATACTACTAGGAAATTCAGGATAAGTGCAAGGGAGAGGACCACGCGATGGCTGGTGTGGTGACTTAGGGAAGAGGTAATTAGGGCTTGTGCTAGGGTGAAGGCCCCAGAAATGGAAGCAACCAGACTGAGAGATACTCTGAAAGAGGCAATGAAATGGTGGTTCTTGGCGCCAATTGCCCAGTCTTAATGAGAAGCTTGCTACTACCTCCTTCATGGGATGGGAGTCAAGAGGAGCAAGTAAGACAGTGGACAGAAGGTACTTTCTAGTTAGAAAGCACTATGCATGGGGCAGCTAGGTGGTACAGTAAGTAGAGCACCAGCTCTGGAGTCAGGAGGACCCAAGTTCAAATCTGGCCTCAGACACTTGACACGCTTACTAGCTGTGAGACCTTGGGCAAGTCACTTAACCCTAATTGCCTTCCCTTCTCCCCTCAATAAAAAAGCACTATTCACATTTAGAAGAGTACTACTAGCGTATATTAGTTTGTATGGGTTAGTATATAATTTATTTAGTTTAGTCTGATCAAATGGTGCTGTGATCTCACTGATTCCAGAGTTCCCTCCAGTCCATCCATACCTACCCATCCTGGATTTCGTTGTTGTTGTTGTTGTTAACGTTAAGGTTCTGTCGTTCAGTTGCGTCTGACTATGTGACCCCATGGACTTTTTGTCTATGGGGTTTTTTGGCAAAGATATTGGAGTGGTTTGCCATTTCCTTCACCAGGGTGTCCCCATTTAATAGATGAGGAACTGAGATAAATAGGGGTTCAGCCACTTATCCAGGGTCACTAAGATTGGCTTGCTGGCTCCACATATCTACTCTTAGCCACACTCTCCCAGCAGTTCAGCATGTTGCATCCACCCCACTCATATTCTCCCAACATCCTGAGAGTGCCATTGGAGCATTCTGGCTAGCCATCTGTCATCCTTCACTCTTGCTTTGGGACCAGGCCATCTTCTCCTCTTTCTGTCTTCCCTTCTCTCGGGCTTTTCTTCGGAGCTCCTTGTTGGTTATGTGGTACAGCCTGCTCAGACCAACCATGCACCCTGCTCTTAGCTTCTGAGTAATGCTCATCTTTAATTCAGCTTAGTTTTAGGTGAGTGTGTATATTATTATATTAATATTATTCATACTATCATAAGATCAAATGAGATAATATACAAAAGGGCACTTGCAGAACTTCAAGAATTGTAAACATGTTTATTATTATTATTGTTGAGAAAGGAAAGTCTAGCCTTCCCAGGGAAACATCCAGAATTAGCCCTAAACTCTTCCATGTTAGGATGGAATAGGGTGATAGATTTAGACATGAAGAGAATTTAGAGGTCGCCTAGCGCAATGGATTTATTTTACAGATAAGGAAACTGAGCCTTAGAAAGGCAAGTCTTGTGATGAGAAACCCAGCTGCCCTGGGCCAGCCTTATATACAGGAGGGATCTTGTGCCTCAGAAAGAGATCGCCATGCGCTGCCCCACCCCCAAGGGAGCCATTTAAAGACCCCTCAGAGGACGGCCCATTCCCAGACTCCTGCGCCCGGCCGTCCTTTGCAGGGCTGGAGTACTGTGGGAAGGAACTCCCCATCCCATAAAATCTTAATAAGACACAAGGGAACTGGAGGATTGTGGGGGGGAGGACTGGCCCTCTTATCACAAACCATGGGGAAGGGAGGAGGAGGGAATCCTTCGGCAATAGTCTTGATTCTCGTGACTAGAGTTGTGGTTCTTCCAGCCACCCAGTAAGAAAAGAGAGAAAATCTCTTGGCCCTAGGAAGCTGCCATTGCTATTGCCATTGGCCCTCCTGCCAGTCACGTCCCAGGGTCCCTGGGACCAGATTCTTCCCGCTTCTGAACACTGCTGGGTCACTGGCCTAACTGTGATGTCAAGGCCAGGAGGCTGGTTTGCAGCCGTGCACATCCTGACCCTGACATCACAGTGATAGGACTAGAGGGGACTTTCAGAATCACCTAAAGAAAAAAAAAAACTCACTTTAACGACACAGATGCCAAGTTATACCAAGCACTTAGGTCACACAGCAAGACGGTGGCAAAGACAGAATGAGAACTCAGATGTCCTGACATCCTGGTCCCTTTTACCATACCCCCCTGTGTCCACGACCTCTTGTCCCCCAAACAATTTGAAAGGTTTGTTTCTTTGCTTTTTGCTTTGTTTTGTTTGGAAATAGAGCTGAGTGGCATGGGCAGTCCCCTCCTGTTCTTCCTCCTTCGTGGGCATGTGGCTTTTGGCAGCTCCAGAGCCTAGGCCCTCAACAGGAGGGTCAATCAAGAATCCAGTGGCTTGACAGACACACTGGGCGAGCTGGAAGAAGCTGATCTAATAAATAACATCTTTAAGAAAGGAATGCATTGAGTAAATAGACAGTAAATTAAGGGGCCAGACGGGAGCACCATTTAAAAAAAGCAAAAGCAAAAGCAACCCTCTCTCACTGCATGCTGTGAAATCCAGCAGCCTTCCCTGTTTTCCAGCAATGACATCATTTCTGATTTTTTTTTCCAAAAAGAGTCTTCGAATGTCTGAATCCCAGCTGTAGTTCACTGAGGGTAGAGGGTGTCTGGAAGTAGCCTGAGGCTGTCCTTTGTGTCTGCCCAAGGCCAACTAGAGCAGTATGTTGATGGGGGACAAAGTCTCTGGGTGACCTCGACATTCATCCCCATGTTGCTCCTCATTGATGGTGTGAGCCGAGTCGGGGCTTTTGGCCCATCCAGTTCTAGGTTCCCTGCCCTTAAGAATGACGGTGTTCTCCTGAGTCATCTCAGCTTGGACGTCGAACACTGCCTACTCATTTGACAGATGAGGCAGCTGAATCCCAGAAAGGTTAAAGTGATTTGCTGAGGGACTCAATGCTAATGAGTGTTTAAAGTGAGATTCGGACCTAAAACTTTCTTATTCCAACCCCAGCCTTCTATCCATCATAACATGCTGCCTGCATATTGGAGGCAGCTTTAACCAGAGCCAGTTGTTAAATTTCCAGTGTGAGCATACACACCTTGGAAAACAGCAAATGCCACAAATCAGGGCCTTGATTTATCATTTTGTTTATTGTCTAGACTTAAGACACTGATGGAGAAAATGTTAATAGGGCCGATTAACCTTGAAAGTGTATTGTGCATTCTTTTTCCGCCCAGAAAGCCAGTTGTTAAACATTTATCAACATTCTTCTGACAGGGAATGTTCTGTTCTCTTTCTGTCCCCAGCGCTTAATACAGTGACTAACACATAAGAAGTATTTAACAAAGGCTTGTTGATTGGTTATTGGACATTAGATGGTTCTGTTAGAAGAGGAGAGCTATTTAGGCTTTTTTCCGGATCTGATAGACAGTGATGAATGTGCCATTCCCTGTCTGGTTAGACTAGATGACTCCCTGGAGTCTCTCCTAGTAGTTGGACTCTGTGAGGATCTGGGTTCCAAGTCCACCTCTACTATCTGCTACCCGGTGACCTTGGACAAGTCACTTCAGTCCTCTGGGTCTGTTACTACCTCTGTAATACAAGGAGTGGGGAAGAGAAGAAATAGACTAAGTATAGCATATACCAAGCCAGCCTCACAGCCAGGAAGACTCAGGTTCAAGTCCTGCCGTTGACTCAGACCAGGCATATGATCCTGTGCAAGGGGCACTCTTCAGTGCCCCAGGCAATTCTGCAATGGAAAACTCCTCAGGGAGTTCCCTAGACCAATTAGATCACGTTAGATCAATTTTATAGATTAAACCATCTATAAGATCTCTTCTCGCTCCAAATTCTATGACTATGATGCTGATTCTCTAAACGAAGCACTGAAAGATCGTAAACTCATGTGTAGCTTGGAAAGTAATCAGAGGAGGATTGACACAGGCAGGCTCCAGATTCTTCTTGCCTCTTTCTCCAGTCAATTGTTGTCTTCCTTCCCAGGTGGACAAAAAACCGGGTGATGGATTCACTGTGGGAAGTGAACCCTGGGCTATAACCACTGGAATCAGAATGCTCTTTGGAGAAAGGGAGTGGGGAGTGGAAGCTCTTGTGACCTCCCTTAGGGTGGGGTGACCTTATGGCCTTGATGCAGGGGCAGGGAAGAATTAGATTCTGAACATTCTCCAAAAAAAGCCCAAGCCACATTTTAGGCATCCAAGAGACAGGCCAGAATGGGTCCTTGTGGACTCCTAAATCTGGCATTTACAGGCAAAGACATCTTCAGGAATGCTTTTAAAACAGGAATGTGGATGACAAGGAAGCTATGCACAACCACACACCAACAACCTTCTCAAATCCTGGGCCTCTAAACCCAGCTCTTTCAGGGGGTTATCTCCAAGGGCTCCTTCTCCAGAAACTGCTGGGGCCCCACACTGGCTCATTCTAATCCAGAAAGTGGTAGATGGAAGGGTACCAGCTGTCAACAGCCAACAGGCATCCGCAGCCTCCAGGATCAGTTAAAGCCTGAGTATCTTCTCAGCTTTTGCTAGCCCTCAAAAGAATGAAATCTGGCTTCTCATAATGCTGGGCAATTTGGCAAAGTTTGTCTTCCATGCCTCAACCTCCCCTTTCCAATCTCTTCCCTTAGCTCCCATAGTTGTGAACTCAGGATGGTGATTCCTATGTTTCCTATTTCACAGGATATCTGTGAGTGAGGCTCAAATGAAATAATATATGGACAGCACTTTACAAACCATAACACTATAAAAAATCAAGAAATTTAATTTAGTTCGATTTTAGATGCCATATGCTGTGCTAGAAGCTAAGGATACAAAACCAGAATTGAAGCAATACCTGCCTTCAAAGGACTTGCTTTCTACTGGGAGGCAGAGGCACAGTTTACATATAAGTAAATATACACACATGTACATACATACACACATAGACATTCATATATGCATATATATTACACACATATGATGACTGGGGGTGGGAAGAATGTTGGCCATAAGAAAAGACATTTTGATGAAAATAGTGCTTGAGTTAAATTTTGGAGAAAGCAAGAGTCTCTAGGAGGCAAAAGTGAGTGGGGAATGTACTCCAGACAATGAGGGGATTGCTGGTGCTAGGCTTGGAGGCCACAAATGGAGATTGAATATTATGCTTGTGTCATAGTACAGGGGTTGGTAAATTATGGCCCTGGATGTAGCACACCATTTTGAATGGAACGGAATGTATAGAAAGGGAGGTAATATAAAATAAGGCTAGAAAAGTAGATGCAGGTCAAATTGTAAGGGCTTTAAATGACAGGCTGAAGACCGGTTTTTATTCTAGGGACAATAGGGACCCATTAAAGACTTTTATTGGGAGAAGGGGGTGACATGATCAGGACCATGTTTTAAGAATATTACTTTGGCAACCTATAAAGGATGGATTATTATCATGGTGCCTTCCTTTCCTCTTTAGGAATCCAGATTCTCTATCCATGGTCCTAAGATCATAGGGGTTAATGCTGGAACACACCTTTGAGGTCATCTAGTCTCTAAAGCACATGAAGAAATGAGGAAATTGACACCCAGAGAAGTTAAGTAACTTGCCCAAAGTCACACGAGTAAGTGGCATAGGTTTCCTGACTCTAATTCGAGAGCTCTTTCCACTACAACATGAGTCCTCAAAACCTACTCTCAGGAAACAATCCAATTTCAGTCATTTCACTTATTCCTGAGCCCAAGAGACCTGGGAAGGCATCCCATAGTCTAGTACCTGTCCATCCCCTCAAACCTATGAGAAATAGACTGTGGTGTAAGTAGGAGCCCTGGACTTGGCATCAGAAACCCTAGATGCCAGGCCTGGCTTTGCCACTCACTAGCTGTGTGATGTCATACAAACAACTTGGCCCTCAACTTGCTCTCCTGTAGGCTGACTGCATTAGATTAACTTGGAGTCATGGGACCTAGGTTCAACCCCTGACTGTCCTGTAGCATCTGTGTGACCTTAGGCAGGTCATTTAATAAACCTCTCTATGCCTCATTTTCTTCATGAATCAAATAGATGGCTTCTGTATTACCTTTCAATTCTGGATCTATGATCCGTTGGTAATATATGACTCCGTGGCCTCAAAATGTTTAAAACTAACCTGGTCGGGTTACCTAAATAAGCCCCACTGTGGGATTCCCCCAAAAGCCATTAGTGCAGTCGAAAGAGCTCAGGCTGAAAATTCAAAAGACCTGGGTAATGGTCCCAATAGCCACTAGCTAGCTCTGTGCTCTCAGGCATGACCCCTGTAGATGGCAATTTCATTGTCCTCTCTGCACCTTGGTTTTCTTCTTTTTAGAATGTCTACACCATCTTTCCAGGTCAATTGCAGCATCCATATTCCAGGTCAATTCACATCCTCGGATTCCTCGATAAATTTGGTCCTCAAAGACATCCTCTTCTTAAATGCCACCTGAGACCACACTAGCCAGCCAAGCTTGGAATGCCTAGGTGGGAGGGAAGTATGGGGAGGAAAGAAGAGCATCGACCAGTGGTAATAACCAGTCAGTCCCCTAGGGTAAATTCCTTCTCTTCTCTGGGATGGAAGGAAGGAAGAAAGGAAGGAAGGAAGGAAGGAAGGAAGGAAGGAAGGAAGGAAGGAAGGAAGGAAGGAAGGAAGGAAGGA
>CM053625.1:344550729-344617557 GCA_028646595.1 Phalanger gymnotis | reverse complement strand
AGGGAGGGAGGGAGGGAGGGAGGGAGGGAGAGAGAGAAAGGAGGAAAGAAGGAAGGAACGGAGGAAGACAGAAAGTAAAGAAGATTGGAACTAAGGAAGAAGAGAGGGAAGGAGAAAAGGAATGGAAAGGACAGGAAAAGAAAAGAAAGGAAAGGAAAAGAAAAGAAAAACGCTTTGAACCTTCATATAGGCAGGCGGTGCTACTCCAGAGGATGCATAGGGGATTTAGGCAGCTTTGGCGCCCTCTTCAGGATGTCTGTGTGATGACATTCAAATTTTCACACTTTGGGAGAGACGTGAGGAAGAGGATGCTTGAGTGAATGCCTTTCTGGGGAAGAAATACTGCCCAAGCCAAAGTACTGCAGACCTGGACCCTTAAAGCCCCTTTCTTCAGCAATAATTTGGCACGCTCTTTGGTTCTTTCCCTGGAGGCTTTAAGTTTTGCCAAACACTTTTTATCCATTATCTCACAACCCTGTGAGGTAGGCAGGGCAGGTATTATCTACCCCATTTTATAGATGAGGAAACTGACATCTGAGAGGTTGAGTGGTCTGGCCACACAGATAGTAAGCATTGGAAGTGGTATTTGAACTCCAGGACAGGACACTTTCCACTGCACCACCCAGACAACACTAAAAAGCCAGCAGGGTGTAGTAGAGAGAACTCTAGATCTGGAGTTAGTGTGGTATAGTGTACAGGGCACAGGACTTGAAGTGAGGAAGGCCTGGGCTTAAAATCCTGCCTTGGATACATATTGACCGTGAGATCCTGAGCAAGTCATGTGCCTTAGTATTCCTCATCTGTAAAATGAAGGGATTGATTGATTGGGCCTCCCTTCCAGCTCTAAATTTACGCCCCTGTGCCCTGAATTTGAATATTAACTCCACCACATACCAGCTGTGTTGACCTTGGCTGAATCACACCCAAGGCTTTCTCAGCCACAGGGTCAGTCCTCCTCATGTTGCCTAGAGTGCTGAATTATCGTGAGAGAAGCATTTTGTAATGCTCCGCTCAAACTCAAGCTGCTACTACTTTATTGCACAATAGACAAAACAGTATTTGCCGGATCTGCTAAGTTGGGGGATTGGGTTAAAAGGGCCCTAAGGCTGTCCTTCTACCTCAAAAATACAATTTATAGGGGATTGAAAGGTACAAGGAAGACCCTTTCTGGCAAGTTCTGAACTCCTGCAACTTTCCATGTGTAAAATACATATTCAAAGCTGTACTCTAAGTTTGCTTATGACCATCAAAGTACACGGGGATAGAACCTGTGGGCATACCTCCCTTCCCATGGCTTTAATAATTCAGATGTCAGGAGATGCTTAGCCGAACAATGATGAAGATGTGAATACGGATGGACCCTTCACTAGGGTGGCAGAGTAGAAGAAACACTGGGCCTAGGGACATAAGTATTACATATGTGACCTTGGACATGTCATTTTTTCTCTTGGGGCCTCAGTTTCCCCTTCTGTAAAAATAGGGGGTTGGACTAGGCCTAAGGTTTCTTCTTACTTTAAATCTATGACCCAGTGATCTGCCTGTTCTATATGGCCTTTTCTTTTTAATCCTCTTTTCCTTAAGAGACGAAATTATAGTCACTTTTAATTGAAAAGGGAACCCTGATAATATTCTGAAATGGATTTCAGCAAGAGAATAATTAACACAGCAATAAATCCCCAGAGGAGAGACTCATTAATCTTGTCTTTCAGGAGACAGCTCATTTAAACACACACACACACACACACACACACGCACGCACGCACACACGCGCGCACGCACACACACACACACACGCACGCGCACACACACACACGATTATGAGAAAAGTTGGGAGCTTAGAAGCAGCTAATCAGGCCAGAGCGTCCACCTATAGGCTCGGAATGACCTCGCCCATCATTCCTGGCTCCACCAGCGCCTCACCTGGTGATCTTGGGGAAATCGCTTTTCTTCTCTGGTGCTAAGGCTCCTCCTGCCTCAAATGCAAGATTCCTGGTGCTTTAAGGCAGGAATGTACCTGAGACATCCTCCAGTCCCACCCCCCTCAATCTCCAGAAGGGGAGAGTGAAAGCCAAAGCAGGGAATTATCTGCCCATCTGGGAAAGGAATGCCACCCAAGCCAGTGCCATATAACAGCTCATGAACGGAAGAACTGGATTTGGACCCAAGTCCTATGAGCCTAAAGCCACTGCTTTTTCCATCCCTACCAAGGCTGGCATACTACAATTAGGTCATTACTGAACTTCCAAGGCCACTCCAGCTCTGATATCCTACGGTCCTGTGGACACTGTGTCTGGGAACCTCCAAGAGAAAGGCCTATGTCTCTGATAACTCATTCCCAGGCCCCATCCCCCCAAACCTCACCCATCTGGGACGCTTGAAAGACTCTCTTGCCAAGGTATTTGCAACCTCCCAGGGCAGAGGAATCTGTGCATGGAAAAAGGCACAACAGAGCCATTGTCTCCTCCCACCAGAGTCCAAGTGGAGCTGAGCCCTGCTGTCTGCACTCCCCAGTGCTGAGAGGAAGCTCTCACCATGGGGAAGGGGGGGAGGAGCCATTAAGAAAGACACCTGGAGCCAGATTGATCAGGACGTAGTCCCAGAAAGAGGAGGCTTAAGGACACTCTCTGCTCATCCTGCTTCTTTCTCGGGCACAGTTGCCAACTTGGAGCTCCTTAATCTTGCTGGCAACTCACCACAAAGTTGAGTTAGTATCTGGGAAGCAAACACAGGTTTGGAAAATATTTGTTATTTTCCTAACTCCTTCTTAAACTCCAGTGACATTCTCATCACTTGGGCAGTCTCCCATCCAAGGCCCACCCAAAGCGAACTCTACTTAGCCTCCAAAATCAGATAGGATCTGGCGCCTTCAGGCTGGCATGGCTGGAGACATCTCTCTCGCCTTGCAGATGAGGAAACCAAGGCCTAAAACCCCACAGCTAGTTATCATTAGAACTAGGGCTTGAACCCGTCTCCCAACTCTCAGGAACCTAGTACATTGCTTCTCTGCACTAAGAAGTCTAAGGTATAGTCCCTTACACAGAAAAGTTAATGCAGAAAGCGGAAGCTTAGACTTGGAAAGAATCTTTGAGATTATCTACCAAACTCTTGATAACTTGACCTAGGTCAAGGAAAACCAGACTTTCTCAGAGCCAGTGATTGGGTAGAAAGAACCCTGAACTGGGACCCTGAGATTGAGAGTCAGGACACCTGCTTGTAGATGATGCTAAGTAGCCAGTAGAAACAGAAATACTGTCATTTCCAAATTTCCGAGCAACCAGCTAACAGCTCCTGCCTCCCTCTGGATGTTTGCCACCACATTGCCCTGGCCAAAGTCAGCCACATTCCTAGACCTAGCTGCACCCAGACATCAGGAGAGTCTGGTGGAATGTACTCGCCATGTGCTGAGTGGACCTAGGCAAGTCACCCTCCTCTCTCCTTGCTCCAGTCACCCTAAAAGCAAGATGACTTCCTTCTGAGATTTCATCTGCTGCTACAATGCTTTCCACACGAGAAATACTTCCGTTTCTATTTTCCAGTGATCTCCAGTCTGACTTCAATGGACACTCCTAGTCTAATATCCAATATCGTTTGCTGTATAGTTCATCCCAATGGGGTCATTGATCACTCCTGGAATATATTCTATGCTTTTCCTCTTCCTAGCATGGAGGGTATTACCTCTCTGCCCCTCTATTCTGCATGTTGAGATTCTATCATGGTCCAATTTAAATGCTGCCATCTCCTCTATGAAGCCTTCCCTGATCCCCCTTGCCCCATGATTTCTTCTTCCTCTGTGGATTCTTGTAGCATTTTGTTTACACCATCATTATTCATCTGTTATAGTCTGTTTTGTGTTATAGTTGTTAGTATGTGAATCTCATGTCCCCTACTAGACTGTAAATTCCCAGAGGGCAAGGACACGGTCTTGTGGATCTATTTCTCCCAGCACCTAGAAGAGAGTCCTAAGTAATAAAAACTTCTTGAATGAATTATAAAATGGATGAATGAATGAATGATTTGGGGCACTCAGTGAAATACCAAATTGGGAAAACTAAGGGATCAGATTCTCTCAAGTCGGTAGTTACCACAGAAGGTCTGGGCACAGAATCACACAGAATTTCAAAGGTTGGAAGGAATCCCAACAGCCATTTAGTCCAACATATATCTGAAAAAAAAATGGTCACCTAGCCTTTGCTTGAAGACCTCCAATGAGAGGGGAGGACCCGTCCCCTCCCGCAGTAGATATGATCCAAGGTAGATAATTAAGACATTCAATGGCACCCAGGGACCCCTCACAATAGCAGTATTGTACAGTGAATATGGCAGTTTGAGGAAGGCCAGAGGATGGCAGAATTGGAGCTGCTTCCTTGGCCAAAATGGTAGCTGGCCAACTTGGAGCGAAATTCTTTGATGGCTATAGAATGCTTTGATTTGTTGTATTTCCTTACACCACTTAAAGAGTGTGCACATGTGCATGCATGTGTGCCCTGTCTAAAGCAGAGGAGACAGCATGCCCTATGCCTCACTATTTGCATAAGTGGTACTCTGGGAATGAGCCACATGCTTGCTTTCTCTTTCTACACTGGGTATGTGTAATTATGCTTTAATGGGGTCCCATCTGGAGCACCTCAGCAATGTTAAGCCCTGGCAGCTGCAGGGGAGTGGGCTCCATGGAAAACAAGCAGGTCTATGTTGATTGCTACTTGAAGGTTATAAAACCTTTGAGGGGAAGTATCAAAAACTAGAACTTTTCATGGGAACCCAGGCTCCTGAGATAGAGCAGGGCAGGGATATATCAGAAGCCAGGGCAGTCCATGATGGGCTCCCCTTGGGCAGATGGGATATGTTTTCCTGAAACAACGTCTCTGGCAACTTCTCTCCATGGGCTGTTGGTGGAAGCGCCAGGAAGCCAGATTGGGGGAGAAGACACAGGGTCCACCATCTGACGGTTGAATTCAGCCAGAAGCTGAATTCAGACTAGCATCAGCCAGAAGCTCTGCAGCCTGCAACATAGTGGTTTCCCAAGGGATGGGAACACTGGTAACCCTGGGGCTTGTCATGTCAGAAGCTATGCTTGCCATGCTTCAGGATTCCCTCTCCCCTAAACTTAGCTCTTCTCAACAATGCAAGGTACTAAGACAGCTCTAAAAGACTCATGATGGAAAAAGCTGTCCACATCCAGAGAAAGAATTACAAAGTCTGAATGCAGATTGAAGCAAACTATTTGCTCCCTCTTTTTTATTATTTTATTTTGTTTTTGGTTTTGTTTCTTCTTTCTCATGGTTCATTTCATTGGTTATAATTCTTCTTTACAACTTGATTATTGGGAAAATAAGCTTAATGTGAAGGTATATGTAGAACCTATATCAGATCACATGCTGTCTTGGAGAGGGGAGTGGGGAGGAGGGGGTGGAGAACATTTGGAACTCAAAAACTTGTGGAACTGAGTGTTGTAAACTAAAAATAAAATAAACAATATATATCTTTAAAAAAGGATTCCCTTCCCCCCCCCCACCTAAAAGAAAGCAAAGGGAATGTTTAATGGAGAGAAGGAAAGAGTCTAATGCTTTCATAGCAATGCCAAGAAATGGGAAAGGTAAAAAATTCGTTCAAAGTCTCTTGGACAATTAGCCACAACCTCAGCCTCCAACTGGCCTGAGACCCATAGAATGCCAAGATTTCTTAGAGTTGACAGAGACCTTATAGACTAGGCATTCTAACAAGCTCATTTTACAGAGCTTTTGGCTCCTCCTGCCATTACCTGGCTAAGACCCAAAGGAGGAAAATGACTGGCCCAGGTCACAAAGCTAATTAAGGGTGAGGCTGAGAAAAGGACCCAGATGGCTCAACTCAGCTGAGCAGTGTTCCTGCTATACCACACTGCCTAATTCAGGAAGAGAAATTTAGAGGGACTCTTTAATTGGATGGGGCTAACTTGGGGGGTGAAGGGGGAGAAGACCTGGGTTCTAGTCCCGGCTGCCATATACTGGCAGCCAGACACCTTGGGAAAGTCACTTCCCTTCTCTATACCTACTTTTCTTCATCTATAAAATGAAGAGGTCTTGGAATCACTGACCCCTTTTGGTTGGAGATTTCTTCTAGCTCCTGGGAAACCCAGTGACTCATAGAAAAGCAAGAGGACTCCAGACCAGCAGAGCAGAGGCTGGAAGAGCTTGGGAGCAGGGATTCCACCTAGTTTTCATAGCTCAGTGCTTAAGAGACTAGCATCAGGAAAAGGGAGCAAAGAAGAGTTGGAGGAATGTTTTTACAAATGGAATCAAAGCACGAGCCAGAAATTATTATTTAAAAAAAGAAAAAAAAATTTAGTGACAGCCACTTAGAAATAAAGATAACAAGGAATGGGCTTGGAAAACTTACCAACATAGCAACAGAATAGCATAATAGATACCTTTTGTGTTTTTCCAACTCATTAAAGACTCAAATCTGCAAAGTTCTGAATTGGGTAACCAGGAAACTTAGATTTATGGGAAATCACCATTTTCCCCAAATACTGAACATGCTAGAGGTCCAGTCGGAGTGTCCTTCCTAGAGCCAGGGGGCTAGAGCAAGTGGCCATTTAAGATCTAGACTATTCCTTGAGAGAAGATAATCACATAGAACACAGGAAATCCTTCCCCTGCTCCCTTTTCCCTTGGGATTAGTTTGAACAAGCCTAAACTGAGCAAACCCCACCTATAACTTGGCTGATGGAATTCTCCAGGTACCAATTTTCAGTGTCCTGTCTGACACTTTCCCTTCTTGTGAGTGTTTGGGCAGTGGCTTTTTTCCATTGTGCCTTTTGTGAGATGGTGACCCTGACTCACCCCATGACTTGGCTGTGAGCTGGCTTGGGTAGCTGTTTTCTCAATGGGTGTCCCAAGGCACCCTCTCTGTATTGCCTGCATCAGCTCTTTCTACTCTGCCCTCCTGTTTCCCGAAGTATGTGGGAGATAATAACAAAATGAGACTGCTTATGAGAAAGAGGAAGAATATATTTATTCCCATAAGAATAGTGATGCCCTCAACTGCCCAGCATTATCAGAGAATGAACCAATTCATTCTGTTTAAGTGAGCTCCCAAGGTAATGGCATCTAACCTCATTAAGCGCCAAGTGTTGTAGTTAACCATTTTGGAAGGAAATCTTAATTTGGAAGGAAATTATCTTAAATGCATTGTATACTTTCCTGCCTTCTTCAAGGATACTGAACCTAATTTAATCTTTTTATGATACAGGTTCATCGTGAATATGCATTCCTAGAATGTTCAATACACAGGGGCTGATAAGCTAATGTAGGACTATTCACCCCTACACTGAATGCCCCCAGACTGATATTTGAGTTTTCATGTCTGCTTTTACAGTTTTTTTTCTCTCTTGTCAGGTTGTCACATCTCTACTGTCATTGGGCCTGTCTATGACAGCCCTTTTCCTCATGTAGGTTTTGCTGTTTATTTGGAAATAGTATTTTATTTTTTCCAATTTCATTTTCCAATTACATGTAAAGATAGTTTCCGACATTCATTTTTCATAAACTTTTGAGTTCCAAATTTTTTTCTCCCTCCCTCCCTCCCATCCCCCCTCCCCAAGACAGCAAGCAATTTGATATAGATTATACACATGTAAACATATTTCCACATTAGAAGAAACAGAAGAAAGAAGAAACAGAACAAAAGAGAAAAGCCACCAAAAATAGTGAAAATAGTATGCTTTGATCTGTGTTCAGACTCCATAGTTCTTTCTCTGGATGTGAATAGCATTTGTCATCACGAGTCTTTTGAAATTGTCTTGGATCATTGTATTGCTCAGAAGACCTAAGTCAATCACAATCGGTCATCAAAAAATGTTGCTGTTACTGTGTGCAATGTTCTCCTGGTTCTGCTCACTTCACTCAACATCAGTTCATATAAGTCTTTCCAGGTTTTTCTGAAGTCTGCCTGCTCATCATTTCTTATAGCACAATAGTATTCCATTACATTCATATACCACAACTTGTTCAGCCATTTCCCAATTAATGGGCATCCCTTCAATTTCCAATTCATTGCCACCACATAAAGAGCTGCTATAAATAATTTTGCATGTGTAGGTCCTTTCCCTTTTCTTGTTATCTTTGGGATACAGACCTAGTAGTACTATTGCTGGATCAAAGCATCTGCAGTTTGATTGCCATTTAGACATAGTTCCAAATTGCTCTCCAGAATAGTTGGATCAGCTCACAACTCTACCAACAATGCATTAGCATCCCAATTTTCCCACATCTTCACCAACATTTATCATTTTCCTTTTCTGTCATATTAGCCAATCTGATATGTGTGAGATAGTACCTCAGAGTTGTTTTAATTTGTATTTCTCTAATCAATAGTGATTTGGAGCATTTTTTTCATGTGATTATAGACAGCTTTAATTTCTTCATCTAAAAACTGCCTGTTCATATCCTTTGATCATTTATCAGTGGGGGAATGACTTGGATTCTTATAAATTTGACTTAGTTCTCTATATATTTGAGAAATGAGACCTTTATCTGAAACATTTGCTATAAAAATTGTTTCTCATCTTTCTGCTTTCCTTCTGATCTTGGTTGCATTGATTCTGTTTGTGCAAAAATGTTTTAATTTAATATAATCAAAATTATCCGTTTTGTATTCTATAATGTTCTCTATCTCTTGTTTGGTCATAAATTCTTCCCTTCTTCATAGATCTGACATATCTTGCTCTCCTAATTTACATATGGTATCACCCTTTATGTCTAAATCATGTACCCATTTTGACTTTATCTTGGTATATGGTTTGAGATGTTGGTCTATACCTAGTTTCTGCCATACTATTTTCCAGTTTTCCCAGCAGTTTTTTGTCAAATAGTGAATACTTATCCCAGAAGCTGGAGTCTTTGGGTTTATCCAACAGTAGATTACTATAGTCATTGACTGCTGTGTCTTGTGTACCTAATCTATTCCACTGATCCACTACTCTAATTCTTAGCAAGTACCAAGTAGTTTTGATGATTGCTGCCTTATTAAATACTTTTAGATCTGGGACAGCCAGGCCCACTTTCCTTTGCATTTTTTTCATTAATTCCTTTTACATTCTTGGCCTTTTGTTCTTCCAGATGAATTTTGATGTTATTTTTTCTAGCTCTATAAAATAATTTTTGGTAGTTTGATTCGTATGGCACTGAATAAGTAAATTAATTTTGATAGAATTGTCATTTTTGTTATATTAGCTCAGTCTACCCATGAGCAACTCATGTCTTTCCAGTTGTTTACATCTGACTTTATTTGTGTGAAAAAGTGTTTTGTAATTGTGTTCATATAGACCCTGGGTTTGTCTTGGCAAGTAGACTCCCAAATATTCTATATTGTCTACAATTATTTTAAATGGAATTTATCTTTCCATTTCTTGGTGCTGGAATTTGTTGGTAATATATAGAAATACTGATAATTTATGTGGGTTTATCTTATATTCTGAGACTTTGCTAAAGTTGTTAATTATTTCAAGTATCTTTTTAATTGATTCCCCAGGATTCTTTAAATATATGATCAAAGAGTGTTAGTTTTGTTTCCTCGCTGCCTCTTGTAATTCCTTCAATTTCTTTTTCTTCTCTTATTGCTAAAGCTAACATTTCTCATACAATATTGAATAATAGTGGTGATAATGAGCATCCTTGTTTCACCCCAATCTTACTGGGAAAGATTCTAGCTTAGCCCAATTACAGATAGTGCTTGCTGTTGGTTTTAGATGGATTCTACTTATCATTCTAAGGAAGGCTCCATTTATTCCTATGTTCTCTAGTGTTTTTAACAAGAACGGGTGCTGTGTTTTGTCAAAAACTTTTGCTGCATCTATTGAGATAATCATATGATTTCTGTTGGTTCTATTATTGGTATGGCATTTTTCCTAATACTGAACCAGCCCTGTATTTCTGGTATAAATTCCACCTGGTCATATTGTATTATCCTGGTAATGTGTTCCTGTAATCTCTTTGCTAATATTTTATTTAAAATTTTTGCATCAATATTCATTAGGGAAATTGTCTATAATTTTCTTTCTCTATTTTGGTTCTTATTGATTTAGGTATCAGCACCATATTTGTGAAATAAAAGGAATTTGGCAGGACTCTTTCTTTGCCTATTTTTCCAAATAGTTTATATAGTACTGGGATTAATTGTTCTTTAAATGTTTGGTAGAATTCACTCGTAAATCCTTCTGGCCCTGGAGATTTTTTCTTAGGCAGTTCATTGATGGCTTGTTCAATTTCTTTTTATAAAATGAGGCTATTTAAGTATTTTATTTCCTCTTCTGTTAATCTGGGCAATTTCTATTTTTGTAAATATTCATCCATTTCACTTAGATTGTCAGAGTTATTGGCACACAGTTAGGTAAAATAGTTCCTAATTATTGCTTTAATTTTCTTTTCATTGAGATGAATTCACCCTTTCCATTTTTGATACTGGTAATTTAGCTTTCTTCTTTCATTTTTTTAAATCAAATTAACCAAAGGTTTGCCTGCTTTATTGGTTTTTTCATAAAACAAGCTCTTAGTTTTATTTATTAGTTCAATAGTTTTCTTACTTTCAATTTTATTAGTCTCTCCTTTGATTTGCAGAATTTCTAATTTGATGTTTTATTGGAGGTTTTAATTTGGTTTTTTTCTAGCTCTTTAAATTGCATGCCTAATTCATTGATCTGCTTTTTCTCCATTTTATTCATGTAAGCATTTGGAAATATAAAATTTCACCTAAGTACTGCTTTAGCTGCATCCCATAAATTTTGGTATGTTGTTCCATTATTGCCATTCTCTTTAATGAAATTATTTATTGCTTCTATGATTTGTTGTTTGACCCACTCATTTTGGGGCCTGAATTATTTAGTTTTCAATTAATTTTTAATCTATCTTTCCAAGGCCCTTTATTACATATCATTTTTATTGCATCATGCTCTTAAAAGAATGCATTTAATATTTCTGCCCTTCTGAATTTGAGTGGGAGCTCTTATGCCCTAAAATAGGGTCAATTTTTGTGTAGGTGCCATGTACTGCTGAGAAAAAGGTATATTCCTTCCTATCCCCATTCAACTTTCTACAAAGGTCTATCATATATAACTTTTCTAAAATTCTATTCACCTCCTTAACTTCTTTCTTATTTTGTGGTTAGATTTATCTACTTCTGAAAGGGAGAGATTGAAGTCCCCAACTAGGATAGTTTTGCTGTCTATTTCTTCCCATAACTTACTTATCTTCTCTAAGAATTTGCATGCTGTGCCACTTGGTGAATTTATGTTTAGTATTGATATTACTTCATTGCCTATGGTACCTTTTAGCAAGATGTAGTTTCCTTCCTTGTCTCTTCTAATTAGATCTATTTTTGCTTTTGCTTTGTCTGAGATCAGGATTGCTATCCTTATTTTTTTTTTCACTTCAGCTGAATCATAATACATTCTACTACAGCCTTTTACCTTTACTCTCTGTGTGTCTCTCTGCTTCAAATGTGTTTCTTGTAAACAACATATTGTAGGATTCTGGTTTTTAATCCACTCTGCTATCCACTTCCATTTTTATGGAAGAGTTCATTCCATTCATATTCACAGGTATGATTACTAACTGTGTATGTCTCTCCATCCTATTTTCCCTGTTTATACTTTTGTCTCTCTGTCCTTTCACCCTATCCCTCATCACCAGTGTTTTGCTTTTGACCACCACATCCCTCAATCCGCCCTCCCTTCTATTATCCTTCCTTTTCTTTTCCCCTTCTCTTCCCACTTCCCTGTAGGATAAGATAGATTTCTTTACCCAACTGAGTGTTTATGTTATTCTCTCTTTGAGCTGAATCCAATGAGAGAAAGGTTCAAATAATGCTTACCCCCTCCCTTTTTTCCCTCTGCTATAACGGGACTTTCATGACTCTTCATGTGACATAATTTACCCCATTCTGCCTCTTCTTTTCCTCTTCTCCCAGTAAAATCTTTTTTCGCCCCTTAAAAAATTTTTTAACCATCTTATCAAAGTCAACCTATACCCACACTCTCTAAGTATACTCCTTCTAACTGCCCTAATAGAAATACAGTTCTTAAGAGTTACAAGTATCATCTTCCCATGTAGGGAAGTAAACAGTTTAACCTTACCAAGTGTTTATTTTTCTTTCTTGTTTACCTTTTTATGCTTCTCTTGAGTCTTGTATTTGAAGATCACATTTTCTGTTCAGCTCTGGTCTTTTCATCCAGAAGGTTTGAAAGTCCCCTATTTCATTGAATATCAACCTTTTACCTTGGAATATTATGCTCAATTTTGCTGTGCAATTGATTCTTGGTTGTAATCCAAGTTTCTTTGCCTTCCAGAATATCACATTCCAAGCCCCCATTCCTTTAATCTAGAAGCTGCTAAATCCCATGTAATCCTGACTATGGCTCTTTGGTATTTGAATTGTTTCTTTCCAGCTACTTGTAGTATTTTCTGCTTGACCTATAGTTCTGGAATTTGGATGTAATACTCCTCGAAGTTTTCATTTTGGGATCTCTTTCAGGTGGTGATCAGTGGATTTTTTCAATGACTATTTTACCCACTGGTTCTAGGATGTCAGGGGAAATTTCCTTGATAATTTCTTTAAAGATGCTGTCCAGGCTCTTTTGTTTTATTATGGCTTTTATGTGGTCCAATAATTCCTAATTATCTCTCCTGGATCTATTTTCCAGGTCAGTTGGTTTTCCAATGAGATATTTTACATTTTCTTCTATTTTTTTCATTCATTTGATTTTTTTTGACTGATTCTCGATGTTTCATAGAGCCATTAGCTCCTATTTGCCCAATTCTAATTTTTAAGGAATTATTTTCTTTGGTTAGCTTTTGTACCTCGTTTTCCATTTGGCCAATTCTACCTTTGAAGGAGTTGTTTTCTTCAGTCACTTTTTGTGCTTTCTTTTCCAAGCTGTTGACTCTTTTCTCATAATTCTTCTACATAACTCTCATTTCTTCTTTTCCCTTTTTTACTTGATTTTTGAAATCCTTTTTGAGCTCTTCTAAGAGGACTTTTGGGGCTTGAAACCAATTCATATTCCCCTTTGGGGCTTTGCATGAGGCATTTTGACATTGTGTCCTCTTCTGAGTTTGTGTTTGGATCTTCCCTGTTGCCATAGTAGCTTTCTTTGGTCAGGGCTCTTTTTTGGTTTTTGTTCATTTTTTAAAGTTGAGCTCTGCTCCTAGAGTATGGGGGGGGGCAAGGGGGGGCACGTCCCAAGCTGCTTGCACTGGAGGCCAGGGGCCCGGTCACCAGCTTTCTGTGCTGGGGCCCCTAGGGATAGTGGCTTGCCTACTGCACTAGGGTGACCTGGCCTAGTCAATCCTGTTGTGCCCTGGGTTCCTGGGCTGGCAGTTTGCCTCCTGCACTGAGGATAGAAGCCTAACTACTGGCCTGCTGTGCCACTGACCTGCTGAGCCAGAACTGTGGGGCCTCAGGTACTGATCTATGCTATGACTAAAAGCCTCCTGCTGGCTTGCCCAGACACCATCTACACTAAACTGCTCTCTCCTTTTACCCAACTGAGACGGACCTTTCCTGAAGTCCTTCTAAGTTATCTTGGACTAGAAAATTGTTTCACTATGTCTTTTTGTAGATTCTATCATTCCAGAATTCTTCAGAGGCTTGATTTAGTGTTGTTTCAGAGGAAACTGGGGAGAGCTCAGAAACTTCCTGGCTTGTCTCTGCTATCTTGGCTCTACCCACCCACCCCCCAATTTTGCTGTTTCTAATCTTCTATGGGAGGGAAAGTCAGATCTCTGAGCTTGGTGGAACTGTACATTATAACAGAGAACTGACATCAATATAGCACTATAATATTAATAGGAACTAGTATTTTACAAATATTATCTCATTTGATCCTCATAAGGACCCTGGGATGTAGATACTCTTATTATCCCCATTTTACAGATGAGGAAACTGAACCGGACAGAGGTTAGATGACTTACCCAGGATCACATAGCTAGTAGTTGTCTGAGGCCGGATTTGAACCCAGATCTTCCTAATTTCAGGTCTAGTTCAGGATTCTAAGCTCCCCTTACAAGACCTATGAAGCATGTTTTACTCCACCTATCTAAGCCTAAATGGTAATAAATAATAGGTACTTTACAGGGGTTGTTGAGACGTCGAATAAGATAATTCATTTTTTAAACAAACTCTTATTAAGTACCTCCTGGGTGTCAGGTACCACAAGAGGTTCTGAGGATTCAGAAGCAAAAATGAAATAGTCCTGCCCTCAAGGAGTTTACATTCTAATGGTAGAGACATCATGCAAATAACTAGGTTTATAGAGATATTGTTGTTTGTTGTTGAGTCATTTCAGTCATGTCCCGCTCTCAATGACCCCATTTGGGGTCTTCTTGGCAAAGGTACTGGAGGGGTTTGCCATTTCATTCTCTGGCTCATTAGACAGATGAGGAAACTGAGGCAAACAGGATGAAGTGACTTGCCCAGGGTCACACAGTAAACATCTATCCACTGTACCCCCTACCTGCCATATACAAGATATATACAGAGTAAATGGAGATGGGAGGGGTGAAGGGAAGAGACTTCGAAAGGCTTCTTGCAGAAGGTAGGATTTGAACTAAAGAAAGCCAGGAAGTAGAGGTGAGGGGGTAGAGCATTATAGAGAGGAAAAACAGCCAGTAAAAAATCCCAGGGATGGGAAACAATGTCATGTGAAAGGAACAGTAGCAAGGCAGGCCATCTGAACTGGAACATGGCGTATGCAGAGGGGAGTAAAGAGTAAAGAGACTGGAAAGTTGGAAGAGGCTAGGTTGTCAAACAGTGTCAAACAAAGGAGTTTACAGTTGATCGTAGAGGTATCACACGAGAAGGAGTGAAAGGGATAGTGGGGGAAAATGTCTGAGAGATGTGAAATGAAGGAGAAGAGAGAAAAATGAGGTGCCTACCTACATCATTTTTACTATTATGATACATAAATTATTTATATATAAATGATACATCAATATAATAAAAATTATTTTATTATATATTATTTAATCATAATGCTATTATTAACATAACACTATTCTTTTATTACTACTATTATTATTATTTGTTATCATACATATCTGGACATAGAATGGGATACTAGGAGGAAGGATACTAATTTGGATTTCTTTGCAAGCTGTCAGATGAGTTTTGGGGCTGCCACCTGGCCTTGACTGTGAATTTGAGGTTCTTACTGTTCCCTCTCTTCCACTCAGGCCCCTCCCTGTCATTTTCTAAGACATTACTTTCATCAGAGAGGCTTGCTTGACCCAGTCCCCGCCCACCCCACCCCTCCACGTCCTCCTGCCCCCCTTTTCTCCCTCCCTCTCTCCCTGCCTCGGCTAGGTCCTTTATCTTCCTTCTGTTAAATGATCTCAAATATGCGATTTGATAAAGACAAACACCTCACAGCTGAGTCCCTCCTAATGCCAGACTCCACTTTTTCCCAAAGTAATTTAGATTAATGCAGTTGATAATTTGGGTTGTATTCTTAAATGTGCCCTCCTGGCAGGATCTCAGATATAATTTTACCTCAGAAGATTTATCTGAGCACTTAGGTAACAGATAGTTTCTTAGCATACGACAGCATTCGAAAGCAGAATGAAAGGTTAATATTTCTTAAATAATTGTCAAAATGAGCCTTACTAGAGCCCCTCTGGTACCACAACTACAAAGCCATGAGCTCGCTTCTCCCATGATTCTTCACATTTTTATAGGGGATTCCGAGTATGTGTGATTCCCCCACACCTTTAAATACTGGAGCTATGGCCCTGGGAGCGGCAGAACTACTGAGGAGCAGAGTAGTCACCCCTAAACCTTGCTGCCAGGATGGACCACCCCAGTAACACAGCTGGACATTGGCTTGGAATTTTGTGAAGCAATCTGGCTTGGCTGCCTTGGCTTCTAGTCCATTAAACATGATCCGGAGCCGGAAATCAGAAGCATGAGTCCAGTTTATATTGGGTGGGGAGAGAGGAAGGGGGCATGCTTTGATATTTCCTGTGACATATCATGGGTATTATCCCCATTTTGCAAAGGAGTAAACTGAAGTTCCAAGAGGTCATAGGAAATCATCTAATCCATTTTTTTAATTTTAAAAATGAGGAAACTGAGACCCAGAAAGTTGACCTGACTGAAGGTATCATGCAGTGGAAAAAGTTCTGGCCTTGAAGTCAGGATGCACTGAGTTCGAATTCTGCCTCAGATACTCGCCGGCTGTGTGACCCTAGATAAGTCACTTATCCCTCTCAATCTCATTTTCCTCATCAGCAAAATGGGAACAATACACCAAAACTGATGGGTTTTCGTGAGGATCAGATGAGATAATACTTATAAAGTGCTTTGCAAGTGCTTGAAGAACAGCTATATTCATCCTTCCCCCCGCCCTTACCTTGGAGGGCTAGCTCTGCCCAGAGGTTGCCACAGCCATCAGGTGCTCAGTGCCAACTCAGTGGGGAGAGAGGAACTCCTCCGTTTGGTATTCAAAACCCTCCAGAATTTGGCTCCAGCCTATCTGCCCAGGCTGACGACACGGCCCTCCCCCTCAAGCACCATCAGCTTCAGCCAAAGCGGCCTGCTTCCTGCTGCCTGTATGTGGCAGGCCGTCTCCAGGCTGCCCTCCTTTTGGACTGTCCTCCATCACTGGCCTGCTCTCTCCTCGTTTTTGTCTCTCACAAACTCTCTTGCCCTTTAGGGCCCAGCTCAAATGTCTTTCCTGTCCTCTCACCTCTTGGTACCCCTCCAATAACTTTGATTTATATTCTATGTATCCTGTATTTGCTTCTCTGTAAACAAGTGTATCTACCCAGTAGAATGTAAGCCCTTTGAAGACAGCTACTTCATTTTTGTTTTTTATCCCCAGCCCCGGGTACATAACAGTACTTAATATGTGCAACACTTATCACAGTGCTTGGCATACAGTAGGCACATAATAAATGTTTATTGACCACTGATTGATTGTGGAGGTGGGAAATGGCCTGAGGGGTCAGTGAGATTGCCCTGGCAGGCTTCTGTCCTGAGAGCAACAGCATTAACACTGGAACAGTGGTTACCAATTTTTTTTTTGTTCTTGATACAGTATTACTTTTTGCTGTAAAGAATTGTGCCATACTGTGAGAGTCAAGAAATTTGCTACTGCAAGTGTAAGTTCTGTACAATTCCACCTGAGCCACACTGGTGCGCTGGAGAACCGCTGGAATGGATGGTTACATTAATATTTTCACCTAAGGCTAGATTGTGTGGGAGAAAAATTGGGAATGTGGTGAGACAGCTCGGTCACAGAGGCTAGGGACCCGGACATTTTCTTCAAGAGTGCATTGGACATTAGACCGAGGAGCAGTGGTGTCTATATCGCCAGTATGAGTTTGTCTGTCCCTGTACCCAGTTATGTCCCTAAGGAAAGAGGTGGCTTTGATGAAATCTGTACCCAGTGTCAATGGAGGCTACCTTCCAAAAACTATTCTCTGAGATACTCCCCTGTCCTCTAGGTGTTCCTGGGCCTATAGTACTGGAACCTGTCAGAGATATGACATCCCAACAGTCAGAGGTCAAAGAATCGTGCATGTCTTAGAAGCCACCAAACCCCTGAAGTCAGAAGTTGAAGGAGACGGCAGTAACAGATTATGGAACTCGGGCGGCTAGGTGGCGTAGTGAGTAGAGTACTGGCTATGGAGTCAGGAGGACCTGAGTTCAAATGCAGCTTCAGACGCTTGACACACTCACTAGCTGTGTGACCTTGGGCAAGTCACTTAACCCCAATTGCCCTGCCTTCCCCCCTCCAAAAAAAAAAAAAAAGAAGAGAGATTATGGAACTCTTGCAACCAAAGATGACAGAACCTTTGCAGTCAGAGGTCATAGGACCCTGACATTCAATTCCTTCCACCCAGGGTCACCCACTAAGACACCCTACCCAGGACCATGCAACTTAGCTATTGCTAGCACCTTCTTTCCCTCTCTCTCGTCTTAATTCCAGGACCTTCCCTCCCTCTCCCTCATCCAAATTTAATCAGGAGTCACCTGCCTGACTCAATTTATTGAATGACTTATTAAGCAATTACTAGGTACCAAGCACCATGGTAGGCACTGGAGCTACAAAGACAAAAAGGAAACCATCTCAAGGAGTAATATAAACTCTTTCAAGGTGTTTACAATCTTTTAGGAGAAACAGCATATAAACAGATCCAAAGTATACAAAGGCAATTGGAGGATGGGGACGGGGAAGTCACAAATCCCCCAAATCCTCCAGCTTTCTGACAGTAAAGCCTGGGTCACACTAATGTCTCAGAAAACTAAGGTCTCACCACTCCCATGGAAAAGATGCCTTAACCTAAGTAAGGCATGCTGCCTCCAGAAAGTCCAAAAAGAATGATCATAATGACAAAAATGACAGGCCAAGATAGGGAGATATCTCCAGGTTCGGGTGCCTTTGGGACACCCCTCAAATATAGCCAGCTTGGAATAATAAAAAGAGTTCTGGATTAGGAGTACAGAGACCTGGGTTCTAGTGTGAATATTGGCATTATCTCACTATGTGACTTTGGAGAGGTCTGAACCTCAGTTTCCTCTTCTGTAAAAAGAAGGAATTAGACTAGATGACCGCTTCCAGCTCTAAAGTTATATAATTCTGTGGGATTCTATTGAATAAGCCATCGTAGGCACATGGTGAGCTGCCGCTAGTATCCTTCCTCTACTCCCTTAGAAATCACATCACCTCCTATCAGTGCCCTGAGTTCCAGTCCCTGTTATTTCCCATTTAGAATAGCTCTACTGTGATCAGCTTCATGTGCCTCATATACTCACCACAGGCTTCTGTGTCAGGATTCTAGGACTCTATATCCTAGCTGACTTGAAAAGTATAAGATGCTCAAAGCAGGCTTGTGTTGTGTGTAGCCTCATGAGTTCAGCCCAGCCAGGAGGGAAGAATTTCTTAACGATGGTGCTTGAAGGACCCCTGTCTCTGGAGAATTTGAACGTAGGATTGGTTCTTATCTGTCTGGGAAGGTTTGCAACAATGCATCCTGGATATGGTGGGGAGGAGAGGTGAATTAAAAGACCCCTCGGGCACCCTCTGTTGACCCATGTCTCTTATAACTAACAAAGCAAGGTGGCATGAGCATGTACTCCAAGGCGATTTCTTTAAGCCAGTTGGCCCCTGGATGGGTGAGGACACCAGTTCCCCAAGCCAGTATTTTTCAACTCAGCCATTTTCGATATGTCTTTGCAGTGTGGGCTTTTTTTCCTTGAAGCGTCCAACAATCAACTGTAGCAAGCCACTGCTTGCCTGCCAGATCTCAATCTCTTCCCGAATGATACAGTCCTCTCAGCCTAGAAATATCTATCACATTCTGCTCGTCTCCCCTTAAGAACAGCCTGGCAGATTGTAGAATTGCAGGGCTGGAGGGGACTTGGAGAGGTCATCTCATCCATCCTTCTTGCAGGACCACTCAAACATCCCAGACAGATAAGAAAGTGTGTTAAGTTTTAAGGCATTTCCCTCCCCATCAGACAGCAGTGCAGTATGTCTCCAAGTTTCTCATGTCAGTGTAGAGCCGTTACGTGGGAGGCAGAGGATGCTCTGAGACCAAGGAGGGAGGGAGCAGATCTGTGGTGGAGGGCAGGGCTGTGTCTCAGAGTGGAATCTTTATGTCAGATGATCTATCCAACCAGGGAACTACTGCATGGGCTTATAAGTGTCAAACCATCTTTAGTCCAACCTTCCCATGTTACAGATGAGGAAACAGAGACCCAGAGAAAGGAAAAGTCTTACTCAAGTAAATATCAGGGCTGGAATATGAACTCAGGTACTGGAACTCCAAGCTCAGCATTGTCTCATTCTCTCCCACTGCCTTCATTCATTCATCCAATACATATTATCTGCCTACTGTACACAGAGCATTGTACTAAGAGCTCTGATGTTTGGATAAGAAAATGTCCCTGCTTTCACAGAACTTAGTCTAGTTGGGGGCAGGGCGGGATGGTGAATAAGATGTGTAGCTCATGCAACATTTCATGATGAGAACATGAGAAAAGTGGAAAACAAAGTGCTATGTGAGATGTGAAGGAGACCAAAGAAAGGTTCCTGCAGGAAATGGCATGGGAGTTGGGCTTTAAAGGTAAAGGTTAGAGTGTAACAGGCAAAAAACGTAAAGGAAGCAAATCACGGGCATTGGGAATGTACAGGAAGTGGATTTAAAATATGTCCTTCCTAGGTTTCTGTCCTCACCTTTACCAGTTTGTGCCTGGACACATACATGTATGAATGATGATGATGATGGTAATGATGATGATGAGGATGAGGATGGTGATGATGATGGTGATGGTGATGGCTATAGCATTAATGGAGCACATGAAGGTTTGCAAAGCACTTTTCACATATTTTTTTCATGTGGTGCTCATCATAACTGTATGAAGAAGATGCTAATGTTATTCCCCATTTTTTGGTGAAGAAACTGGGGTAAAATGACTTGCCCAGAGCCACACAAGGGGCTTGGGACAAGGAAGTGTCAGGGGAAGGATTGTAACTCAGTTCTCCAAGTGCAGCCCACTATTGCATATGCCACCTGCCTGACTACAATAGAATCCTTGAGAGAAGACTAAACTAAATCCTTTGGGAAGTTCTGAGGGAAGAAAGATTTCTGAGTGGGAAGATCAAGAAGTGGGTGAGACGAGATGGGTCCACTCCCTCGTTTGGCTAATGACAAATCTGAAGCCCAAGAGGTTAAGTGACTGTTGCAACAATTCAGCTAGCAGCTGCCGGGGGGGTGAAAGACCAACATGATCCCAACAACAAGGACGTTGCCAGCACAGGTTCTTTGATCTGCTTTACTAAGGAAAGTAGCATTAGAGGGTTAACCATCTTATTTCAATCCAACATACTAATATCATTCACCTAGTTCATGGGAAAAAGCCAGCACCCTGAACTTCAGAGCAAATACAAACAAATTACAAACATACATTTATAAACAGACCAAATACAATGCATAGTTAACAAGAAACCATCAACATCTGGGTGAGCCGGGAGGCTCATAACAACGCTGGCCCAGAGTCCTGCAACTCCTCCTGTGGCTCAGAGCCCCAAGCAAATAGCTCTGTTCTCTCTTTTTATACACTGTTTAGCTGTCATCAAATGTCATCTGAGCGCCCAGAACTTAGGCTCCTACTATTGGTTCTTGTCTTAGCAACTCCCGTTAGGACCCTGAGGGCTTCACACCCACATAGGCTTAGCACCTAGTAATTAGGGGTTTGGGCCTGGGGTTTTGCACCTAGTAAGGCTCAACCAAAGTTAATTAATTTAGCATTCTAAAACAGTAAAAAAAAAAAGTCCCAACTTAATTAATATCACAGTGACCCGTGCTATTCAGTTGTTTCAGTCATGTCCAATTCTTTGTGACTCCCTTCAGGGTCATCCTTGGCAAAGATACTGGAGTGGTTTGCCATTTCCTTCTCCAGCTCATTTTACGGATGAAGAAATTGAGGTAAACAGGATTAAGTGATTTGCCCAGGGCCACACAGCTAGTAAGTGTCTGAGGCTGGATTTGAACTCAGGTCCTCTTGACCCCAAGGTCAATCCTCTATCCACTGGGCCACCTAGCTGACCTAAGGTGACACAATTATTGTAGTAAGGAGTAGGGCTAGAATTGACCGCAGTGCTCCTTGGGGCAAGATTTCAAATACAGTGGTGCTCTTTGGGGTAGGATTTCAAAAGGCAGAGATGAGTGAAAGGAGTTAAAGGAAAGGTAACTCAAGTTTAAGAAATGTTGAGAAAATACTTGGAGGAGGGAAGCTATTGAATGCATCCAGAGCACAATACACGGTCTGCTTTGGCTGGGACAAGGGATACCCAAAAGCACCTCCAAGGTATGTTGAGGCTGGATGTGTAACCCCTTGAGAGACAGCCTAAGGAGTGTGGAATTTTTTCACAGACAATGGGGAGCCATCAAAGGCTTTTGAGGTGAGGAAATGAGATGATGCAATTGTCTTTGAAAGACTAATCCAGCAGAATGGACTGGAGAAGGGGGTTGCTCACGGCAGGGAAATCGTTTAGGAGATTTCTACAATAGTAGAGTTGTAAGATTGTCAACCATGGAAATGGAAAGGAGGGGCCAGGTTTATTAACATTAACAGTTCAACATTCATAACCTACTATGAGCAAGTAACTAACTTACTTAACTAAAATGCTCCAGCGCCTCCTTGTGGCTGAGGCTCTCAAAGACTGTGTCAACAGAGCTCAAGTTCTGACTCATGCCACCATGATGGAAATGATCCAAGTTGGGCCCAGACCGTGTGTGCGTGTCATCTGAGGACAGTGTGGAGAGATTTATCACCGGAGAATTGGCTAACATAACAATTCATGAACACTCCTCTACTAAGTCATCCGCATACACGGAGAGAAGGCCTAGACTGAGGAAATCGTAAACATTTGAAATATTAGTCCTGTGTTTAGCCACGGGAATTAAAGAATGAAAAACAAACAGAAACTCTGCTCTCAAAGAGATAACAATAATTATTACAATTGCTCGCCAGTCCATCCTTCACTCAGCTGCCCTATCGATCTTCCTAAAATGCGAGTCTGACCATGCCGCCCCCTACTCAGTAAGCTCCAGCAGCTCCCTATTATGTTCAGAATCAAATAGAAACTTCTGTGTTTGGCTTATGAAGTCCTTCATAATCGATTACTTTTTACCTTTCCAGTCTTCTTACGCTTTACGCTTTTCTATATACTCTATGGCTCAGAGAGACTGACCTTCCTGCTGTTCCTCCCTGAGAACACTCCATCTCCTGACTCTGTGTCTTTTCACTGGCTCCTGCCCCCCATGCCTGGAATACTTTCCCTCCTCATGGCCACCTCCCAGATTCTCTGGCTTTTGTCAAGACTCAGCTCAGAATCCACCATCTGCAAGAGGGCTTTTTCAGTCTCCCTTCCCTTTTTTCACGTATGTATGTAGATACGTATGTATGTATGTATACATATATACAGAAACATATACACACATCATATACATTTATATTTATATTTGTAGATGTATTGTATATTGCTACATGTTTATAGTGGCTTGCATATTGTCTCTCTTACTAAAATGTGAGATCTTTGAGGTTAAGGACTGGTTTTTGTCTTTTTGTATGTCCTCGGTGCTTAGCACAGTACCTGGCATATAGTAAGCGCTTAATAAATGCTTATTGATTGACTGACCAGAATCCAAAGGTCATATTGAGCCCATGGATGAAGAAGCTATCTCCAAATGCTTTGGGCTTCTCCAGACAAGACATTTCATACATAAAGATATCAGGTGGAAGACTGTAGCTGAATACGTTGAGAGAGTTCTTGGCAGCCTGAAATCAAAGCTGAATGAGAATATATATAAAGCAATTAATATGAATGCAATACTAGTCTTAATGTACAACCCTAGAGCTATAAAAACTGACTGTAGCAGATTTGGAAAGTATACTAATAAAAACCTAGACAATACTGACAAATCACAAAGCACATCATGTTTCGATGGCTATTAAAGAAGGGTGAATGCATCCTCTCCAAAAGAAGGAAGAGAATTGAAAGGCATCCTTCACACACATGATAAATTAGTCAAAAACCTATGCAAATTATTTTGGAGCAAGCAATTTCACCAAGCAATAAAAGAAGCTGGTGATAGATATGTACCATTTGGCTCGTTGAATACAACCAAAAGTGGTTTACCTCCAGATGGAACCTACGAATAGCTAAGATCCAGGACTGGAATCCAAAAGCTCTTGGTGGGTGACAGCTGCATGAACTCAGTTAAATGTATTGACAACCAAAGTGTCAAACAAATGCCTGGTGTTGCAGATTTGTTTCTGGAAATGGAGGGGGTATGATAGCAAGACAGCATTAGGTGATTACCACCAAAAATTACAGAAGGGTTATCCTTAATGAATCTGGACTTACTGATCTATGTAAGTTAGGAAATCATAGGAATAGTGTAACACATCACTGTAGGCTATAAAAATTGGGCACCTGCCAAATACCTAGCCAGACAAGACCTGACATCTGGTGGCTAGAAGCATCATTCAGCTGTCATCCATCAAGGGCTTATCAGAAACTCAATGTTTTTCATGGAATGACCAATGACTAATTCCCATACTCCAAGTAGAGGCCACAAGATATTCTAGGAAGTTTAAGCAATAAACTACACGGGAACTAGTTTATTAAAATAGTGGAAAAGAAAACAATGAAAAGCTCTGGAATCCAAAGACTTGGGTTCAAATCCCACTCCTGACAATTACTACCAATATGACCTTGGATAAGTCATTTGTACCTTGGTTCCTCATCTGTAAAATGAGGGGGTTGAACTAGATGGCAGCTAACATCCCTTCCAGCTCTATATCTGCAATCTTATGTTGCCCTGGGCATAACATTGACCCATATGGATATGACACTGACCTGTAAAAACTTAAAACAATGTTTTAAATAGATGTCACCTAAAACAAATACTCATAAGCTTCAGACTCTATAGAACAAAAGAGCTTTAAAAATGTGGCAGCCTAATGGAGGAGATCAAAATTGTGTGGAAACCAGTTGGAGTGTGTATCGTCTCGGTGGCACTGCTTCCTACGGGAACTGTCTCATAGATACTTTCAATGAACCTACAGAAGATGAGCGTGCTCATCTTTACTCATCGATATTTCTTTTCAGCTGTAAAAAAGCAGGTTTTTATCTACCAGTGTCCACAGAATACTAAACATAGAAGACTAATACCAGGATGTCAACTGACCCAGGACTACTTCTATCTGAATCCCATCCAAAAAGATGGAAAGGATGAAATAATAATAGTGGTAATAATTCGAGGGGCCGCTAGGTGGCGCCAGAGTGGATAGAGTGCCAGACTTGGAGTCAGGAAGACTCATCTTCCTGTATCCAAATCTGGCCCCAGACACTTACCAGCTAGCTGTATGACCCCAGGTAAGTCACTTAACCCTGTTTGCTTCGATTTCCCTATCTGTAAAAGGAAGGAAATGGAGAAGGAAATGGCAAATCACTCTCATATCTTTGCCAAGAAAACCCCAAGTGGGGTCATGAAGAGTTGGACATGACTGGAAGTAAAGGAACAACAAATAATTTAAAAGGAACATTTTAAATAAATGTAGACCTACCAAATTCTCCTAATCTCCAAGCTATATGGAATGGAAAACTTTCAAACTATAAGATCTAGTGAAAGAAATCAAAGCCACATAAGAATAGGTCATCCCCATCTTCTCATCTGCTACTAAAGTCGTTCCAAAGCTGCTTTTACAGAGCCTGCAGAAGATGAGTTCATTCCTCCGTATTTTTGTTCTTGTATTAAAAAGGCTATTTGATCCACCTGGGCACTATTTTATTGCGCATCAAATATTAAAAAAAAAAACAATTGTAGGATATTGACTCATCCCAGTGGGCAGAAATCCAGCCTAGATGAAGCAACGAGGCATCACGAGGGACTGACAGGAGGCGGATTGTGCAAGGCAGGTCAAAACATCGCTACCACCTTGACCATCACTTGCTTTGACCCCTGATGGAGAGAGCTCAGGACCCAAAGTCCAAGAACCCTGGAAATTGCAGTGCACCTCAGGCTACCACCTCTGCTACTCCCACCCACCATGGCCATCATGAAGGGGTGCAACGCTTGTGGAGAAGGTACCTGCCAGCTGCCACTGCAGGCAATACTCACCACGGGAGCCACAATTCCTGACTCTCCAAAACAGCAAGTTTTCACTTGGCACTATCAAATGGCTCAACATCAGAAACAGATATGGTTTTTATTGACAGAAAGGAAGAGGTATTAACATCTGTTTTGCTTCTGCCCCCTAAGGATCACGGGATTTTTTCATTGGACTTGCAGCCGAAGCCTTCCACATGTATTGTCTCCCCTGTTAGAATGTGAGCTCCTTGGGAGCAGGGACTGTCTTTTGCCTGTTTTTGGCAAAGGCATAATGCCTGGCACTTAATACGCATTTAATAAATGCTTACTGATTGACGGCCTTAGAGTTTACAAATGCTTTATATATGTTCACTACTCTGAGAAGTAGGGTATAGGCTGCAGATGAGGAAACTGAGTCTGAGAGAGCAGAACTGGAACCCAGCTCTTCCTGACTCGAGGTCCTTCATTCTGTCCAACATGCCATGCCTCCCTTCCCATTGGAGGAGATAACAAAGATATAAATAAATGGGACACATGGGAGAGGGGGATAAATACACACTGTGGCATGTGAAAGGGGACTCTAAGCCCCTCATCGGAGATCCCACTTTCCCCAGAACCCAAGGGTGTTATAGCTCCTGATCACAGTTCTGTGCGAACCTAGGAATAAGGCTGGTTTTATGAAAAGGGGCCAGTTACTGTTTCCAGAAAGAAAAGGCAAGCGAGAGAAAATGAGAGGGCCTTTCTCCCTTGGGGGCTCCCCAAAGTTACCTGTAGATTAGGCGTAACCGATCTCCAAGAACTTCAAAGTGCAAAAGCAAGGCTTGCTGAAACCTATACAAGTGTGGAGTAATGGGGATTTTTCCAAGTTCTCTTTTAGGTAGCCAGGCAGAGAAGCAAGAATATGAGAACATTGTGGCCTGTACCCTTCCCTCCTCTCTCCATGCTGCCCCCCACCCCTTACACACCCATCACCTGATGTCTCTCCCACCCCAAGTGCTAGAACACCAAAATGCAGGAAGGTGTGGCAAGGGACTTAAAAGGACCCCAGTGGGGAGGGGATGGCCAAGAAAAGAAGAGAAGCAGGGAGACCCTGGAGGGGAAGCTTCTAGCTGGAAAGTAGGGAGAGAGAAGATTGAAGAAGCCTGAATCCAGAGGATGGAAAGCCTTGAATGCCAGGCTAAATATGCCAGGGATACGTCCTCCCCTGGGAGGCTGCTGAGAGAAGTGGAAAGAAGACTTTCCAAACTCATGGTTCTACAGCAAGGAAGAATAGACTTCGGGGAAGGACTCCAATAATTCTGCTTTGCGCTTATTCACGTCACTCAGCTGCAGAACCTCCTTGGTCTTCATAACCTTGGTACCCAAGAGATCCCTGAAGTCAGAAATTAGGTGATTTCAGTAAGGATGGAGGCTGGGGCCAGGGGACTGGAGCCCACTGTCAGCCACAAGTTGTAGAGCAAGTGAGGTTGCCTACTAAATGATTAACAAAAACATGGTAGTGGCAGTGTGATATGACAGAAGGAATATTGCTTGGACTGAGAGAACTGGGTTCAAATTCTGCCTCTATGACTTAGTTGCACAGTTTCCTCATCTCTAAGATGAGGGGCTTGGATCAGGTAATTTCTGGAGGCCCTTTCAACTCAAAAAAAAATCCTGTCATCCCTCTCCATTTGGATCAGAATGCCTTGGACCATCTCGATTTTCGCCAGGGAAGTCAGAATGAGAGTGACAGTTCCCCCAGACCATACAGAATGAAGATCCTAAAACAGGGGCCAGAATCACTGAGGCTTCCTTGGCTATAAGGGCGACAGATTGGTCCCATCTGCTCTCCCCCCAGAGAGCAGTGTTCCCATTCCCTCCCACCCCGTCTAGCCCTCTCCTCCATGTTCACCATCTGTGATCTGCACCCATCCGAAGCAAGCCCCACATCGATTCTTGACACATTTTCCATTTTCTTTGCAGCCAAGAAATTCACATTTTGCAGGAAGTGAAACTGAGACCCAGCTGAGGAACAACCCAATTTCTGAAGGTAGGTTGAGCCAGCCCACTGGAATTTGAGGGTTGTCTGTGGAAGCTGGCAAGGCTCACCACCCTTCTGCCCAGAGATGCCCCTTAAAGAATTGTGAGCTGGGGACTCAGGAAGAGAGGAAAGAGGAAGATTAGGAAGGGTGGAACTTCATCCTCTCTCTGGCCTTCCAACACACCATAGCCTCCCTTCCTCAGCCACCCTCCTTAGCTTCCTGGGCTGTCTCTCTGGCCTAAGCTAATTGGAGCTGCCAGCTGCCTCCCCGGGAGAATGCTTTGCACTTAGCCTCCGCTCATCAACACAAGGCCCAACCATTCAAACAGTCCAGGCTTTGAGAAGGGGCCAGCCAACTCGTGGAGTGAAGTGATTTTTTCACAGCCCAGCCAAAGGCTTCGATTCTGAGACTTCTGTTGAACCTGCCCAAATGTTATCCTGAATCACAGTCCTAAAGCAGCTGGCTAAATTAACTTTCTGTACGCACGCCCCAGTCATAATGGACCAGTTTGTTTCACTGAAAAACCCCTTTGGGCAGAACTTACTTAAAACCAACAAACAAGATTTCTTTTTCCAAGAGCCTTCCTTTTTCTCCCCCTTTTTAAAGCGTGCTCAGTGTAGCCTGATTCTTTCTGTGAGAACCCTATCTGCTATCGCCCTTCTAGGATGAGGGGAGAAGGCTGCCCCCTTACTGCCTCTTAGCAGACATCGGAGGAGCCCAACCCTTCTGCTTATCTCTCCTTTTCTCCATGGCTTTCCCCTTCCCACTGCCTCATTAGGAGGCTCATTTACATGAAAACAGGCTATTCAGTTCCCCACCAGCTTGCCTCCACGGCTCATGGGTTTCTCCTGAGGTCACCATCCTCTGCTTTTGCAGGGAAAGCTGCAAAAACCTATCTCGGGCATCACTAATGTTATTAGCGACCATGCCAGCCGAGATAAGGGTCGTCCAGCCTGGGGCAGCAGGGTGAAAAAAACACAACTTCTGTAGGGGTCAGGAAGGAATTTTCCCCTAGTGGGAAGCCTCGCACAATTAGCCACTTGTCTACTTTGTTGTTTTTTTGCCTGTCCTTTGAAATATGAGGCCTGGGCCACTGCTGGAAGCAGGATGTCTGGTCCAGGATGCTGGATGGAAGACACTAGATCGGATGGGCCAGTTCCTCAAGCTGGTGGAGCCAAGTGGGCACTGGAAAGCCAGGTGTGAGTCAGGGCTGCTCACACAACCAGATCTCAGTGAGTTCAGAATGGGAATTTTCCATGGGGACAGGAGGAAAAGCCCCCACTGTCACCGTAGCAATAATCTGATTGGGGCTTGGAGTAACTATCTCTACAAAGGCAAATTTTAGCGGGGATTTGTGTGATGGTTTCCCCCACAGCGTTTTGGTAGCTTTGGGGTGGGTGTTTGTTTTTTGGCTTGAAATTTCCTTTCTAGAGAGTGGAGAATGGGTAATGGAAACAACATGGAAAATAGAGGGGGAGGGAAAGGAGACAGCCAGGTGGTGCAGTGGATAGAGCACCAGCCCTGGAGTGGAGAGGCCCTGAGTTCAAATCCGATTTCAGGTACTTGACACTTATTGGCTGTGTGACCCTGGGTACATCGCCTCAGTTGAAAAAAATGGAAGGGGTAAGATATTTGCCCTCCTTCCAGGGACCCCATTTGGTAGCTTCACTCTGTATTATTACTCAGCCCCTAGGCTAGAGCTACACGGGCCAGGACATGAGAAAGAGCACAGAGGCCTCTCTACCAGGAGTCTAGCCACAGGCAAAGTCATCATTCCTTCAGGTGGGCCAAAGCCACTTCTCAGGGACTTCAGCACCTGAAGGAAATGGGTACATTGAGTAGCAAAATATGAGGGGTTTGGTACAGACATTTCTAAAGTCCTTTCCAGCTCCAACTCCTATGACTGAAAGACCACAAAACTCTCCTTATTTCAACTCCATGACTTGGAAATCACTCATGCTTTTGGTCTTTGAACTTTTTAAGCCTTCTAGAGACAGGCATTCAATATTCTAGTCCTTTTTTCTCACCCAAAGGGGAGGACTGGGATGGTGTAAAGGGCACTGGACTTGGCCTTATACTAATAACAAAATCTCCCATTCATATCATACACAAGACTTCCCTACTTCAACCCTATGAGACAGATAGCATGCAGGTTAATAACCCCATTTTACAGATGAGGAAACTCATTTGCAAAAAGGCTTGAAACAGTTTGCTCCAGTTCATACTGGTAGGAGGTATTTAAACTGGAATATGAACCCAGGTCTGCTGCTATATATTAATTATAGCATTGTGGACTTTTTAGAACTGGAAAGGGACTTTAGAGCAGTGATATCAAACCCAAATAGAAACAGATTCCCCACAGCCTCACATTGACTTAGAAAACCACAAATTAACTTTACCTATGTTTTATTGTATTTTAAAATTTTATTTCCTTAAACATTTTCCAATTGCATTTTAATCTGGTTCTCTGGCGACTTTCAGAGTTTGACACTTCTGCCTGGCACCCTCCTCAAATTTCACCTCGTTATCATAATCTACAGAGACTCAGGATGGACGATGACTCACACAAGGTCACACAGCTAATTTACACAGGGCTGGCATTCCAAGCTAGATCTTATCGATCCAATTCATTTCCCTCAAAATGCGCTGTAATAATAGCTAGCATTTACATATCATTTTATGATCTCATTTGATCCCCACAACAGCAGAGATTTTAGAGAGGAAAAACTGATTTTGAGGGATTAGGAGGTTTGCCAAGGTGATATAGCTAGTAAATACCTGGATTCGAACTCAGGTCTTCTTGACTCTGGCATCACCCGGCTGATGAGCTCTCCTACTTGCTAGCTAGGGAATTCATGGAGACCTGAAACAAAGAGAGGACATCCATGTGTCTTTCAGCTAAGCATTTCAATCTGCTCTTCGGAATCAGAGGACTGGCTTTGTGACCTTGGACAAGTCACTTATCTCAAAACTCAATGAGTCAGATAACTCTTATTTCTTTGGGTTTGATTTTCCTGCTCTGTGAAATCAGAGAGTCAAACCAGCTGCTCCCCAAGGTCCAAGGCTGACCTGTGTTCTAAGGTTCTTTCCAGTTCTAACATTTTATTCCATAGCTTCTGGATAACTATCTTAATACTCTTAATCGTGCCTAGTTCTATTGGGGGGAAAAACCTAGAATGTGCATTTAATTAGACTCTGAACTCCCTAAGGAAAGGAACTGTTTTTGCCTTTCTTTATTCCCCCAGCACCAAGCATGGTGCCTGCACATAGTAGGTGCTTAATATATGTTTGTTAGGTGACTGACTCTAAGACCCAGAAACAGAGGTGGCCAGGACCAAACCTCATAGGATTTGGAGAAGGAGAAGAGACCTCTTTCTCTTCTACTTCTGTCAACACTGATATCACTGAGATAGTCTTGCAGCTGGTGTCAGTAAGGCTTAGAGTCAGGAAGATCTGAGTTCAAATCCAACCTGAGACTTGTGACCCTGGGCAAGTCACCTAACTTTTGTCAGCTGATGACTATCTGAGGCAGTATTTGAATTCAGTCTTCTTGACTCCAGGTGTAACCTGGTGCTCTTTGCCACTTCTCAAGGATTCTCTTTGTTGCAGCAGGTTTACCATCCCACCTTCTACAGGAAGCCTTCCCCAACCCCTCCTAATTCCAGTGCCTTCCCTCTGTTAATTATTTGCCATTTATCCTGAAATGGCACTTTAAGGATTACTAAGCACTTTCCAAATATTATCTCATTCGATTCTCGCAACAACCCTGGGACATAGGGGGCATTATTACCCCCATTTTACAGATAAGGAAACTGAGGCAGACAGAAATTAAATGGCTTGCCCAGGGTCACATAGCTAGTGCCTGAGGCCAGATTTGAATCCAGGTCTTCCTGACTCTAGGCCTATACAAAGCTATAGGTTTGCTTGCATGTTGTCTCCCCCACCAGATTCCATGGGGGTGGGACTATTTTTTTTTTGCCTCTTTTTGTATCCCTAGCACTTAGCACAGTGCCTGGCATATAGCATATACTGATCTATCGATTAAACAGCAAAGATGGAAACAGGGATGTGGCTATATAAGGAGGATGATAACAACAGATCCCTTCATCACCAGAGGGGTCAATGATCTCTTCAGAGAATCCTAGAATGTTAAAGCCGGAAGGGAGCTTAGACATGATTCTCCTTCAGCCTCCCCATTTTATAGGTAAAGAAAATGAGGCGCACATGGGGAGCGACCTACCCAAAGCCACTCTCCAAGTCGGTAGCATGACTGAAATTTGAACCCAGATCTTCCAACCAACTCTCAGCTCTGGGCTCTTTCTCCCACACTGCTCTGCACCTGTCTCCTTGTCAATGCACAGATGAGCTCATGCAGAGGACAGGGTGCCATTTTCCTGAGTCTTATCACACATGCCCTTTGAGTTCTTCCTGGTGGCCAGGCCTCTGAGCCTGGGTCCCCAGTCCGGAGGCTGGGTAGCTATTTCCTCTGATCAGAGTAATAATGCAGCAGTCAAGACGGCCTTTGCAATGGGAGCGCTGCCGCGTTTCCTACCCGAGTGGTGAGAGAGGCTGACCTAAAAAAAGGGCTTCTTTATGTGGCCTAATGAGTATGGCTGTGATAATGTAGCTGCCTTTGGCCTGGCTTATATTATTTTGGCAAAGAACCCTTTCCCATTTAAGCAGCGGTAAACAGGCCTTACAGTCGGGGCTTGAGTCAGCATAAATGACTCATTGTTGTCCAAGGGCAGCCCATGAATGCCAAAGAGCTGTGTGTGTTCATTTTGGCTGGAGAGACAGAGGCTGGTATCAGTCGGAGGCTCATTTCATTGAGCAGAGCTGTGAAGCCACAGAGGAATTCTAGAATGTCAGCCCAAACTGGCCAGTGGATTGGAGAGGCAGCCAGATAAATGGGCCGATCGAGCCACGGCTGCGCCCCGATTTTCAAACACAGCCTGAGAGAAACAAGACACTGCCCAGGACGCCTGAAGGGACCCTGCCTGCGATTTCCCCGGTGTGCAGACAGAGCCAGAGCTGGAAGGCATGCGAAAGGTCACCTAGCAAAACCCCCTTATTTTGCAGAGATGGAAACTGGGGTCCAAAAACATGAGGCATGGGGCAGCTAGGTGGCACAGTGAGTAGAGCACCAGCCCTGGAGTCAGGAGGACCTAAGTTCAAATCTAGCCTCAGACACTTGACACACTTACTAGCTGTATGACCTTGGGCAAGTCACTTAACCCCAATTGCCCTGCCTTCCTCCCTCCAAAAAAAAAAAAACTGAAATAAGAAAACAAAAACATGAGGCAGCTAAGTGATAAAAATAGAAAGAGCTATGGGCCTGGAGTCAGGAAGACCTGAGTTCAAATGTGGCCTCAGACATTAATTTCTGCCTGCTTCAGTTTCCTTATCTGTAAAATGGGGATAATAATACCACCTATACCTAGGTTTGTTGTAAGAATCAAATAAGATAATATTTGGAAAGTGCCATTTAAATGCTAGCACTGAAAGTGCTTTAAGATAATAGGTAAGTGTGCATTCCAAATACAGGGGCAACCCAGTAGGGTAAAAGGGTATTATTCACTGTACTGAGTCACCAGGCATGTGTTTGAGTCTTAGTTCATTGACCCTGAGCAAGCAGCAGTAAGCTAAGTAGGAAGTGGTAAGCAAGCAATTGAATCTGGGCCCAATTTGATTAAGACTCAGCTGCTGGGAGAGGCTAGGTAGTGTAGTGGATAGAACCCCAGCCCCAGAGTCAGAAGAAGCTGAGTACAAATCGACCTCAGATACTTGCTAGCTGTGTGACCCTGCAGCGCTGCTTGTAAATACTCTTAGTTGTAACTTATTCCCCTGGGCTATAAAGGAAAGTTGGGACATTCTACCGATGTTGGGAATACCTGGAACAGGAGGGGTTTGAAGCCAGTTCTTGGAAGCCTGTGTGATAGGATATGGAGCAATCATCGAGTGTGTGTAAAGAATGGAAAATAAAGAAATTTTTAAAGGAATGGCCTGCAGTGAACAGTGCAGTCTTAGTGACTGAGCTGATCTGGGATGGCTGGGGGTATAAGTCAGTCTACATTTACCAAGTACTTACTATGGATTACAAAGTGATCCCTGCCTTCCAGGGGCTCACATTCTAACTGGGGTGGGGGGGAACAACAATATGAAAATAACTGTGTTCGTACAAGAGGAAGGAAATCTCAGAGGGAGACCCTAGCTGGGAAGGAGGGCCTGGGAAAGGCCTCCTAGAGAAGATCAGATTTGAGCTGAGTCTTGACAGTAGCCAGGGGATATAGGAGGCAGAGAGAGATGAGGAGGGAGAGCAGGCCCCGCATGGCGGACAGACAATGCAAAGTCATGGATGCAATCAAGAGATGGGCTATTTTGTGCAAAAAAAAATGGCTATCACTGGATCACAGGGTGCTTGGAGGAGAATAAAGTATAAGAGGGCTGGAAAGTTGGGAGGGGACAGGCTATAAAGGTCTTTGCTTGCCAAACAGTGCATTTTATACTTGATAATAATAATTAAATATTGAGTATTAGTTACTTAATAATAAAGGTAATAGGGAGCCATTAGAGGTTATTGAGGGAGGGATGTGGTCAAACCTGAACTTTAGGAAGGTCACTTTGGCAGATGAGCAGAGGATGGATAGGAGTGTGGAGAGACTGAAGGCCAGGACACCACCCATAAGACTGATGTGACTGTGTGGAGGCTGAGGGGAATGTGTGTCAGTACATGTTGTGACAGAGAGAGATTCATTTTATATCTGTTTTTCCTTGTGCATCTCATCTCCTCGGATATAACATAAGGTCCTTGAAGAGTGAGATGGTTTCATTTTTGTCCTTGTATTTCCTGATGCCTAGTATAGCACCTGGCACACAGTAGGCACTTAATAAATGCTCGTTGATTAATTGATTGGCAGTATCCCCTGGCAATTTGAGGCATCTCATTTGTGAGGTCAGACTGTCTCCATCCCATCCATCCATCCCTCTCTGATTCTGTCCATCCATCCCTTCCCCCATCCATCCATCTATCCACCCATCCATCCATCCAAGAAATATTCTTTAAGAACTTGTTGGTTATAGGGCCCTGTATGCTTAGGGCTAGAGGAAATACAGGGTTTACTTAGAACAAAGCCCCTGCCTTTATGGAGCTTCCAGTCTAGCTAGGGAGATAAGACAGAAATACCAATAACTCCAATACAGAATGACTCACGAGAAGTACGTTTGAGAACTGTGACCTCAAATGCTGTGTGGGGGAGCTATTAAACAAAGAGCTAGGGACCAACACGATGAGTAGCCACAGACTTAGAGTTTGTGTACTTAGAACAAATACAGTCCGATGGTCAATGGCTCCAGATCTCCAGCCAATGGCTTCAAGTAATGGCTCTAGAGATCAAAACATCTGCACACAGTGGTAGTTCTCATGTGCTGTACAAGCACAACAGAGGTGCGAAGGAAATGGGGTTTTCTTTTTCATGATGGCTTTGATTTGGGCTCTGGTTCCTATTGGAGCCAGAGGGGTTCTGTCCAAGGCAGTGTTTCTCCAGCCCGACCCATCGCTCACACTGCCAGAGATTCTTCCCCACACACAGACCTTGCAGGTGTCAGCATCTGGCCAAATGTTGGTATTAAGATATTATTGTTCTCTCTCTTGAACTGGCTTTGAAGGGAGGGAGAATGAGCCATAGGCTAAGTTTTCAGGAGAAATGGCTTCATCTAGAGGATGACCACCCACATGAAAGGGGGTGAAAGGAGGTAGTAGGCAGGGCTCTCTCCTCCTCCAGGCTGCCACAAGGAGTCCTGAGTTAGGCTTGAAAGGCCAACATGGCTCATTCAAAGAGTGATTTAAGGTTTACAGACCCCTTTCCTCATAACGCAAAAGGCAGCCTTGGCATAGTGGCTATAGGACGGGCCCCAGAGCCCCAAAGACCTGAATTCAAGTGTGACCTCAGTAACATACTAGTTGTTGTGTCCCTGGGCAAGCCATTAGGCCTCTCCATGCACCAGGAACTCAGAGTGCTGACCCTCATTTGTGGAGGAAATTCCCTCCTTCACGAACTCCCTCTGCCAATGAAATCATAGATCTAGGCCTCGTGCTTTTCTCATGGCAACTCCAGAGGGTAGGTTACGCAACTGTTATCATGCCCATTTTTCGGATGAGCAAATAGAGACTTGGAATGCATGACCTCAGATCATAAGATTTAGACATGCCAGGGGCCACAGAGATCATCGTATCCAACTCTTTCATTTTATAGATGAGAGAACTGAGTGTCAGAGAGAGAAGATGATAGCCTGAGGTCATAAGTGGCAAAACTGGGGTTTGAGCCCAGGTCATCTGACCATAGATCTAATGCTCTTTCTACTCTACCAGAGGTCACACAGCTAGCAGGAGGATTGAATGCTCAAGATAAGAAGTTTCCGATTATCCCCAGGGCTGTTTCAAGCCCAGGCAGTCCCTGCAAAGATTGAGAGTATTTAGTCTCAGGAGATCAACCAAGGAATCACAAGATTAACATTATATAACCAACTTATTCAAGGTTCTGCTAATTCATTAAGGAATATTTACAGGAGGGGAGAGGGAGTTGTCAAGTCTTTGGTTCATTTCCTCACCTATAAAATGATAAGGATCAGAGGACGAAAGAACTATATGAAGCCCATCGAACTGTACCTTTATAGAATGCTCCCCAGGATTAAATGGTATTGCCTTGCACCTACCACCCGTGAGGATGGGCTGTGCCAATAATGTTCTCCCCATTTTATAGATGAGAAAACTGAGTCTCAGAGAAGCTCTGACTTGCCCCCATTTCACCCAGCTAGGAGCCTGGAACTGAAATCTAGGTCTTCTGTCTCCAAGTCTAGTGTTCCTTCCAAAACACCAGGTCATCTCTCTCCAATGATCTCCAAGCTCTAATGTTCTGGTCCTCTAACCACCACAATTATAGAAGGAAACTAGGAGCATAGGTCTCAAGGGGGAATTGGTATCAGCTCCCACAGCCTTAATGAGGCCCATGTTTCCAAAGGGCAGTGCTCACACTTTCCCAGGTGGTAAGTTTAGAAGTGACGATGATAACGGTAGGGATCTATAGTCTTTGAAGGTTAATGGAGCATCTTCTGAACGGTGACTCTAAGAGGCAGATGTTCAAACCATGACTATGCCCATTTTATAGATTCTGGACTCACAGACTTAGAGCTGGTAGAGACCTTCGAGTTCATTTAATCCAACCCTTTCGGTTGGCAGAAGAGGAAAATGGTGCCTAGAAAAGTTAAGTGACTAGCCCAAGGTAACACAAGCAGTGTGTAGCAGACAAAATTTGAACTCAGGTCCTCTGGCTCTAAATCCAGAATGTTTCCACTATGCCATCCATCCTCATTGATAGAGGCAAATCAACTGGCTCACATCATGCAAGTGGTGCCTGGACTTGAACCCAGTTCTTATAACTCTAAGTCCAGTGCTCTTTCCCCGACTCCATCCACACTGTGTCTCCTGTGGTTGATGTGGTCAAGAAGGGAGAAGAGATGAGAAGGAGAAATGGTGGGAGCCCTCTGGTACCTGCAGAGAGGATAGCAACAGAGTGTGATGACCTTAAAGATTGTCTACACCTGCATCCCCCAAAGAGTGTCCTACAAGAAGTGAATTAGAGTTCTGTAACAAAATGCCAATAATTGTAATACTTTCCTTTAAAAATATTAAATATGAAATTCTCCATCAGAAGTACTTATTATATGCAGCCTTTTTAGTAAGAAAATAGACATGGTTTACTCTTTCTTCCCTTTAAATGATCTGGAAGGTATTATTTGCTCCTGAATTTCCCAGAGCATCATTTATGGGTCCTGCCAGTAACTTTCAAGATGACAAGTAGATGACCAGATTAGTTTGAGAAATACTTATCTAACCTAGCTTCCAAATCTTTTTTTAATTTATTCATAGCTGTTGTTTTTATATCACTTCACTTCTCAATACTACCATCCCTTTCCTCTTGTCCAGAGATCCATTCTCTATTCAATCAGTCATATTTATATATAACAAAGGTTTTTAAGAGAGAGAGAGAGAGAGAGAGAGAGAGAGAGAGAGAGAGAGAGAAAAAGAGAGAGAGAGAGAGAGAGAGAGAGAGAGAGAGAAAGAGAGAGAGAGAGAGAGAGAGAAAGAGAGAGAGAGAGAGAGAGAGAAAAGCAATTCAGGGAAACTAACCAACATTTTCAATGAAGTCTGACAGTATAAAAAATATTCCATACCTATAGTCTCCCATCTCTGAAAAGAAGGAGGGGAGGTTCATTCTTATATCTCTGAGTCACGCTCAATCTTTATAATTATACATTCAGCTTCCATTTGTTGTAGTCTTCTTCCCATTTCTATTGTTATGGTCATTATGTGTATATTGGCTTCCTGCTTCTACTTACTTCACTTTGCATCAGTTCATGCAAGTCTTCCCATACCTCCCTGTATTCACATATACCAAATGAGATAACTTATATAAAGCACTTCATAGCCCACAGCCCATAAAGTACTTTATAAATGCTACCTATTATTCTAATTCATAAATAATCCATTTGTTTTACAACGCAGTCCTATTCACATACAGCAATTTGGTTAGCTACTCTGCCTTCAATGGCCTGACCCCATACCTTAGAGAGTGCTGCTATGAGTCAGAAGACATGAGCCTTGAGTCTTGGCTCCACTGTTAACTATCTGTGTAAACTTTAGTTCCCTCCCACATAAAATGGAAATAGCCATTCTTGCACTATGCACCTCACTCGGCTGTTTGGAGGAGAGCATTTTGTAAAGCATAATATGCTCGAGAGAAGAGTTATTAGAGCTCTTGTGCTCCAGTGAAGCAGTATATAGAAAAGTGTTTTGTAAACGTGAAAGGCCCATCTGGTCGATGCAGGGAGAGTAAGATTGAAATCTGTCAGGGACCTTAAACTTATCTAGTTCAAGCTCCTCGTTTTACGGGTAGAGAAACTGAAGTCCAGAGAGAAGAAGCACATGTGCGTGATTGCTCAGGATGTAAAGAAGTGCTAGTCTTCTAGCCCTTGTGTTCTGATTCCAAACCCATTGGCCTTTCCAGTACGAAAGATGATGGTGATTAGCTGTTAGGGGACATCCGAAGCATGGAGAGCTACTCATAAGGGGAGGCATGGGGGGAAGAGCGCTGCTGGAGGTCTGTAAATAGAAGAAGGTACAGGAGGAAGGGTCTAGAGGGCTGAAGTTAAAGACTTCCCCATCTGCGGCTGCTAAAGGCCTGCCCTTTGATGGAACAGGAAGCTGGGCTTTTCCCCAACTCTGACCCCACCACCAAAAGGATGAAGAGGCTGCTGCACGGCATTGGACTCAAGCAGCTTCTGAAACCCACAACGGCCCCACTCCTTCATAGCCACGTGCTGGGTAGAGGAAGAAGCCCCTCTACTGGTCAGCAAGTGGAATAAAAAGGAAACTGGGAGACAAACAGAGCCCTTGGAATGGGAAAGCTGGAAGAAAGCTTCGATGGGCAGCCCCTTGCTTTCCCTGTACTTGGTGGTACAGACTATCAGGACAACTGACTGGAGCCCTGCAGCACAATGGCCCCTTTGTCCATGCATGGCAGGCCAGAGGAGGCCAAGGCTGTTAAAGCCAGAAGAGAGTTTAGAGAAGATCTGCCCTCATTTGGCAGGTGAGGACAGTGAGACTAGGCAAGGGGAAGTTCTTGGTTCAAGGTCAGACATCTGGAGCTAGGAACAATGTGGCCCCTTCCACTAGGCTAGTCAGCCACCAGTGCTCAATCATTCATTCATTCATTCAATAAGCATTTATTAAGTACCTGAGTGACAGGTACTGAGTATAGGTACTGATGCTAGGTACTGAGGTTACAAAGACAAAAATGGAATGTTTCCTGCCCTTGAGGAACTTGCGGTCAATTAAAGAAGCTTATATTTGCATGCACGCATGTATGCATATATGTATGTGTGTGTCTCTCGGTACAGATGATAGAATTTGACTATAGCATTATTAGGCCTATAGATCTTTCTCTAAAAAGGCTCTTAAACTGTTCTGTATCTTGGATCGCTTGGGCACTCTATAAGCCCCCTCTCAGAATAATAATTTCAATGCATAAAATAAAATGCATAGCATTACAAAGGAAATCAATTATATTAAAATGCAATTATCAAAATATTTAAAAACACATTCATAGGCTCCCAAAATCTGTTTTCTCATACCTTGGGGGTTCATGGACTCCAGATTAAGAAGCCCTGCACTATCACTTTGGAGTGGAATGTTTGCTCTACTCTTCTTGGTTGGACATTTAAAAGACGCTGTAGCCAGAGCCATAACTAGGAATTCCTTCACCTAGAATAAATTAATTAGGGAGGGGCCAGTGGTCTAAATTAGCAGTCACCAAAGATACTAATCAATTGACCCTCTGAGTGAAATATTTTTTATTTTAGCCTCAAAAAGGCTAAAATGCACCAGTCAGCTCGCTGATTTGCAAGTTTCCACCAATGATCTAGTTTACTACCATTCTGTGCCCGCCCATCCTCTGAGACTTTTGTCCATGTTCCCTCTACCCCCATAAATACACCATAAGGAATCTATCCAATAAGCTGAGGCCTTCCTTATTTTCTCCTAATAGCAAGATGGTATCAGACTCCCCCAGCCTTTCTTTTCTTCCTATTGCTTTGATTTATCATTACTCTTTTTCCTCTTCAGAGTTCCTCATTGGTTATATAGGCTAACCTCATGTAATAGATATGAGTAAACTGCAACTCTCAATAGGAGGAAAGGAAGGAAAGAAGGAAGGAAGGAAAAAAGGGAGGGAGGCAGTAAGAGAGGAAGGGAAAGAGAAAGGGAGGGAGGAAGAAGGAAAGAAAGAAAGGAAGAAGGAAAGAAAGAAAGAAAGGAAGAAAGGAAGAAAGAAAGGAAGAAAGGAAGAAAGGAAGAAAGGAAGAAAGGAAGAAAGGAAGAAAGAAAGAAAGAAAGAAAGAAAGAAAGAAAGAAAGAAAGAAAGAAAGAAAGAAAGAAAGAAAGAAAGAAAGAAAGAAAGAAAGAAAGAAAGAAAAAGAAAGGAAGGAAGGAAGGAAGGAAGGAAGGAAGGAAGGAAGGAAGGAAGGAAGGAAGGAAGGAAGGAAGGGAGGGAGGGAGGGAGGAAGAGAAAGAGAGAGAGAGAGAGAGAGAATGAATTCTTCTAAGATGAAGGGAATTTGTTAACAATGGACAAGGGTTCTAGAGAGCATAGTAAAAAGGGTAGAAGAGGGAATGAATGGGACTAAAGCTGAGCCTACAGTTGTGGGGAGATCCTTATTACCACTAACCCCCCAGCTGATCCTCAGGCAGGCACCCAAACCAGTCAGCAAGTTAGGGACAATAAGTTCCAGGGAAGGCAAGTCCTGGGAAAGAGCCATTAGGTCTGGAGGGGTGGCAACCCAGGGTCCAGTGAGGGAGCTTTCCTCTCCCTAAAGTGTGTGTCAGGGTAGGTCTAGAAAAGTATCCTCTCTCCACCTCCACCTCCCACTAAAGGAAAGAAGCTAGATATTAGCTACCAGCCTAAAGTTGCAGGCCCCCATGGCACACGCATACACACACACACACACACCACACACATACATACATACATACATATACACACTACAATACACACATATATACAACACACACACCGCAATACACACATGTACAATACATACCATACATACACACACCACACACACATACACACAACACACACACACAAATACCACACACATACATACATATACACACTACAATACACACATATATACAACACACACCGCAATACACACATATACAATACATACCATACATACACACACCACACACACACACAACACACACACACACACACATACAACACAACATAACACACCACCATGCTAGTTTTGCCTCCAGCTTCTATTTTCAGAGTAAGATGTCTAAAGACTGGGCCCAAGAGGCAGCATGGTATGGTGGGAAGTGCATTAGGTGGGAGTCAGGAGGCCCATGTTTTCTAGACCCCCAGCTCTGCTATCGACCAGCTGTGTGACTTTGACCAAACCATTCAACGCATCTATAGAATGAAGATGCTGACCGATATACAATCTACCTCACAGGCCTTCCATAAGAATTAAATGAAGTAGTGAATGTGAGTGGACTTTGAAAAGTTAAAAGAATTCTAGAAATGTGAGAGATTACTGCTAATAGCTCTTCCCATTTAATGGAGAATTGGTTTGCTACAGTCAAAGTAATAATAGCCGGCATTATTGTATAGCACTTTATGGTTCATAAAGCACTTTACATATGTGAGCTCACTCAGTCTTTGTAAACATCTTATTCTCCACTTTAACCGAGCCTCACAGAGGCTTTGACTTGCCTGTAATCATACAGCTGGTAAGTATCTGAGACCAGATTGCACTTGGGTCTTCCTGACTGTCCAGAATTCTATTACTGTACCACCTAGCTACCTCTAAAAAGTGTCCTAAATCTGGATTTAGGTTGCATGGGTTCAAATCTTGTCTCTAATACTACCTTATGGCCTTGAACAAGTAAGTCACTTAACCTTCCTTTCTTCTTCTATAAAATAACAGGGGTGAACTAGATGGTCTCTGGGGTCCTTTCTAGGTATCTCTGATCTAATGTATTAGATTGCAAGGGTTGGAAAAGACCTTGGGCAGCAACTAGTCCAATACCATCTAGAGTCTAACTAGGTTAGGTGACTTGCAGTGGGTCACAGAACCAGCAAGTGAAACAGCTGAGACCGTCCAGCTTCTCAGCCCACTGGATGGTTTGGTTTCATTGAATAGATATATGGTTGGATATAAACAGCTGGGTGATGCTGGATAGAACACCAGGCCTGGAGTCAGGAAGACCCAAACTCAAGCCCAGCCACAGATATTTACTTGTTGTGTGAACCCAGGCAAATCACTTAACTCCACACTCAGCCTCAGTTACATAGTGATAACATCACTTACTTCCCAGGATTGTTTGGAGGATCCAATGAACAAACCAAATGTAAAGCGTTTTGCCGTCCTTTAAAGGGTTACAGAAATGCTCGCTCTTCTGTGTCCCCGCCTAGCCAACCTGCTTGTTTCTATATTCCCCATACTAACTGGTGCTATCCTCTTGTTTCAGGCTCTCTCTCTGGAAGTATGAGAACAGCCTTTGTCACAATTGCCGGCCCATGTTTTTGGAGTGGTGAGGATAGAAGCAGGGAAAGCTCCCAGTTACTCTTGGTCAGGAGCCTCCTCTGAGATACTTGAAACTGAGGGACCATGCCTGGAGCGAGAGAATCCATTCCTGAGGATCCCAGGGCTGCTATTCCCTTCTAGCCCTGCTCCTCCCCAGTACCATGAAGGGAGAGACACAGCATGTCTATTCCATCAAGGATCCTGAGCCCAGCTCCAAAGAGCAAGACAAGGACTTTGAATGTCATGGTAATTTGGAAGGAGGGGAGCTCAACAGTCCCCAGTCTGATGGACTGCCCAAGGCAACCTCCCCCTTTAGCATCAAGGACAAGGAGCCTCACAGCCAGAGGGAGGCTGTGATCAGGCCACAACAGGCTGGGAAGATCGACTTCAAGTCACTTCACAATAGGCCAAAATTGCTAAGTAATGGCCCATGGAGTGCTGGGAAGGGGACTCTCCAGTCTCCCACAGGGAAGAGCAGGGTCCGGGATAAAACCCGACGGGCTGGGAAAGGGGAACGGGGCCATCAGCAGCTCTACAGGCTCACCATTGCCAACTCCCGGGCCAACCCCACTATTGGCATTGCTTACCCACAACAGAAAGTTACCCCGCCAAAAAAGTTAGAGGCCAGCAAGAGACCTGCATCAGGAAGCTACCGGTTCAATGTCCCCAGCATCCCAGAGCGTGAGGCTGAGCTCCAGCAAGAAGAGGTCAGCTTCAACAGGTACTTCCAGGAGGCTCCCTCTAGCCTTACCTCCACCAACTATACCTCACAGGCCCCAACCACCACACCCCCACATCACAGCAGGAAGGACCAGCAGCAATCGGGCCCTCTACAGGACAGCCCTAGCCTGGGCAGGCCACCACACTATTTGGAGTTCCAGGCAAACAGGACTGACTCCTGGCCTTCCCCTGAGAAGAGCTTCCCAGGTGCTAACTATGAAGTCACCCCTGCCAAGCCATGCCCCTTCCCCGAGGGCAGCAAATCCAGCGCCCACTGTTTTGTGCCATTTCAATATCCATTCCAGGTGTCCGAGCCTTTCCCTGTTGAAGCTACCAGCCAAGAATATGTGGGTACTTCCCTGGCAGCTCACCACGGGGCATTTGTTTTCCACTCTTCTTCGAGGGACTGGCAGGAAGACCCCTTGAACAAGGGTTCCTTTGACAGTTTGTCCCAAGAAGGCCGGGCCTATTCACTCCCTTTGCAGTCAGCTCCATTTCTGCATCCACAGACTCAAGGAGCTCAGCTTCCATCACCTCTGCCATGCTACAAGGGGCATGGAGACCCTCCCCCTGACGTGAATGGTGCTATCTCTTCCTCTGGTGCTAACGACCAAAACCCAACTCCATTCTTAGAAGGCCAAGGCATTTTCTCAACAAGTTTACATGGTAGCATGCCCAAAGCTGTCACAAAGAGGCAATCCTCAGCAAAACACAGCGTCCCAAGCCTGAGGATGCCAACTCCAAGTAACGCTCTTAGAAGGAACATACCACAGAACTCACTCCCCCAAGTGCACTTTCCAAACAAAGTCTTTGGAGGTTCCCCAGCCAATGGCATGAGCCCAGTATCCATGCCTTTGGATAAGGATGGTTCCGTGGTAACCGAGGGTCACTCCAAGGTGGCCCAGTCATGGGATGGAGGCAATAAGACATTTACTACCATAGACCCAGATTCAGCACTTTATTCCACCACTGCTGCTGCTGCTGCTGCTGCTGCTGCTCCCGGAATCGGGAATCAGTTCTCTTTTGAATGCCAGACTAGTTCTGAGCAGAGGCCTCATGTTCAAAAGGGTGTCCGGGTAACATGGCAGCAGATTCATCTCACTTCTGCCCTGCATAATCCAAACAGAATTGAACCCTCAAGACAGTTGAACGGCCAAAAGCTTTCCTTCCCTCCAGGCGCATCTGAATGGCAAGGAGTGGGCAAGATGCCAAAGACAGCCCACCTGCCCAGCCCTCCAGGCTATCCTGGGAAGACTCATGGGCCAGGGGAAAAGATCACAGCCCAGAGAAGTGAACCCATCCAGCTGAATGGGGGCCCTACGGGTGTTTATCCCTACGAAGGGGTGAAGGAAGCCAGCTCTCCTTCCTGCGATTCTAGGACCAAGCCCTTGTTCTTTGGGATAAGCCAGCCTCAGGCCTCACCCAGAAGAGCCTCCAAGCTGACTGTGGCCCTCTCCCCACCAGGATTAGCAGCAACTTCTCCTGTCAAATCCCCTTTGCCCTCACCCATCCCCAATCCCGCAAGCAATAGCACTTGTTCTCCTCTGTCACCTCTGTCTGCCAGTCCTGTTCATCACAGCTCAGAAGAGAGCCAGCTCTCAGTCCCACTTGCCCCTTCCTCCTATTTCCAGCCCCCCATTCACCCAAAGGAGAACAAGACTTTCCAATCTCCAGACCCATCCAGTGGCTTATCCATTCCTTATCAAGCTGAGACCATGAAGGCATTTCATTTCCCTGCGGATGGACCAAAGGACGAGAACCTCTTTAAATGCCTACAGGAGAGTCCATTTCCCAGAGCAGTCACTGATGTCAGCAAAGGAGGTCTGGACAGCTTTGAAGGTGAGCCGCCCCCTTATTCCTCCCATCACTTCCTGGCTAACTCGATCAGCAGCGCTAGCCTAGACCAACTGGATGTGCTGCTGACCTGCAGACAATGTGATCAGAACTACAGTAACCTCAGCTCGTTCCTGGAACACCGGCAGTATTGTGGTTTACACTCAGCGCTCCTGGCCGAGATGCGAGATGGCTCAAGACTGGCCGAGGGCCGAAAGCGCCCTCCAGACCCGCCGCGGGCTCCCCAGCCTGGATCTGGGCTCACAGGGCCCAAGGGACCTTCTGATCCCCACTCACATTTGCTCAGCCCCAACAAGTCTACGGACTTCATGTTAGATGGGGAGGGAAAGGGAGAAAGCAAAGAAGACCCCTTAAAAGGACACTTCTTTACGAATTCCTTGTCTCTTATGGCTTCTGACTTGGAGATAGAGGATGCCAAGCTCGATAGCCTGATCACAGAGGCGCTGAACGGCCTCGAGTACCAATCAGACAACCCAGAGATTGACAGCAGCTTTATCGATGTTTTCACTGATGAGGAACTCTCAGCCACCAAAGGTCTAGGCAGTAGTCAGTCTCACAAGACCAAGGAAGGAGCCGGACCTGAGAGCAAGCCCAAGCATGTGGCCCCAGATGGGGGACAGGGGCCTCCACCTGCAACAGCCAGTCACTGTGAAGAAGGCTACCTGACCAGGCGCAGGAGCCAAAGCAGACTTTCGGACAAACCACCCCCTGAGAAAGAACAGGCAAGCAAAACAAGGGAACGGGGCAGGGGGAAGAGAGTCAGTCTGTACAAAAAAGAACTGACTCCCAGTGATCGCCTGGGGATGGGAGGGAATAACAGGGTGGGGAAAGCAAGCCGAGGGAGGCCAAGGAGGAAGTTCAGTAAGGCGTCCTCTACCCCAACCCCCACAACGAGGCCCGGTTCAAGGGAACTAAGAAAACAACCCCGAAGAAGCAGCCCCGATTCAGACCCCGATGGCCAGGTCCAGGATGGAACAGTTAACACACATCCTGGTCCCAGGAGTCCTAAGCAGCACAGGTTCTCCAAGAAGGAAGGGAAGAGGAGGAAGGCACGAAATGGTACCTGGAGCAAAGAACTTATTCATAAAATTGTACAGCAGAAAAATAAACCACATAAACTACAAGTCAAAAACAGCCGAATCATGCAGTTCTCCCTGGTGACCCCAAAGCCTGTCCCTATAACCAAAAGCGGGCAATTTGGGGAATACGATTACGTCTCTGATTCTGATGAGGAAGGAAGAGGATGTTCTCTGGGTGTACCCAGGAAAAGACAGCTGGAAAGTTCCACCATCAACGGCAGGCCCAGACACAACTTTTTAAGACAAAACCGAGAGGACAAGGAACCAGGCCAGAAACAGGGAGGAAAGAGATATCAGGATTCCCAGGAGGATCCAAGTGATGAAGCAGGGAATAAGAAAGAGAGTGTGTCTCTGAGCCCAGAGAAGGTTTGTCAGCCTTCCCTTGGTGATGATCAAAGCACTAATCCAGCCAGCCAGATAGAGAAGCAGTCCCAAAGCACTGATAAGGGAGATTCTGACAATGAAAAGAAAAGCATCCCTGAGATAAAGAGCCCAAGTGACTCTGACCACACTTTCCCTCTTCCAACGGGACTTCCACAGCTTCCCGACCAGGAGGAAACTTCACCAGAAAACTACCCATTGCTAGAAGACTTTTCCAAGAAGAGCAAGAGACCAGGCTTGGCCAAAGCATCGTCAACCAGAACCAAGCTCCTACCAAGTAGCAAGTCCAATTTTCCACTTACCAATTACACAAATGAAAATGGAAGCACTATGACTGAAGAAAAAACAATGCAGAGCAAAGAAAGCGTAACCTCCAAGCCCAGCCAGATCGGCAGCAAAGAAACGGCAGCCTCAAACTCCAAGATGGGAGAAACCCATGTTGACATGGTGCCACGGGAAGTCTCTGAAAGTCCAGTTCCATCCACTTTGCAAGATACCACCCATAATATTGAGCCTCCATTTTCTCCTTTCAATGAGGACACCCTGAAGTACCAAACTGGAGAATTAATTAATCCATCCCAGGTTACAAACTCTATGGATATCAGCTACACAGAAGCCAGCATGGAATACTTAAAGAACCATGACCCCAGTGCAGAGCCTAAAGACTTTGCCATGCCCACTGGCTGTTATAATGGGGATCCCATCAGGATTATGCTTTCTAGCAAAGGGCATAATTCTTATGAGAGCAGCACTAATGAAACATCCCCCAGGCAAAAGGATTTAAAGGATCATTATGATGCCAACCTATATTCGAAACCTTTGGTGCTAGGGTCATCCCATGTGGAGAACATGTACCTGGGCCAGGACAGCACCAGCCCTAATACTTTTGAGCCCAGACCCTCCAAGATTCCACCCTACACAACAGAACCTGAACCAGGCAAAGTCTCTCCCCCGCTGAGCTTTGATTCATCATCTATATTCAGTGGCCTTCCTGTAGCTGGATTTGATACTCCTCTCTATGGCAGCATGTCCCCCAGCAAGGTCAGCTACATTCCTTTTGCCTGCGAGAGCACCTCGCCAAGCAAACCTGCTGAACTCGAGCAACAGTACCCACCATTTCTCCATGAAAAGGCCTGGACTCTGGGAGAGGTGTCTCCAGTCCTATCTGATGACATGAGCCGTTTTCATGGCCTTTCAGTGGAAAAATCATTAGGTAAGAAATTTCCTGATGAAGGAACTGTGACTCCCAGCCAAATCCCATTGCCAGTCAAGATAGGAGACTATAATGTACCTTTTATGAATAACATGTCAGAGGATGAGCTGGAAATCAAGAGACTAGTCACAGAATTGGAAAGTGAGCTTCAAACCAGCAAACTCGATGATGCAGCCCCTGGGGTCCTACAGTCTCCTGAGCATTTTATTGCTTTGGATGCACCTGAAACAACAAAACAGTTCTCACCTTCACCTCTAGGGCAAGAACCTGAGCATGAGAAGCATTTGTTCTTAGCCCATGAGCTCACCAATCTTGAGAGCACAAATCTTATAGCACCCAAGGGTCATAGCGGACCAGATTCAGGTGAGGAGAAAGAAGTGGCCAGCATGGATGGAGACTATGGAAGTCATCAGGAAAGTTGGTCATGTGCCATATCATTTGACCCACTGACAACAAGCATGCCCCCAAATGCATCTGAAGATGCCATCACTATAGATCCTTTTGGCTCCCCGTTAACCTGTGACGAGTTTCAGCTTGAGCTCCAGGAAGCTGATATTTCAAAGCAGACCAGCTGCTCTGAGATAGAAAATGAATCCCTCATTAGTGCTGACCCCTCCCTTCCCAATGTGTCTGAAAAATTAGAGCTCTTAGCCTCTGCAGAGAGCTTGACGAAGAGCAGTCCCATCAGAGAATCTATGCGTTCTAAAAATAGGGAGGCTAGCAAAGTGGCTAAGCAAGATCCTCTGCAACTTCTCCCAAGAAAAACCAGAGAAGACATGTTTCCAGAACCACACGAGATGGCTCAAACCCTCAGTGAGCCACCCAAGCTGGAAGTATTTGGCAATCCAGTAACCCATTTGAAATCTGAAATGGGTTTTCAGGATGATACAGTTGCGGTCCTGGATACCACCTCATCTTCTGATGCCAGAGATTTCAACACTTCAGAGGAAAAAGCCCTCAAGAAAGCAAATAGGACAGAAACTCTTAAGAGTGCAGCCATCTCCCATCAAAGTAAAGAGGAGCCTATACTGGAGGGGAACGAGGAAGCTGTGGCTTCGATCTCTTATCCACCGATGCCAATCTGCGAGAAGACTGGCAACAAGAAAGCCTCATTATTTGAGGTGCTGAGTTCGGCCAAAGACCCAGTTTGTGATGATGAAATAGCACCGGCATCCCACGGTTCAATGGCAAATCCCCTACAAGAGCTCCAGCTCTTCGTAGCCAGGACAGTCCAAAATAACGAGGAAGAAAAAATGCCCTCTTGCCTCACAGAGCTACTCTCTGTCAGTCTCCAGCTCCCAGCTCCCAGCCCTTCTGATCTGAAAGGGGAAAGTCAGGAAGATGAGCACGTGGCTTGTGGCCACAACAATGATGATGGAGTCATGGAAGGTGGGCAAACAACACCTCTTTCCACCACAGTAGGAATCCAGCTATTCCCAGAGACGGATGGAAATCTAGATTCACTCAGTGAAACAGAATCATTCCCTGCAAAGCAACCCAAAGTGGGGAGCCCCAAGGCACAAAATCATGTATCCCAGCTACACCAGAGACCAGAACTGGGTAACCTTCAGATCTGCCCAGATGGTATCTCACAAGACCCCAATCCCTCCCCATTCAATAACACATCCGACTCCCCAGGGGCCAAATTGACAAAAAGGGAAGATCAAAACAACAGTGAGCTAGAGCGAGACCACAACACAGAAACCTGGCCGTTTAAAAAGCATCAACAATCCCCATCAAGCCCTGTCTCTCCTGAGAAAGAGGAATTGGGGGACACGATCTCAGAAACACAATGCAAAGGCGGTGCCTGGGGGAAGGAGGAGAAGCAGTTACCCTCTGCTGAGAAAAGCAAAAGAACCCCTGAAAAATTCCCTGATAGGCCAACAGTGCTGCCTCCTTATCCCCCAAGCCCCAAGCACCTCCTGGAGAAGGACCACTGGAAAAACCAAGCAACTTCAGTATCACTTGCGGAAGAAGTCAGTGTCTCTCCAAGGCAGTGCCTTCAGAACCCTCCCTCGGGAGAAGACTCAGCCCTTGGTCTCCCTTTGAGGGTGACAGCTTCTGGCCAGGAATGTCTACAAGGTGATGGAGCTGAAAGCCTCCTGACTACTGTGGATACTCAAGATGAAAAAGATAAATACAGCGTCCGACCGCACAATCCAGAGAGGAAGTCAATTCCTTTGTCTTTGGAGAAAAACATCTCTGATCCTGAGAAAAGTCGAAAGTGTTGCCCTGCGCAGAGCCCAGTAGAAAAGCGCACTGGTGAAGATGTTTATTCAGCTCAGGCAGCATTTCGGGACCAGAACGTCAGTGGCAATGGCAGATGCTGCCTAGAGAAGGACATTTTAAATAACCAAGTGGAGTCTAGAGAAGAAGAACCAAGGAGCTCCCCTACTCCCTTTGACCTCAGCCAAGCTACGTCATCTCCCCTGGCAGAAGATGCCTCCCAGAAAACATCAATACATGACTCCACTATTTCCAACATTCCACACTTAGACCAGAATGATATTGGCAGAAGGATGCCCATGAAATGCACCTGCATAGAGTTGGCATGCCCCCACCACATGGAAAACCAACCAAGATCCCTCCCAGATGTGACTCTTAATATCCACTCCCAAGAGAAAAGCAAAGCTTACCCAGAGGATCCCAGGGACCATCTGATTAGCAAGGAAGCTAAAGTAGAGAAATACCTGATTTCTCAACAAGAAAAAGAAGCTAGAAACAATGAAGAGGAGATCTATTCTGTAGCTTTGGGCCCTAAACTTACAAAGATGCCTGATGCCAACATTGGGGACCCAGAGGATGTCCACCTTTTGGCTGCAACAGAGGTGAGCTCTTTCAATTCTGTCTCTCCAAGTGTGGACCCAGGAAAGGCCAATTTAAGAATCGATCCTTCTAAAAGCCACAGAAATTATCTGCCAGAATCTTCCATCGATGATGTGGAAAGCCACCTGGATCCCATCCAGGTAAAGAGTCGATTTAAAAAGAAGCCACCATCTTTGAGGAATGGCCAGTGGAAAAGAAGTCCCCCCGAGGCAAATGAGCTACAAGTCACATGTGATGTCTGCTCCTTGTCCTTCAAATCCAAACCTGGTTTGATGAGACACAAAGCTGTGAAACATCGGATAAAGAATAATGCCCCACCATTACCAAATAAAGCAACCAGATCTAGCTCTGCTCCTTTGGAAAATGAACCAAAAATATCAAGACACCACTCTAAGAAAGGCCTAAGGGCCATGAAAGAAAAGGCATGTGATTCCCTAATCAACAGCAGCCCTACTCCTGGACTACCTCTGGAGAATGAGGCCAGCACCCAAGAAGATGAGGAGGTCAGTCCAGGGCTAAGTGGCCTCAGGGATACGGCTCCTCCACTGACCCATGAGCTCCTTCACTCAGACTTGGCGAATGGCAAAGCAAAGATGCAGCCTCAGTCCTTGGAGCCTGGGAAATCACACAAGTCACATGGGAGGAAGGCTAGTCCTAAAAAATTAGACAGGAAGCGAAAAGGTAGGAAGCGCCAAAACAAAGAACCTGCAGATTTAAACAGTGATTCAGAAGGAAAATTAATTAGAGGAGTGAGAAAAAAGCAAGTGAAAAGATTCCCAAGGAAAAATGCATGCACTGAGGTTTCTGACTTGGAGAAGAATATCCCAGAAGTTTCTCCTGACATGAGTTTAGATAGACCTGATTCAAGTTCATCATCTACCATTGCCACTTATCCTGGGCAGTCAAATAGTTCCCTCTTACCACCGGGAAAGGAGTGGACTCATTCAGTCCAGTCATCTCTCAGTGCCAGGCCAGTCCACGAGACTTTCAAGGATTTGGATGAAATGGGCAGTCAGATACTATTCACAGAAGAGACACTCAGCCAGAAGACCATCAACAATTTGATGAACAGTCAAGGGAGGTTGGAGAGCCCATCTGCAAGAGATCAGGTCCAGGTTTTGGAGGAAGCCTGGGAAAACAATTTCCTGAGGCCTGGAGAGGAAGGGCTGTGCAGCATTTACAATGAGATGCATGAAGATACTCATGGTACAAATGTAGAGGAATATGTGATGGAAAGAAAGAAGTTAGAAGAAGGCACATTGGGAAAGCATGATTTGCCCCTGAAGAAAGCACACTTAAATCCCGCTAAGCCAGACCTGCCCTTAGGAGCTTTAGATCCAGAAAAAAGAAAAACCATAACAACCAACAGTCTACCACAGGTCTTCTCAGAGGACACTGTGATGGACTCAGAAGCCCAGGAAGGAAACAAAGGAGAGCAGAGCAAAGAGTCCTTCGCCAAAGATCAGGCCAAAGTGGACCTCCAGCACTTATTTGATGATGATGCCACGTTTTCTCTTCTCTTCCCGAGGGATGATCACTTCTCCCAGAGGAAGTGCACCCGTGTTTATGGGAAAGGGCCCAAGAAACCCAAACCAGTTATAGAGACCAGCAGCCAGATGGTAGGGTCCACAGAAATGTTCTCCATCCGTCTGCCATCTGATCTCAGTGACACTGACTCTTTCTGTGTCACCCAGGAAGACCCCTGTAATTACGAGTCCATGTCCTTCCATGACGCCTTCACACTAGACATGTGTCATGGGAATGATGCCTGGTCTCTGAGTCCTGCCATAGGGACTCATAAGCCAGAGAGTGAAACAGACAGTGACAACAAGATGGGCCTCAACCTGGATGACGATGAAATGTTGACTTATCTCTGCCCAAACAATCGGTTGGAAGCCATCCCCAGCTTGCACATATCATCAGCTGTTTGGAATGACCTGGATGTCCTGGATCATTGTAATGAAATGTCTTTCAAGTCACCTTTAGAAGCTAAGAATGAGTATTCTTTGGGAGAAGCGAGTCCTGAGCCTCCAGAGCTGGAGGTAGAGACCTATGCTGGTGGCCATATCCCCAGGAACCCAGACTCCCCAGAACTTCATCCCATTGACCTTGAGCTGCTGAGCACAAAGTTTGAAATGAGAGACATGCATTTCTTTAGCACTTGTGAAGACTGTTCAGGCCAGTCTGACCCAAGCACTTTAAGTTTTAAGAAGAAGGTGAATGAACACATCCAACCTAACAAACCAAAAGAAGAGGAAGGGAAAAGGGGGAGAAGTCGGAGTGACATGACCATCAAGACCAGGGAAAAGCACTACAAGTGTAAAGTATGCTTCCAGTGGTTCCTCACCCTGGGGGAGTTGGACTTTCATAAGCTCACACACAACCCATCCCCTCCCCCAACATGCTACATGTGTGTCCAGAGGAAATTCAGTTCTAGGGAACAGCTGAAGGAGCATTTAAAAGGGAAACATGCCAAGAACAAGGTAGGCCTCTGGGCCTGTGGCATGTGCCTGAAGGAGATCTCAGATGTCTGGATGTACAATGAACACTTACGAGAGCATGCTGCAAAGTTTGCTCGGAAAGGTCAAGTTCAGAAATGCATGACAGGGTTGCCCACCTGCTTTGGAGAGGACAACGCAGTTACTCAGTTCCTGAACACCATCATGAATCGGAAGCCCAGATCCTCCCGAGGCAAGCGCTCTGCTAGTAAGGGGAACAAAGATCCCAAAGTACAAGAGTCCAAAGGAAGTCAAGACATCATGGAAGGCAGCAGTAAGAGCCAGCCCCTGGCTCAAGCCAACACTCCTGCCAACAGCAGCTTCCCCACCACAACCACTGCTCCATCCGGTTCTTCCAAAGTAGGGTCTCCCGATCCTGGACCTAGTGGTGAGCAACCTTCCAAAGTGGTCCCCATGCACCCCCAGTGCAAAGACCCTTCTAGGGATTGCCACCACTGTGGAAAGCAGTTCCCCAAGCCCTTCAAACTCCAGCGCCACCTGGTGGTGCACAGCCTTGAGAAGATCTACATGTGTACCCGATGTCCCAAGTTTTACAAGGAGACCCGAGAGCTCCGTGGTCACCTGAGCCAGGAGCACGGTGTGAAGGAAAAGCCAGAAATCAAGCACACCACGCTGTATGCATGTGAGCTCTGTGCCGATGTAATGCATGTCATCAAAAAGTCCTTTATCTGCAGCACGTGCAACTATACTTTCTCTAAGAAGGAGCAGTATGAACGGCACATGGAGAAGCACCTAGCAGAAGGGAACCGGACTTTCAAATTCAGGGGGGTGATGAGACCAGGTGCTGGGGCAAGGGAGGGAAAGGAGAGGAAGAAAAAGGAAGTCAGTTCCCAGGAGAGCATGCCACCCAACAAAAAGAGAAAAGTGGCACTCCCCAACAGCCTTCCAGGGCCAGATACTGAGGGGACATCAGGCCCACCAGATCACAATGTTGGCAACAATCCTACCTTTGGTGACAAATCTCCCCCAATTCTATACAAGCCCTTCTTAGAAGAAGCACCCAGCTCCCCAACAAGACTGTCCAGTGAAGAAAAACCCAAGGACCTGATGGGCTGCTTCTCTGACCACTTGGACAAAATAGAAGGTTATCCCCTTGAGCTCTTACAGTTACCTCCACCATGCCTATCCCCTCTTTCAGATACTCCTCTCTCAGATACCCCAGAAGAATGCAAGGAGAGTAATAGTATGGCACTACTATGTATAGAGGAGGCAAAAGATGATCTCCCTTCAAGCAGCCCTGCTCCTTTTCTAGAAACAAGCAAGCTGGAGCAAGACTTGCCTATGCTTCCAGTTGGGAGGAGTCAAGAAGTTGATGAAAATCTTACACTTCACCTGGCTCCAGTGCAAAGCAGACACACAAATACTCAAAATAAACCAGCAGCGAATGCTGACAAAGAGACACTTGACTATCCCGGTTCCCCAGGACATATGAGAACTGAGACCCCCTTGGTCAGGACAGGGAAGAAAATCCTCACATCACACAGCAACAAGACGGAGGCTCCATGGCCCAAAGAAACCCAGAAGGTCCCAGGAAGTGGAACCACAGTGTCCCAGAAAGAAAGTTCCTCCAAACTTGGTTCTACTAAGATTCCCCATCCTGCACAGCCTCTCAAGGATCGAACAGCATCACCAATTCTAAATAGAGCCACCAAGGACTCAGCCCCCCAACAGAAAACAACAGTCAACCATATTCCCAAAGAGGCAGCCTCCAGTACACCCTGTGCTGAGGATGTACCAAGACCCACCACCCTAAAAACCAAACCCAACCAGAGTCCTCGGTCTAAGGACAGTGTTGGGAGCAATGTCAAAGAAGGAGCTGGTAGTCAGCCAAAGCCCACCAGCACTCATCTCAAAAGTGAGACAGCAATGATCTCAACTAAGCCAGACCACAAAGATCTTGGCATATCCCCTGACAAGCCAGCTTTGAGCATCTCCACCAAAGCATTCTCCAAGAGACAAAAAGAACACAAGGGCTTGGGGCACAAAGGAAGCTTAGGGTCCAGAGAGAACATCAAGGGTGATGGGAAGAAGAAGAAAGCTCCAGAGATGAGTAGGGGTGAAGGCCCAAGGGACTTTAAAAAAGCAGAGTGGACAAGTAATAATAGCTCCATACCGTCCTCTAGGAGGCGTGGGACTCAGAACAACAGAGTCTCCAAACCCAGACCTTCGGGGACAAGCAGCCAGCTTAAGAAAACTGTGCCTGACCCTTACAATCAGAAGAAAATAGAAACTCACCACCACAAAAGGAATGCCAAATGCAAGAAAGGGATCTTGGGGAAATCTTTCCGGGAAGTGGTACCCAAAGGAGCTCCCTCATCCCTCCACAGCACTGTAAAGAGGGGTAGAACTGTCCAAGGTGCTAAACCTGCTGAAACTCACAAGTATAGAACAGTTGAATCCCAGAATAATCTTCTAAGCCAACTGTTTGGCCAAAAATTAACTAGCTTTAAAATTCCTTTAAGAAGAGATACTTCTGAGTAATTTATGAAAGTACTTGTGCTGATCCTCAGCTGCCATCGCAGGGCTGGTGAGGGGAAAAATGATCAAAGCATTACATTCATTCGTGTAGCATGGTTTCTCTGTCTAGCTTAAATGAACTTGCACTGCTATCTCTGTGAAGTAGTTTGCTTTGTGTCTACTAATCTTTTTTTTTTTAAATTCACCTGATTTATCATGCAGATGCTGGGACTTTGATGTCTCTGATGATTTTCATGAACTAAAATTGCAATCGCTTTGGGCAGCCTGAATTGTCAAGAGCAATTCCTTTTTTGCAGAAGTGCTGAAGTTACAAGGGTACAGGCCAATCTTGGCTCCCTTGGAGACTGTGTCTGTGTTATCTTTATACAAAGTACTTAAAGAGATGAACTTCATTCCATGTGCGTCTTATTCGTAAGGTGCAGTACACTGTAGAAAGCAAACGTTCAACGATTTTGCACAAATTATCCTGTACGAGTCATCTAATTAGAAAATGACAAAGCAGTACATTTTTATCATTGTTATTATTGTCATTGTTATTAAAACAACACCCCCACCCTGTAAATGAAATTGGAGGGAGGGTGCAGAGCTTTCTGTTTCAAACAATCATTCCCAAGGGATTCCTTCTCTGCATAGCAAAGTTATCCCAATCTAGCCTTGACATTGTGTGGGCCCTCTCATTTCTGACAGCAGTACCATTATTTGACCACTGTAAATGCTGCCAATAGATGGGAAATGCCAGTTGACTAAAACTGCACCTTGAAATTTGTGATGAATTTTTTTCCATGTGGAAAATGGAGAGGACTGGGCTCACTTGCCACCACTGCCTGGTGCTGTCTCCACAGTTTGAACCTCTCTCACTGTATAGTTAGCAGCTCTAAGCATCAGCTCTCTGACCACGCAGTTCCTGGTGCTGTTGTCATTTTTTAAATGTGAATACAGACTTCCTTGATTTAAAAAAAAAAAGAGAGAGAGAGAAAAAGAAAGTGGTAGGGAGGAGATGGGATCCAAGAGTGACTAGTGGGACACAACTCTGGCCTGTTCTGAAGGGAAATGAGAGAGACCAATGAGATTCCAGATAATGTCCCATTGTACTGGTCTCTCCACCATATCATGATCATTTAAGGTTCTGTCATATTCTGCAGAGGATACACCCAGACTCTGCAGTCTGAAAGAAAAACTCAGGTGTAAAGCAGCCCATGAAAGAAATGACTAGACCTAGGGAGTGCGTTTCCTGAGTTCCCAGATCAAGGAGGTGTATTTATGCACTGACACAATACAGAGTAGTTGGCACCTGGCCTTTTTAAAGATTTAAAAAGAGAAGGGGAAAAAAGAAGCTTTATTCTGTTCATGTGTATCTTTAAGATTCATTGTAATGTATTAAAAAAATTTACCTTGGGTGCAATGTCTACGTCAAAAGTGTTTATTTTGATATTTTGTCAAAGAGAGCAAACTGAGCAAAAGTTGCCTTTTATGATGTTGTATGTGTGCTATCAAAAGTGCCTGTTTAATATTGTTAAATAAAGTATGAGATGGAACTAGGAGGTTGTCCTGGAAAACACACACACACACACACACACACACACACACACACATACACACTTCCCAAAAAACAAAATCAATAGGTTTCAGCCTGCAAATGTATGCCACTATTTTCATAGAAACTCCTCAATTTGCTTTTTTTTTTGAGCTACCTTTCTCCTTGTCATTCCCCATCATCTCTCCATCCATTCTCCAGGCTAGTCAGAGAAATTGTTCTCTACAGAGACATCTTAAAATATTAAGTGGAAATCAAAATAACTCTTATCTTTTTATAAGGAATCTAGTGAGGTAAACTACCCCCCTCTCAGACTCTAGAAACCATCTTGCCCATGTGGTGGCACTGATACCCACATGAGCAAGGAAAAGCTGATGAATTTTCAGTGGATTAGAAATACTCATCAGTGACATTCACGTGTAGTCAGTCCAAAATTCACTATGGCCAATAATTTCAACTTCCTCTTTTGCTAGACCTGATGGCCCATGGCAAAACTGAAAACTAAACAAAGTTTGTGTTTCGCATCCATTCCTCTTTTTCTGCCCCCTGCTAAAACCTCAGTACCCACAGTCCTCAGGCTTTACCCTCCCAGTTCAGACATTCCTTCTGAAAAGTTCCCCAATATTGAAATCAAATTCTTTCCCCCTCTTCAACATTGTACTTCAACAAACATACTTCTCCTCCCAGAGGAGCTATTCAATTAATTATGTTCTATTGAATCAAAACTTCCCCACCTAGAGAACTCTTCTCTCAGGACCTGGATACCTGCTTTGCAGGATATCTATTATGTCCATATTGGTGTTAATAGTTGAAAATGGACCAGTACATTGTCCCTCTCACCCCAAACAAATTTGTACCTTAACAGGAGCTCCAAGAATCACAATGCCACAATGGAAAGGCATGAGTCCTGTTAGTGGGAATTCCAATATGGCAAATTGGAAGGATAGTGGCAGTTAGGAGAAGATATTTTTGACCAGTGACTTCCTGTCCCTAAAACCAAAAGAGAAGCTTCCATATGGGTGGTCCCCATATAGTATTTGTCTATGAGTAAGATAACCTTAGTGGAGCTGGTAAGTAACAAGCAGGATAAGCTGTAGATTTCTCTCCTCTAGCTTTCCTACTCTCTCTCTCCTAGGTGGGGATGGGGGTCATTATTGTGGGAAGGGATGTGGTAATCACAATGAACTGATCTGTCCAAGATATTGGAGTGTGGTCCAAGGAGGAGACCTGTCAGATTTCACCAGGTAACAAGCAATAGTCTGGTCCTGGGCCCTGGTCTCAATCAAAGCAGCAGATCTTAAACTGGGATCCATCATGTTTTTTAATGATTATTTTTAGAGTTTTCAATATATCTGGTTTCCTTTGTAATACTATAGTTTTGTCTTTCCCAATCATAAACATGTCTGAGCACTTATTCTGTGCTAAGCACTGGGGATATAAACAGAAAAAGTGGGACAATGGCTGCTCCCAAGGAACTTATACACTATTTGGAGCAGACAAGACTTAAAGTCCATGAGCAGGGCAGACAGGACCAGAAATCCTAAGGGTGAAGTAGTGGGACAGACTGCAGGGCATAGAGCCCAGGTACCACCTAAATATATGCCATTATGATCAATATAAATTGGCACACCTCCAATCTCTCAACCCTGCCTATAAACAAATGGGCTGGGCCAACTCACAGAGGCCAAACTTCCAGTGGAAACTCCACATCTAAGGCACTCTGCTCTAGTCTACGTTTGGAACAAGGGTACCAATGTCTCTCATCCCAAGCCCCTGGCATACAGTCACCCCCAATCCTGTCTTTTAAATGGCACATCACATGCTAAATGACTCACCCTGCACCTCACTTGGCTCCATTCATAAAGTTCCAATGGCCAGCACAGGTCAAAAGAACTTGAAGGCCTTTGAAAAGGGAAAGGTGATAGCACTGCTTGTGTTACCCAGTTAGGGCTTCTGTTGAGGACTGAAGCCAAAGATTAGGTCCCTCCCCGCTTTGAGGACAAAGCCTCCTACCTTGGTGGGGCTTAGCCGCTCCCATGAAAGACAGAGGATTAGGCTGTCAGGAAGAGACCTTCCAGGAAGGCAATCAGGAAATGAGAACTAGGCAACTCCTGTAGGCAGATTCAGTAGCAACCAAAAAGGAATTTTATTGCACACTGGAGGAAAAGCAGAGAAATAAAATTCATTTAAATTCACTTCTCTAAGGCTTTATGTTAGGCACCATGGGAGCTATAGAAGTAAATAACAAATCTCCAAGTCCCTGCCATCAAAGACCTTATGATCTAATGGGGTAGAGTGGGAACATAAGAAATATATGTAAGTGAGGGGCAGCCAGGTGGTGTAGTGAGTAGGCCCTGGAGTCAAGAGGACCTGTGTTCAAATTCAGCCTCAGACACTTACTAGCTGTGTGACCTTGGGCAAGTCACCTAACCCCAATTGCCTTGCCCTCCTCCCTCCAAAAACATGTATGTGTGTGTGTGTGTATATATATATATACATATATATACATATATATACATATATGCAAGTGATAACAATAATAGGATTTTTAAATTTTCAAAGCACTTTATATATGTTCTCTTATTTAATCTTCGCAACAAACTTGTGAGGCAGGTGTTATTATTATTCCATTTTAGAGATGAGAAAATTGAAGTTAAGTGATTGCCCAAAGTCACACTCTATTGTGAGGGTGGGAACATGGAGTCAGAAGAGTAACAGTGGCCAGTGGCAATCGACTTACCTGAAGGGTTATAGCCCCAGGAAGGAGGGAGTACCAGTTAGTTAGACAGCTAGAGCTTTTCGGGAAAGGAAAAAGCAGGAAGTACCAGACTTTCCCCCAATGTCCCCAGTCACAGGAGTAGGTATTTCACAAGCTCAAATGTAGAAAGCCAGTGCTAGTTTCATGTCTGCAAAATCACCTAGACTTCAGTTTCCTCATCTGTCAAATGAGAATAGTCTAAGGTCCCTGCTGGTTCTAATATTCTATGATTCTATGACTGCCCCTGTGATTAAAACTCTTTCCTTCATTTAGGGTATCTAAAATCCCCACAATTCCTCAGACCCTGTGGCTAAGGCATTGGACACTCCTTTCTTAAAAATGGAAACCTATGAAGCCACTGTCAGCCATTCACACCTTAGCCGAAATGAGCCAGACTTTAGAGATCATGGAGTTCAATCCCTTCATTTTACTCACATTTACTCACAGATTTGGAGCCTGAAGGGACCCTAAAGGTCATTAAGTCTAAGTCATTTTTACAAATGAGGAAACTGAAGAGACCCAAAGAAGTTAAATTATTTGCCCATGGATCATACAACCAGTGACACCTCAGTCAAGTCTGATGATTGCAAATCAGTTCTCTCTGGCTTCAAACCCAAGCTTCTTTCCGCTGTACCACCTAGCCAGTCTTATTTACTACCCATCCACCTGCCTTTATATGACCCCTCCTCTGCCCAGGCCTCAGTGCCCTTCTGCCTACAGCTACACAAAGCTCCCTATTGAAACACCCTACCCATGCCAGTCTCCACCCATTCCAATATTTCCCCTCTCTCCTCCCTCCACCCAAACCTTCCATTCTCATAACTACAAAAAATACAATCTGATCATCTCATTAGGCATTTCATTATTCATAAGTGGTGCAAAGACTTATCCCTCCCTGAGGACTTTGCATTTTGAAAGAGCTTATTAACTGCAATTAATCTCTGGTTGGCAGTGTGGAGGGAACAGGTATTATAACCTGGCATCACTAACCCCCCCCCATCTAGCAGAACAAGGGTTCTTAGCACCCTGTTTCTCAGATTGTTACCTAGAAAGTCCACAAAGGAATGGAAAGCAACACAGGTAAGTTTTAATGAGGAGAAGGAGCAGGAGAAAGATCTGAAATGAGGACTGCCTCTTGGGGAGCGACGACCTTGCCCAGATTTCTAAGAATAATAACTGGGTGATGTGAGAGCACTGGCTTGCTAAATGATCTAGGATTAAAGGGGCAGGGTGCAGAATGGGCTAGGAGAGGGACAGTGTTGGTAGGAAAAAAAGTAAGTAGAATGAACAATTTCTCAGAAGCTGAACTCTAGGTAGGAGAAGGATGTCTGTTGTTCCAGTTTTCTAATAAGGAAAGTAGATAGAAACTGCAAGCCGTAAGCTTGAGTTCAATTACTGGCAAAACTCTAGAGCATGTTTTTAAAGAAATGGTTAGTGAGCATCTGGAAAGGGAAGCACCCGCAAGGGGCCAGCATGGCTGTGGCAAGAACTTCCAGCTTTGATTCTCTCCCCGAAGTTCCCAAGAATCGCATAATTGCCAGATCTGCTGACCATCTCCTAGATGCTCCCTGTTCTTCAACTTGGCACAATGCTGCTTTCTTAGGTCTCCTCCTACAGGGGTTCTCGACCTTCCCTTGTGTCCTGGATCCCTCTGGCAGTCTGGGAAGCTTATGGATCTCCTCTCAAGAGTAGTTTTTAAGGCAAAAATAACATACATAGGATTACAAAGGAAAATGATCGAAATGAACTACAATTACCACACAGGTTGTGTCTGTCCTTCATTCTCAAAGAGGACCGTGACATCGGGGAAATGGTGACGTGACTTGCAGTTGACTTTGATTTGAGTGACAGAGGGCTGTGCAAGGTCACAAGCCTCACTTTCTCCTCCAGAGCCATCTGGATCCAGTAACCAGATATTCACCAGGAGGACTGGAGATGGCCCAGGATGTATTAGGAGACCCTGGCCCTTTCAGGCTAAGGTCTTTTCAGGTTCTCACTTTGAGTAACACCCATTCAATGAATAGGCCTATAGGTATTGTGTGTATGTGAGTACATATAGGGGCAGCTAGGTGGTACGGTAGATAGAGCACTGGACCTGAAGTCAGGAAGACTTCAGTTCAAAACCAGTTTCAGACATTTACTAGCTATAAGACCCTGGGCAAGCCACTTAACCCTGTTTGCCTCAGTTTCCTCATCTATCAAATGAGCTGGAGAAGGAAATGGCAAACCACTCCAGTATCTTTGCCAAGAAAACAAGACTGAAATGACTCAACAACAGCATATTCCAGGAACTATGTTAAGTGCTAAGGATCCAAATGAGAGGACATCCCTGCCCTCAAATAACTTACATTCTAGTAGGAGAAGACACTACATACAGAGGAATGGTCAGTAGGGAAGGGTGTTTTTATCTGAGAAGGTCTCAGGAAGGATCAGTGGAATAGGGCTTGACACCTCCTTTCTAGAAGCAATGGTGGTGTTCCCTGGGCAATAGTAGAGAGGATAGAGTGTACATGTTGGCACAAAAGGAAGATGGCCCCAGTACTGCACAAAGACCCAGGGATGGCCAGGGATGGGAGGGACCTCACCAATCAGGACACACAAGCCGAGAGAGGTAATTCCAATAGCAACATCAACTGCCACAGGGCAACATGACAAGAATGTTTATTTAAAGTGTCTAATGATACAAAACTAGGAGAGAGAACTAACACAACTAAAAAGATCTTGATAGGCTAGAATGTTCCTGAGGTTCCTCAAATGAATCTTAGTGGGGATAAATGTAAATTCTTACACCCGAGTTCAAAAAATCAATTTCACAAGTACAAGGTAAAAAGATATGGCCAGACAGCAATTTATCTAAAAAATATCTGAAGTTTTCAGAGGGACTATAAATTTATTATAAATCAATAGTATGATATGAATACCAAAAAAACCTCTTGTGGTCTTGAGCTCCTGGACTCTGCTAATTAGACCACAGCTAGACCACCATGTTTGGTTCTGAATGCCTCATTTTAGAAAGGACATTAATAAACAGGAGAGCCTCCTGAGCAAGAAAGTCAGGATGGAGAAGGACCTTAAAATCATACCATATGAGGATGGGCATATGGCAACGTGCTTAGAGTCGCCTCTGGCCCCTCTGGACCAAAAAGAGCAAAAGGGACAGAAATGTTCCATCCTTATTAGAGATGTAAATGGAGAGATCAGGGGTAGTGGAGGATAACACTGGTTAAAAAAAATTAAAGCAGAAGAGAGGGGAAAGTCCCTTTTAATTGTCACATCCCGTGAAAGAGAATCAGAGGGCTTCCATTCAGGCTGATAAAGGGGAAAAACAATCAGAGCTAATGTGAAGCTAGGTCAGGTTGAATCCTATCTTCATTGAAGGGAAGGCCAGACCTGTCAAAGTCCTGCTTCCCTTGGGGAAGGGAAATGAGGAGGAACATTGTCCAGACTCTGACAACTAAGGGCTTTCCCATTTGATTGGGGGTACCCAGAGATGGAAAAAAGGAGGCGGTGAAACCTTCCCTCACTCCCCTCCCATGCCCCTCTTGAAGAAAGACTCCAGTGAATTCTGGGACTGTGAAGCAAAAGGTTGTCTAGAATTCCCAGGAACCCTGTTAGACACCATGAAAGGTACTCGAATTAGGAGTATCTGAGACCGGAGGACTCCATTTTGTTTCCTGCCTCTCCTCCCCTTCTTGCTCCCCTCCTGCCACACTCCCATCTCGTTTTTTTTTCTTTGACCCACAGAAACCTTATAAAATAAAATTAAGCCTCTTTCCTAGGTGCTTGCAACAACCTAGCCAAGAGGTAATTCCTGGGCACCTCTGAGTTTCCCATCCTCTAACTGAAGACCTAGTACTGCTCCTAGAAACTGGTTTTTGTTTTGTTTTGTTTGTTTGTTGTTTGGGTTTTTTTGTGGCTTGCAATCAGGGCTGTTGTACAGTAAAAATGTGAATGCTCTCTCTGGTGCCCTCAGACACCTCTTTGAACCCATCTCTCTGCTCTCAGACCCCTTTGCCATCCAAACATTCCCTGTCCACTCAGGGGTTTCTGTTTTCTTGGTCATTGGCTGGATTGGCTCATTCATACTAAAGTGTCAGTGACTTAATTGACTTTTTAATGGTGAAAGGCAGGGAACGTTTAACCCAAGGGAACAGCTTTCCAATGGTAACATTTCAGATATTGTGACATCTGGGCAGCGAGTGAGGGGAGGGGAGGAAACTCTTCACATCATCAAATCACATCATATTATGTAGGCCACAACTAAGATAAGCTTTCTTACCCTACGAGCTTTCTTGGTTCAGAGGACAACGTCGCCTTCTCCTGCTTAAGGTTGAGACATAATAATAACTCCTGCTTCTACAGGACTTTCCTCACAACAACTTTGTGAGATAGATGGTGTGAATATTTTAATTCCCATTTTATAGATAAAGAAATTGAGGGTCAAGGGAGTGACTTGCCCAAGGTCACATAGCCAAGAAGCATCAGAGCTGAGATTCAAGTCCCAGGTCTTTGCCCCCTAGATCTGGTATTCTTTTGCTTACAAGAGTACAGAAGAGAAAGGACAGGAGTCTGGTGCCATGGTGCTGTGTAATAGTCTCTAATTACCATAGCAATCACAACATTCGAATGCTGTCAACATGAGAGCTTTCAGTCCCCCTGCTCGAATCCCTGCCACTTGGGGGCTTGTAAGTAAAAACCACCAAATTAATTTGATGAATCGATAGAATCATTGTTCCCCCCTTTTGTTTCTGGAGGCTTAAAGCACTTGGAGTGGATGGGTAACCTCCTAGAGTGTTGCACAGAGGAAATACACCTGGTGGAAAGTCATTAGTATGGCCTAATTTAAGGCAAAATCGTGGCAGGATGTGTCAGACAGCAGAGAGGGGCATTACTCTTGAAAAGACAAGAAACAGAGCTTGAGGCTGGCTCAGTCCCTCTCACTCTGTGCCCTCTGGATGCCCCTGTGAAAACCCCCATGACTTGACCACAAGTCCTTGGATGGGGTTTTTCATCAGCCTAGGTTATAGAATCAGAGATTCACAGTCAAAACTGAGAGGCCCTTAGAACACAAAAGGTCAGAGCTGAGAGCAATGAGAGAAAGGAGAATGTTAGAATGGGGAGGGATCTTAGAACACAGAATGTCAGATCTTGGAGGAAACTTAGAACCTAAAAGGTTACAGCTGGAAGGGCCCTTAGAACACAGAATGGCAGAGCTTGGAGAGATCTTAGGAGAGAAAATATTAGAGTGAGGAGGGACCTTAGAACACCAATGTCTGAACGGGGAGGGTTCTTAAAACAACATAAAAGATCAGAGACCTTAGACTATAGAGAGGCTCCCAAAGTGGGTGATAGGGCCCCTGGGGGGTGCTGGAATGATGCAGAGGGGCGATAGTAGCCTCGTGTGCAGCTGGGCGGGGGGGCGTTGAATAAAAACAAAGAGAAAAGTAGAAAATTTTGAAAACTCATTTGTACATGTTTCATCTGCTGTGCAACAGAGTTAAAGTCATAGTGATTGCATTATTTTCCAAAATAAACACAGAAAATGCAAGTTATAACCAATCAGCTGTCAAATCTGCCAACAAGTCTTAACAAGCAAGTGTTGGCAGGCAAACCTGTTGTGCATTGTCAGGAAGTCCAGTAGACATGGCAGGAATGTGTGTATATGACGACTTCTTTACAATATGATACTACATGGTTACATGATGCAATATGGCATCATCAAAATTTCAATGCAAGGAAAAAAACACAAATTTACAATAAATTATTAAATTTAAGATGCATCATGTTTTTTAAAAAAATTTTATTTTTTAAATGAGGCAAATTTTTTTTTAAAAAAAACCTTGAAGGGTTAAAGAAAGTAGATTTCCAGGGGGCGCTGAGTAATTTTTTAAAAGTGGGGGATAGGTCAAATAAGTTTGGGAACCTCTGCCTTAGTACATTAAAGATCAGAGCTGGGAGAGACCTTAGAAGACAGTGTTAAGGACAATTCCAAAGGACTCACACTGAAAAATGCAATCCACCTACAGAGAAAGAACTTCTGAACTCAGTGCAGATTGAAGCATATGTTTTTTTCACTTTATTTTTCTTGGGCTTTTATTTTCACAACATGGCTAATGTGGACATATGCTTTACATGACTTCATATGTATAATGAATATTGTATTTCTTGACTTCTCAGTGGGTGAGAGAGGAGTGGAGGGAAGGAGAAAATTTGGAAATGAAATTTTTTTATTTAAAATTTTTTTTTAAAGAAAAGAGTATTAGAGCTGAGAGGAACCTTAGACCAGAGAATGTCTGAGCTGGGAGGGCCCTTAGAACACAGAATGTCAGAGCTGGGAGGGCCCCTAGAACACACAATGTCAAAGCTAAGAGGGCTCTTAGAACACAGAATGTCAGAGCTGGGAGGGCCCTTAGAACACAGAATGGCAGAGCTGGGAGGGCCCCTAGAACACAGAATGTCAGAGCTAGGAAGGTTCTTAGAACACACACCTTAGAACATAGAATGTCAGAGCTGGGAGGGCCCTTGGAACACAGAATGTCAGAGCTGGGAGGACCCTCAGAACACAGAATGTCAGGGCTGGAAGGCCTTTAGAACATGGAATGCCAGAGCTAGAAAGGACCTTAGAACACAGAATGTCAGAGCTGGGAGGGCCCTTAGA